>QLSS01000002.1:4305031-4319760 GCA_024372645.1 Trichomalopsis sarcophagae
AGAGAGAGAGAGAGAGAGAGAGAGAGAGAGAGAGAGAGAGAGAGAGAGAATTATAATGTATAGAGTAGCGTAAGAGAGTCCTTAAAGTCTCGCGAGAGAAGAAGAGTAAGAAGTATAAAGAGCAAGAGTATATATAAATATATATATAAGAGATGAATAAAAAGAGGCGTGGGACCGAGAGAGAGCGTAGTTGGCGTACCTTGTTGCTGCTGAAAATACCGAAAATGCCGACGCGCTTCTTGATCTTGCCGCCGGAGACGGTGCCCTTGACCGTGAGGTGATTGTGGATGGGTTGCATCGCGGGCTGGGCGAGCCGGCTATTGCTGTCGAGCATCTTCACCGCGGACAGGTCCTCGAATGGGAAGTCGCCCGGTGGCTGGAAGCCGCTTTTGTAGCGCTCGATCACAAGCATCGTGTCCTCCTTCTCGTTGATCTCGTTCGCGGCCTTCTCGATGCAGTCCAAGCACTGGGCGATTATCGGCGCCACCGAGCGCTCGATCTCGACCGACTTGAGCATGTAGTTCCTCATGTTCTTTATTCGCTTCTCGTCCAGTTCCTAAAGAAGGCAAAATCATCGTCAGCTTGTACATAATAAATACAGAGATCGAATCGCAGCAGCTAAGATTCTACAAGCTAAATTGACTCTAGGTGACAAAGTGGTTTAAGTGTACGCTGTGCGTATACCGACCTGCAAGTTCTGGAACACGTCTGGCATGGCCGTGTGGTAATGTTGGTTCTGCATTTCGTTGGTTGTTTGCAATTGCTTCGCGTACTCCGTCTTGGCTTCCTCGCTTTGTTGCGTCTTCATGTTCATGTTCATTCTTTGTTTTTCAACCTAGAGCATGACAAATTGCGATTTAGCTTATCGTCGTCTTACGACTCTACTCTCTTGCGCTTTTACTTCTTTTAGACTCGTGCGCCGCCGCTGCTGCAGCGATAAGTCGGAAGAAAAATCTCAGCGCGACGCAGCAAAAGCCGATGCGTAAAGAGTCTTTGAGAGAGGCTATTGCGTCACCGAGCAGCAATGTTTTTTTTTTCTTCTCGATTCTAGACATTCCGCGTGCGATTAACAATTTCCTTCTGAGCATTCGAAATGCATTATTCTCGCGGGATTGCGTAAGCGGTGACGTATATGTACTTGATTGATCTTTGAGTCATGTCTTTTCTCTTTGCAGAATATTGGCTATTTGCATATCGACGAGAATAATGTCAGATCGGGATCGGGTCTTCTGTGCGAAACAGTTACAATGAAAACAAAAGCGCGATAAGTACATAGTTTGCAAACGATTCCTCGGCTCAAGTATTACGTCTCAATTATCGTGCACCTCCTGCCTCTTAGCGCAATCACACCTTTCATTATCGTCTGGCTCACGTAGAGCGGGCCTTTGCTTCCTCCTCAAAGCCTCTTTTGCATCGACTCTCTCGCACACACCCACCTCTGCTCGCGACAGGTCAAAATCCGCGTCTGCCTTCTGGTAGTTCTCCGTGGCCCTTTCCGCCTCTCGGAAGGCCTTCTCGTAAGCCTTGCGCGCCCGCTCCAAGTTTCCAATCTGTCCGGCTAAGGTCGTGCGCAGCCGCACACCCTCCTGCAGGTACTTTTTGCGGTCCTCCTTGAACTCCTTGACCAGGATGCCGAGCTCGCGCAGCACATTCGCCTGGAGGTTCTCGGCGATCACTTCGCGCTGGCCCGCCTGGTCGCTCACCTCGTCCAGCTCCTTCTTGAACGCCCGACATGGACTGTATCTGCAGAAGAGAGACGGAGAGAATTAGCTCTGGTTTTGGTCTAATTGGGAGGGATTTTAATTGGGAGCTGGGCTTGAGGAATCTGAAGAACGCGAGCTTTTGGAGTGATGGAATTGGAATTTGGTAATTCGGGATGGAATGCACGCGAACATTGTTCGACTTAATTAGTGGTCGATGATGTAGGACGCAGTTTTTAATTATACTTTACTTTCTCACGCGTCATGCGATTAAACTAGTCTTTTTTTTTAAATATATTGCATTATCGATCGCGTATAAATAGCCACCGCAGAGTAATTAAATCACCTGATAATCCTATTAATAAGCCTTCATCTCGTATGTTTATCCTCAAAAGAAGAAAAATCGCACAACCGATCGATTTTGTGCGATAACCTTTATTGTACAACGCGCAGTATATACATACCCTCGGCAACAAAGGTGAATAGACTCTCTCTCTCTGCGCAACCCTGCACAAAAGGTGCGAAAAAAGTAGCGCACGCACTATAGCTACTCCTCCCCACAAAGCGCATTCAAGTATATGCAGAGAGCACTGCACTACAGCATAACATAGCGGCGGCGAAAATTACGAACGCCCTGGCACATACAGTTACATACTCATATATACAACGTCCGGCACGTATACACCAAGATTCTCCGCGAAACTGGAACAGTCGTGTTATACGCGTCGAAGAAAAAAAATACTTCTTTCTGGGAGAGAGAATATCTGCGTAATTGAAATCGATCGGTCGAGATAGCCCCGGCTCGTGTAACGCAATTAAGAGCGCGGGCAAAGGGTTTGTCTATGTGTGTTACACTTTCGCGGCTAATCGTGTTTTCTGGGTCATCGGACTTGCGGGAAAAGGAGAGCGAAATCGTCGTTGTAGTATGTGAAATGTAATAAAATACACTCACTGGTAGTCCTCCTCATCCTTCTTTTTCGGTTGGTAGCGCTTCACCAGACTCCTGCGAACAGATAAAAAGAAATGTATTAGTCCAGAGCTCTCGTGCCAAAAGCAGTTTGCGTTGACCCCGTATATAATAACATAACGTGACATGCACAAAGAGGAAACGAGGCAGCGAAATAATAATATTACAACAGAGGAAGAAAAATTCAGAGGTCAGTTCGCGCACGCGTTAAGAATTCGTGGCTCAGTTTCTCTTTCGAGGTTTACGAATTTACTTTTAGGGCGATATCGCGCGGCGCACCAGGTTTTGCGTCAGCAGCCGCCGCGCGGTATATACACAATGATACGGACTTTCGAGCGTGGGCGACGAGAAGGTGCTCGGCTTATTTGGTAAGCTCGCGCGCAGATTCGGCTGACCAGCTGATCTCACGAAATATAAGATACGACTGTTGTTTTCGTCGTGAGAGGATCATCGGTATTATATGTTTATACGGGTGCATTGTTTTTGTCCGCGTGGATATTTATGCTAACGAGGCATTGTGGATGCGTGTATGGAAAAAGTTGAGTTGTGATACGAAAACAGAGCTTGACCGGACTGGTATAATTGCTAGGGTTGGATTTTGACGTAAGAGACTACACAGTGACGTAACGCCGGAGTGCGATGACGTTGATTTACGAAAATTGCTGCGCGGAACGAAGAGAGCCGAAATCGATGGCTAATCGAAGATAGAACGAGGAAAACGTGGGCGACGATCGTTTCTACGATTGCCGGCGGTAGTGTATATACAGTATATACTCTCGAGCGTCTGCAATTTGCATTCGTGGGACGACGGATTCCCGGGATACTTTCCAACTCGGAACTTGCAGTCATTGTCGCGCGCGCTTTGCCGATTTATCGCTGTCGGTGTATTCTAATGAGGGTCTATTTGGAAAGAAAGGAAGATCCCAAACGCGACGAGAGAGTAATGTATTCGATGGCGAAAGATGAAGCTGTGTGTATAACGAAATCGCGCCTCCGTTTTTTCAATAAATAATTCAATGAAATAACGTACAGTTAAGTCTCAGCCGAACCGAATACCCTCTCCATCAATCACGAGCTTCCCCCAAAACTCTCTCTCTCTCTCTCTCCAAAAAAAGAAAAACAAACTCTCCCCGCAGCATTAATCACGTCCCGATATTACGACCACTCTCGAAATAAACACCCACGTGCGTTGGAGAAAAAAATTCACGTACGCAGTCTTCGAAGGTCATAACTCTCTCTCTCTCCTTCGAGTGCACACGCGCGTACGCGAGTGGAAGAAGAAGCCGTGAAACGGGTGGAGTCGCGGGAAATTGCACGGCGCCGTTCTATCTCGAGGCGAGAATCTCTCTCATATGCTTTTGCGACATAGCTGCAGAGCGAGACTGCGGGGAAAACGCCTTGGCGCACTCGGTACGCGCGTGCGTATATAGTGGACGGCATTCACGAGTAGACAAGGGGCCCTTTTCAGTCGCCGATATGCACCGAGAGGGACTCTCTTTGTTCGGTATAGAGCTTCCTTGGCGGGAATTTTCTTATATACTCTTCGTCGACGTGCTTTTTTTTTCTTTACTTCGAATGCCACTTACACTTACTTCGTGAGTATACGTTATACATTGTGTTACGTTGTGCAAGAAACGCGTAACTGCTAGAATATTACGTGTAGAAAGTTGATTTTTGACAGGCGGCATATCATGAATTATTGCGCAAGTTTCAAACTGACGCCTGCGTGATTATCAAAAACGCGCAACGCCTTGAAAAGTAGGCCAGAAATCAGCTCGCGAAAAGCGATATTTTCTCCCGTATAATAACTTCAACGTATATTAGCAACTTAATTAACTGCGGCGCGCCGCCCAATCAAAGCGACGCTGCCGATCTATACCTGGCGCGCGGCTACTACCGCGCACACGTCCATTAATCCACGTCCCTCGTGTGTCGGCTCGGAGAGAGAAAAAGAATGTTCGGAAGAAAAGTTGCGCCGCGCAACTCAGGCGTGCAACTGATTGACGAAACGGCCGAGCGCGCGATAAGAATCACGAGCGAGCGAATGCAAGAAGAGCCTTGCAATCGAGAAACGAAAGCGACCTAGCGGAACACACGCTCCGTGTGTCCCTTCGCTGCTGCTGCTGTTTATAACGGGATATGGGCTGCAGCTTATGTATATATACGAGAGGAGAAAGAGAGAAATGGCGACGCTGTCTCTTTACCTGAGTTTCGTGGCGTACTCCTCCTCGATGGTGCATCGGTCGCGAATAAAGTGGCCGTATTTCTCGAGGAAATCTATCCCCTTCTGTGTGTGAAGGGACAGATTGTCGAACTGGTCCTGCAACAGAAAGGAAAGTCGAGACGTTGTAGAAAAAATAAAGAATAAGAATATAATGTATCTCTCTCTCTCTCTCTCTCTCACTGATTCACAGTTTAAAATTCGCACAAAGCTCCCGCATCGGGGGATAACGATGTTTAGACCATAAACGCTGAATCACACATCGCGCTACACTCCACAGCTCGTGATCGAGCTCAAAAATAGAATTCGACATTCGCGCCATAAATCCTTTGCAGCAGCCGCCGCTGCTTGAAAAAGCAGCTTCGACCGATGCAGCTTCGACCGCTCTAAATATTTGAAACCCCGAGCGCCTGAAAATAGCAGAAGCTGCTGTCGCTGAGCGCTACGTATACTTCGTCCTCGAACGCGAGCCGTCCTTAACCCTCCTATAACCGGATCGTTCCCAATATGGTATCGCGCGTGGTTGTCGTCGTCGTCGTGCAAAAGTAATCCACTCTACGCGTGTTTGCCGCATTGGCGAATGTGTGTTGCTCGAGGGGGTGTTTATAGGGTACACGGAGAGAGGGAGAGAAAGTGGAAAAGTTAAAGTCGTTGCATTGCGGAATATTGCTTCGTAGATTGGACTTTTCCTCTCTCACGTGCGCGTCTGACGCGATAAGGAAAGAAGCAATCTTCGATACATATTTGCGCGACGTTATAATACGACTTTTGCTTTCGTTCGGTGCGATTAAATATTTTCTCCGCAGCAGGTGCAATGCACTATGCGCGTCGGCTATAGCTTCATTAATATTTTCTCTTTATTACCCGCCGCTATATAGATATCGACACGATGACAGAAGAAAAGGGGAAACGATACGCTTTATAAGCGCGCGGACAGTCGGCGGCGGCGGTGTCAATGGTTTCCTCCGATTTATGGAGCGGAAAAAGCGCCTGTCAAAGCAGATATCGATTAATCTTCGAGAAAGTCTTCGAGCGAGTGAGAGAGAGAGAGAGAGGCGTTATCGTGAAATCGATTGCGGCAGGTTCGACTGTGTCATCTCGGAATTCATTCCCCTCGCTATGGACTGATAACCGCGCACCGATATCGATAGCCCCGCGAAATTAGACGCGCAAAAAAGCGGGACAGAGATTTTCCATTAAAATTTTCATTTCTAAAACAAACAGAGCCTACTCTCCCGCTTTGCAGCCAACGCACTGCGCATACAATGTTCTCCGGCTTACATAAAAGAAAACGATAATAATAAGACACGCTATCAGAGCTTCCGCTTGCTCAGCGCATTATTGTAACCCTCTTAGTCGCCACGCATTTGATCCGTGAAAAAAGCGCACGTATATAGAAAGCAGCCGCGCGTAATCTACTGCTGTGCAGCGCGAGAAGAAAAAGAGAAAAAACGCTCGCGCTCGATAGCGTAAGTGCAATTATTACGAGCGAACGTATTATATGTTGTACACGCATAGCTCGTTGCGTGTGTATGTGTACGTCGCTGCATCGTCGTAAACGTGCGGAACGACGCGCGTAAAGATTGCATTGTCGGCTGCGAGAGGGAAGGAAAACACGCGCTGTTGTTAATGCGAGGAACGACGCGCGAGCGAAGGCTTTTCGATAAAACGCGATTTGGGTGGAACGAAGTGTTTTTCTCTCGCTTGTATACAGTGATTTTTTGTCGAAGACGGTGTAATATTATAATGGACGCTGTGATTACGTCGTTAAACTATTTTTAAGATAAGTGGACGCCCTGTTCGACTGCGCAATAATCGAATAATTACAGATTTAAGACTGAACCACATTGCAGAGTGTATAATTCGGTTACAAACCCTCTCGGTTACCGAATAATCACTCATATGCTAGGTTTCGCTCAGCGGGCATGACGTTTATCCGATCGGCTATTGCAGCGCTCAAGCCCACGCGCGCGCGTCTAGACGCAGTCGAGACCGAGATACAGCACGTTTCAAAACTTCGAACTAGAACAAAAAGTAATCTCTCTCGTACTTTCCGAGTATGAATGATACCTCTTCTCTTGACTCACTCGAGGAAAAACTCTCTCGACTCGGGATTGAATTCCACGTGCGGCGGTCGAAAGGAAAAGTGTAACGACTGAGCTGCGGTTCTCCACACACACGCACACACACACACACACATACAGAAAAGTGCAAGTGTGGGTCCACGCGCGTAAAAGGCAATATAATAAAAGCACATACATATATAACGATTATAAGCATCGCGAGCTCTCGAGAAAACTCGTAAACGAGGGCCTGCATAAGACGTATGGAGGAAGTTTTTGGTCTCGACGAAGCCATTAAGAGCGCCGAGGCAGATTAGGCCTCTTGAGTTTTATTAACCGAGCGCTGCTTTTTGTTTGTTCCTCGGACGTGAGAAGCCCGTTATTACTTGCACACACTGCTGCCGACGAGGAGAATTATATTACGTATGCATCGGAGAAATTGAATATACTCCAGCGCGCAAGAGATCGTCGCGTTGCGGGTCGGGAGTGAAGCATTTGCATATCGATGAGTTATTGTTAAACGAATGAACTTTACGAGCTTGCGGGATCGCTAAGCTTTGCGCGGTATATTAATAGGCGAAATTTAAAAGGCATCAATCTGTATGTGTGTATACTGTGCCTCTCTCCGCATCAATCGCGAAACAGCTGTGTCATCTCGAAGAAAGCATCGCGCACCGAAAATGAAAATTACCATATACAGAACGGAGGAAAAAAGAAACAATAGCATACATCCTTAGGAGGAGAGATATGTAAATGCCTTCGCCAATAGAATAATATCAGTCGTTAATAGACTATATGAGCTCAGCCCAGCGGAAAAGCCGACGTGTACAATACACGCATGCGTCTCCGTTTCGCAAGCGAGAAAAAGATTCGCCTTGCTCATTTAGCACTGCGGCACGAAAAGTGAAACTGCGCGCGCGAGAGAAGTAGTTATGACGTAACGAGAAAGTGCGCGCCGGACGGGCCAAAAGGTTTTATCACCGATGGATGACATTCATTGCAGAGGGAAGGAGGCGTATGTGTAGCTCGTTTTGGAGGAAGAAATCATTTGGCTTTTTTGGGCACCTGAAACGGACGCGTATATGAAGCTCTCGAAATGAAGCCATGAACGATCTTTTACTGTCCATTGTGCAAGACTGCGTGCGCATAATCTCGGAGTGATACGTCACGGCCGTGGAAAATGGAATTTTAATACCTCACGAGTGTAAGCGGAATGCTAATGATCTTCGCACGACTATTCGATTACGTTTGGTCTCGAACAAAATCTGTATCACCGCTATGTGCACCTATGCGTGTGTAAACTGAAACCCGAGCTTAACGATAATGACTTTACTTCCTGAGACGATCGTCGTCGCAGTTGGCAAACAGACGGGCCTACACACATTCTCTCCTACGCTGATAAGTCCGGCGGTGAGAAGAAAAAGTTCTCGTTATCGGCCGAACGAAAGCAGTGCGCACTATCGGCTGTATGCAGTATCAGATTAAAGCACAGTGGATCGATAATGATGGAAATCCCCGGGCGAAAAAAGTATGCATTTCATAAAAACCATCGATTTAAATCACAACAAATCTAAACCAGAAAATCCTCTTCGCGATCCACATTCGCACGTACATCGATTACGAAATTCAAAAAGCCCGCGCGTGATCAAGCGCATTATATTACGCTGCTTTCTCAAGCGTTCTGTATAGTACAATGCATACACTTTGGAATGCTCGGCGTTATCGTTCAAGGACGAGCGCATGTCTCTCTTAGGCTCAACTTTTACCGCGAGCGAGAGAGCTAGCCTGTAAGGACAAATCGCATGTGCGCAATTGCGCGTGTATAGGTGTATGCACGAGCGGCCGCGATCGGAGAAACGCTAGAATGTGGCAATGAATCGGAGAAAAAGAGAGGGAGCATTCATTAGCGCGAGATGGAAGGGGAAGGAGGAAAGAGGTAAAAAAAGAGCGATAAATGGAGCGGACCTATGCATAGGCTGTATAGGAGTTGGAATGAAAAGCAGTAGTGCATAGAATAGAGGATTTTTCTATGGCTGTATACAAGTATTGTAAAGGAAGAGAAGACAGAGAAGTATGTGGGTTACACGAGCGCTTGTTTAATGCACGGAGACGCTTGATTAGACTGCAGGGAGGAGAGCTGGGTATCGGATTTTAAATGCGCCGTGTGTGTCGCGTGCGAATGTAAAATTTAGCCCGAGCAAGATAAGGTGAGATACGCGATCTGAACATGCAAGTCAGGTGAGCAGTCTTCTCGCGAAATGATAATATTATGCGAGAGTATCACTATAGACATTTGACTCGCGATTATTATTGCAATGGAATCAATATTTGGACAGCGCGGCCAAGCTGGAGAAATTTGTACGCTTGCGCAAAGTTGTCACTCTTCGGAGGCAGCAGAACGTCAGAGTTGAACCGCCTTATGCACTCAAACAGCTGAGATGGATACGAATGCACGAGGAAGATTCGTCGCAATTGCGGCTCGTTGTCTCTCTCTCTTGGTATTTATAGCGAGAGGCGCTACATTGAATTTTGTAAATTGTCCAAATAAAAAACGCGTAAACGACAGACTTTCGCTGCATAACTCGACTGAGAGAGAGACTAAATTGCAAGAACGAAGTAAGAGAGAGAGAGAGAGAGAGAGAGAACGACACACGAGGGGGGAAATCGTCGTCGTCGTCGCGAGGGAGAATGAAACGGACGAATAATAGGGTAAAGCCGACAATGGCAACGGCCGCCGCATGCCTCTCGTCCTCGTGTTCGAAGCTCGTTACATGTCCGTATACTTTCGCTTTCCAGAATAAGACGGAGAGTATAGTATAGTATACACATACGCCTGCCGCCGGCGCGCGCTGCAGGGTCGTCGCTAATCCATAATTGCAATCACGAAATCTCCTGCCTCCTGCTCCTCGTCCTCGTCGTCGAGGCGACCATCTGTCTTGGGGAGTCTCGTATTATTTTTACTTTTTCTCTCTCGTCGTCGGCTGAATAAATCGAGAACGTAAACGGAGTGACGTACGCGCAGCCGCAGTGATGATGACCATCGTCGTGTGCGTACGTGTATAGATATGCGAGTGATTCATCATCGCAATAAAGTGACCTGTCGAGCTGCGTGCCGAGGCTTCAACGAAAAATGATTTCGAGATAACGCGACGCTAAGCGCGCGAGAATTGAGTCACTTCAACTGTGCGCGCGTGTGTTATAGCTCTATATCGAGAGTGTAGTCTGCTGCACGTTTGATTGCCGCAGTTATCGATGCGGCTGATGATGCTGGAGAGACATTCTTCGATCGATGACGCCTTTTTTTTCTCGCGAGAATTGAGAGATAAGACGAGATGATGATCGTACGTGGGAATCGATGATTTATTTCGTGTCTCGTGTATACTATGGCGGCGGAGGAACCTCTTATGGTGTTACATAATCGAAATTTCGTAACACAAAAGTTTGTCGGGCGCGAGCGCGAGACAAAACATTTAGAAAGGATCGTAACGTCTTTGTAATCGATGAATCTGTGTGAACAAGTCGTCTGTACGTGTGTGATGTTTATGTATACGCCGTGGATTTTATAATGCAGTACACCACGGTATAGAGCACACGCGTGATGGCTCGTTAATAATATTTTTCGAGCTTAATCGCAATCATAAATATCAGTCTCGTTAAAATACCAAAAGCGCGATAAATAAAATCGTTATTTATGTCGTCGCGGCGATCTTTCGTTCGCGACATTTATATATCGTGACGAAATCGATAAACGCGATAATAATAGACGAGTTCGACGATAGAATCGTTCGCGTAACGTCATTTCACGGCCAACTGGCGCTCTTTTTTCTCGCCCCGTGTTCTCGTTCTGCCAAATCTTCCGCCTTCTTTCCGGCGAGAATCATTTTTATCGGACTCGACGGTATTTGTTCAGAGATGAGAAGCATTATACGTCCAATGCCTCTCCGTTTCCGATTTTCGATTGTATTGGAGTTGGCACATGGCTGATGGAGCCATTCATTTTGCTTTTGTTGTGTTTTTGCTCGAAGTTTCGCCGTTCAAAGAAATCGTTGTTTTATTTCGGTGAATGGAAACGTTGTTATTGCACTGGTTGCAAAATGTTTTTCGTATTAGGTGTCATTAGATTGATTTAGCAACGTCGGATAAATGTTGCTAATCAAGATTCATTGCCCGAAGGATAACATTCGTTTACGCTATTTTATATTAAATTTCCACGTTTAGAACCTGGTCGTTTTAGTAAACAGCTTCGGATTAATTATTATCATTTACGAATGCTAATTGCGTTACGTAACGTGATGTCATCAAATACATCATATTTACGAATTTAATGAACGGCAATAAATCACGGTTTTTCGCCCATAGATTCGACACTCATCTCTCGTAAAAGTATTTCGCAAGAGATAAAAGGCTTGATTTTCCATCCTTGAAAATCCATCGAAAATAATGAGGCAACCTTTTGGAAAAATGTCTTAACAGCTATATATTCCACGCAAAAAAAAACATCGAAAATCTTCCACCCATCTCTTCCAAGCTTCATCACGAAACAAGCAGCAGTAGCAGCGAGAGCTTTTCCGGACCAGAGCTCTCGTGGCTCCGCGCAGTGCGCAGGTCAATACGGAAAGCCCGAGAGAGCGCGCGGGCGGTTGTTGTATATAGCTCGTACACCACCGGACGCTGACTCATCGCGAGGCTAAAGAGCCGAGCCGGAGAAAGAGAGAGACGGAACGAGAGCAGCATAGCTCACTCCTCGCTGCAGACTTGCACTTGCCTACTTACCCCCCGAGGAGGGGTCACAATGGGTCAGGTCGTCGCCGTCGTCGAGGAAAAGAGAACGCGAGAGCTCGACAAAAGAGAGAATAAGAGGAGAGGGAGCCGGCGAGCGGAAGAGATGGAGAAAGACTACACGCGAGTGGGATAGAGGAACGTATAGAGTGGCATCAGCAGAGGAGAGAGAAAAAACTGTCTAGGCGCTGCGGAATAATGCGGGCAGGCAGGTAGACACGCGGGGACTGAGACGACTATTGAGGCACCTGGCGGATCGGAACCAGTATAGTACTGCGGGGCCCCGTGCGTAGAGTGTGACACGCAGCCGGTCTCTCTCTCTGCTTCCTCTCTTTAGCCGCGAAGCTTTCGACTGACACGACACGGTATTTGTCGAGCGACGACGACTTTGAAGAGCGAGCTGGCCGAGTATATACTAGTCCCTGGGATTGAAATTTTTTCGGATCGAGTGTCACGAGTGGAATCTCTCGAAGTATCGTTTTTATCTCTCCGAGTTGTTCACTCGAAACGTATACGTTGAAAGCTTGAGATTTTTAGAGAGAGAGAGAGAGAGAGCTAAAAAGTGGAATATACACACGTTGATGAATGAATGTTTACGCTCGCAGCTGTCGATCGAAGCGAAACGTACGTTAGGCTAAAACTACACGAGCCACAGAGCGTGCCGTATGCAATCATCGGTGCAGTGACCGCCACCGCCGCGCACGAAAGCCCAAGCGAAAGCCAGCTCGTCGCGAGGAAATGAAATTTGAATGAATCGTCGCGCGTCCAATATAGCGCATACACTCAGCAGAACAGCCTATTAAGCGCATGACTCACGCTGCGAGCAAAGGCTGCACTAATTGAAGAGCCTCTATCGATTCTTCACAGGGGAAAAATGCGCGCACGTAACGGGCTCTTGAGAAAGCCGACGAAAACCGGCGCCAAGACGATGTCGAAAGCTCAGCAATAGAGATTCCATTCTCTCAGTGTGTACAAGAGAGCGTATAGGTCGAGTGCAAGGTTACCGGCTATCGATCCTGCGCCAGATCCCTTTCCTTGCGCGGCACACGCGACCCCCTCGAGAAGATGACAACGACGAAGGGAATCGCTGCTGCGCTTACCCACAGGGGGTGTGAGGGAGGGGTGGTGCGCTACAACGGATGAGACATGCCGAGTCGGCAACTGCAGCGAGTGTGTTTTTCCTGGAAAATTTTACCGGGTTATATGGATGTCTGCGATCAATTTTTCAGATGGTCGAGAAATAGAGAGAGGTCAATCCTGAGGGATGAATTATTCACACGATAAACGGGGGACAGCTGATACACGCGAGAGAAATCGTTTCTTTATGGACCGCCGTTTCAGCCGGAATAGCAAACGCTTTTCCCCGCGAATTCTTCTTCGCTGTGCACACATCAGCTCGTTCACATACGTTGTTTTTTATCGTTAAACCCCATCGTAAAATCTTGCGCGCGCCATTATTAGTAGCCAAACCCGATAAACTGCCGAGAGAAGCGCAGGCCGCAAGCGCTCTTCTCTCGTCGTCGGCAGTTTGCATCATCCGAGCAATATAAAGGGCTTAGCGTCAACCGAGCGCATACTATCGCGCTGTACTACACGCGCTCGCTGCCGGGAGATATATTACAGGAGAGCGGCGGCATATAGGCGTATAGAGCCGAAAGAGAGACGACGATAAAACAGAGAGCGGAGAGACACTGTATATAGTTATACTCGGCCCGACTAAAGTATATGCCTACTAGCAGAGTACTATATAGAGGGTGGCGCAAGACGACGACAACTTGGCAACAGCAACGAATCTCTGCGGAATCCGCGACGACGGATGTAACAATGCACTCGAGTCGTGCGTATACGCGGTAGAGACTCTCTCTGAAAAGAAGCGTAGCCAAGCGGAGAGAGCGGAGACGGCTACACGCGGAGAGACTTATAACAGAGCAATGCATTTTTTCCTGCACAATAACGTACCTATAGAAGATAGAGAACCGGAAGGCGATCGACGGCGATATATATAAAATAAAGCGAGGGGGTGTGCAGGCGTGCATTATGAGTCACGTAATCGAGTTGGGGGCGAGAGCGAGAGAGAAAGAGAGAGAACGACTCCCCCGCGGGCGGCTGCCGGTCGGTATAACCCAGCACCTATCGATCTAGTGCCGCCGTTTTCTCGTGTATGCGCTCTGCTTTACACACGCGCAGATTCGAGAGAGAGAGAGAGAGACGTGACACAGCAGCAACGCCGGCGCTATACACACACTCGATTTTCTATATTTAGAGCGACGGCGTTTGTACAGAGGCGAGGCTCGCGCTCTGTGCGTGGGTGGTGTATGGGGTTTTTTTACGATTGGCTTTTTAATATTTCGTGGCAGAGAGAGAGAGAGAGAGAGCGGTTTACGGCTGACGCGATTGCTTTTGATGTGTTTACGAGTGGCGTGACACACACGCCGGGGTTTGATCAATCGTTATGCGTCGGTTGCAATATGCTTCTATATCTGTGTATGGAATGTCTGGAATTATTGTATAATTGAAATTTATCAAAGCTTTGAGCCTCCCCGCGGAGAAAAGAGTAAGAGAAAAAGAAAGCTTCTCCTGCGAAGCCTATACGCAAGCGCAATTTATAAGATGAAAGCCGACGTCGCGAGGGAAAAGCCCCAATGTACATGCACATAAGCGTCGGAAAGAAAAACGTCGAAAGTAAGTACAACCGGTATAAGAGCTCACAATTCTTAAGATCCGCAGCTCGCACACGTATTATATATATACGCAAAACATGCGCAACTGCTGCTGCAACTCGCTAATGAGAATTCACCACGACGACGATCCGCTCACGCATGCCAATTCCAGTCTACGAGTATAAGAGAGACTATACGTGTAATACGGACCGATGCGCTCGTGAGAAATGCGCGTTACAGACGCAGACTAGGTGGTAATTAGGGCCCGGCGCGTGACACACATGCACGCGCTATTTCGCTCGCTCGCGCGCGCTTCATAGTATATATATATATATATAT
>QLSS01000002.1:4329477-4410627 GCA_024372645.1 Trichomalopsis sarcophagae
GAGAGAGAGAGAGAGAGAGAGAGAGAGAGAGAGAGAGAGAGAGAGAGGAATACGTAAATCCTGATGCGCCGTGCGTCCCATGCGCTACCACAACGTCCTAATCGCCCCCGAAAAGAGAGAACGAGCAGGAGAAAACGCGTCCGGCCGGATTTTTCGGAGCTGACTGCACAGTGAGGGTCGTCTCATCGGCATCGTTGTCGAGTGACATCCAACAGACACATACACGTTTATAATACACTCGGCCACGAAGCTAAACACGAATGCGTGGCCGTATCGTGATTCGTGAGAGCGCGTAAGCGACGGCGACGTGAATGAATGATAATGCTAATGTAACGCACACACTGATGCCGGTGAAGTGCGGTCTCGTGTAATTAAATGCAAGGTCGCGGTCGTAAGAGAGAGGAAAAAGTGCCATTTGACGAATTTTTCGCGGGGGCCTACTTTCGACGTCTACGGGGCGATGTAGTTTTCGGAGTGTATAATAGTCGTCTCTCTCTCTCTCTCTCTCTCTCTCTCTCTCTCTCTCTCTCTCTCTCTCTCTCTCTCTCTCTCTCTCGGTTTCTCTGAAAACTCAATCGTCTTTGAAAACAGTTAGAGGAATTTCCGCGCGGATATGCATGATGCATAAAGGCGCTTGGTTATTCAAAGCTCTTTGTTTTTACCGTAAAACTGCTGAATTCGTTTAAATATTTATCCTTTCCTCCTCGAAGTATGCACCAGTTTAAAACAATCGCATTCGCAGCTAAAGAAAAACCAAAAGTGCCTATGTATTCTACGTGCATCTCTTCCAAATTAGCCGAAAATTATAACACGCACAAGGTCCCCAGAAGAAGAAACTGGCTCTCGTGTCGTGGCCCGTAAATAAAAATGACGACCCGGTATGTGCAAATGAATAATTTATGGAGAGCAGAACTCGACAACGACGACTGCGTATACACACATACATCGCGCGACGAAACGCGCTCAGAATTTAAAGTCCCCGAGCGCACGAGCGCGATTCCGTAGGTGGGAGGACTCCTTTACGGGTTTCTATGACACCGCCGGAAT
Source organism: Trichomalopsis sarcophagae (assembly GCA_024372645.1). Taxonomy (NCBI): domain Eukaryota; kingdom Metazoa; phylum Arthropoda; class Insecta; order Hymenoptera; family Pteromalidae; genus Trichomalopsis; species Trichomalopsis sarcophagae. The sequence goes on from QLSS01000002.1 coordinate 4,330,525, forward strand.
ACATATATAGAAAGAGACAGCGACACGCGCGTATGTGTGTGTGTGCGTTACTGGTATACTTACGGCATGGCTCACGATTTCTGCAGGCTCATGACGCGAATCGCAATCGAGAGAGGAGAGGAGGCTTTCTGCGCGATCGCGACCTTACTTTGAGACGCTTTTGTGTCTCTACTGGCGATTGCGTCATGGCTCTTTCTGGAAATCCGGACACCGGCGGATTATTGTACTTACATACGGTGTAGCGTTTTTCTCTCTCTTGCTGCTCGATCGAATATTCGATCGAGATTAGACTCTATAATGCACCTTATCGATGCTGTATCGTCGTCGAGTAAATCACGCACGACTGTTATCGAAGACAAAAACGTGACGATAGAGTAGGTAGGCTAGGCAAAGTGTATGCAAGCTCGAGAAAATGAAAAGCAAACACGCGAGGAGGAGTTTCGTAACACGTGCGGCGCCGCCGTTGTCGTGAAAAACTCCCGCACCGACGCGAGACGGCGCAAATTCACAGCTGTGTACTTTGAGACACGGCAAAACAATACTTACGTAGCAGCAGAGACGACCGCTTCCGCAAGCATTATTGGTGTCACGTTGCGGGGCGTATACGATTTCCAGGACTATAGTGCACGTATACGCACCTAGAGAGAGAAAAAGAGAGTCTTCGGACACCGGACAACGAGAATCAACCCCCTTGAAATCCCCGAGGAGAAAGTTTCACACGACGCTCGACTGACTGATGCATGTAGTAGTAGTAGTAGTAGTAGTAGTAGTAGTAGGAGAACCCCTTTTTAAGAGCCAAAGAGGTGTAGGCTTAAGTCGTGCGAACGCTGATTTTAAGACTGGCTAATCTCTTTCTGGGTACTTGCCTCGGAGAATTACGATGCGGACTGATGTCTATGCGCGTGGATTTTAATTGAGAGAGAAGCTTCCGGCAAATCATTTCTCGTTTTTCCACTGCGCACCGTCGCATTTTCTCTCCTCCGTTGCACGGTATGAAGAAATTATAAGTCGCTCGTTACATTGTATGCCGCGCACACTGCGATTTTCCCTTTCCGCAAAAAGAACTAATGCAATTACCCGCGACGAATCCAAACGGAAAAAAACCGACCCAACCACCTTACCTCGCGCATAAAAATAACTCGGACCGACGCGTAGAGTGTATAAATAAGCTGGAGTAAAAAAAAAGAGAAAAATTTGCCGGCAGCGAAAGAAAAAACCCTCGCGAGCGAAGAGGAGCCGATGCGAAAGTTTTGCCTACGTCGGCGGAAGTGCGTATCTACCTGCGAGAGAGGATATTCCAGGTATGCCTATAAGTGCGGTGAATGCAATTACCGGGTTCCCGAGGTATTCGGGACAGCGTAGACGACGACACATCGAGAGTTTCTTTCTTCGACGCCGCGCGCGTCTCTCCGCGCCGTGTGTTTGTTTATATATGCGCGCGTAAGCTTCTTTTGGGGCTTTTTTTACTCGGAGAAACCGTGCGCGCGCGCGAGGCTAAAAATAGAGGACGCGGGCAAGAAGTTAAACAAAGGAGCAGCGCGCAGCGCATCGAGAGAAATGAGATTAGCGCGCGATAATTGCATCGAATGCGCGAGTAGTATAAGAAAATCGTCGTCGACGTGGTGTTTTCCGAAGGTTTGCCTGAGTTTTAACAGGTGCGCATAAGTTGGAATAATATCATGTGCGCGGTGACTCACGAGGCGGAGAAGTTTATCTCATCGTGTGTGCAGTAGTCGTTGAGAATATTTTTTCCTCTCTCTGATGGTGAATGTAGTTTACGTTTGTGGAGATTGACTGCACGAGCTTTTTTGTAGGAATTTACGACGCATGTGAAGAGGAAAACAAAAATAAGTTTTATCACGCATACTTGTGTAGCTTCGGTGGAAAAAGTGCGTTAGCATCACCGGAAGAAAGTTTGTCATAGACACGCTGACGTACGAGTCTGTCAACACAATAATGAGTAATTTTATCTAATCTGTGCCAGCCATCGGATTGATATCTTCGAGATAAAGCAAACACATTTACCAAGTGCCATACCTGTGTGTGTGTCTCTTAACCCTCTCGTTCGCACTTGAAGCTCAGAAGAAGAAAAAAATTGAATTTCGAAAATCTCCTAAAGCTACTTCATAAATCACTCTCTTTCACTTCGGAGTTCGTTCACCGGTGCGAACACAATATGACCGCGCGCAAAAGGTGAACACACATACCCACACCGATCGATTGCACTCAGCGACATTCACACACGAATCTTTGGCTGCCGGAAACCACCTCTCCGAATAAAAAAAGAAGAAAGGTTTTTTTCAGCTCTAATGCGTTTATTATAAGCATTACCGTATACACGTTGCACAAGCAATAACACACACCAGCAGCATTGGCAGCAGCCCTTAGACAAAAGGGCGCCTCGATCGCGCTGAAAGAGTGAAAAAAACGCCGAGCTCGCCTCAAAGAGGCGAAAAAGAAAGGCTCGCGTTATATAGTAGAAAACCGAAAGCGAGAGGGACTGCCGCTCGCTCTTTTGAAACTCTTCGCGAATAACGTATTCAGCGGCGAGAGAGAGAGAGAGAGAGAGAGAGAGAGAGAGAGATGCGCTGCTGCTGGAGGAGGAGGACGTAGGTATAGGTAGAAAGCGAGAAAGAGGGAGAGTCTCTCATCTCGTGCCCCGGGGCTAGCAACGGAAAAGGCAAAAGTCGCGCCTGCGCCAACTGGTTTTTCGGGGATGCTGCACCGGCGACGGAGGATTTCTGCGCGACGACGTGGTGTGTTTTTTCTCGAAGAGGGCACACGTACGCCCGCGTGTGCGTTGTTTGCGCAATCTCCGTTGCTGTGCGTGCAGCTCGTGGCGTCTTCGATTCGAGAGAAAGAGAGAGAGAGAGAGACAGCGCTTCTTCTCTTTTTTCGTCTGGCTTATTATTGCGCTGATTTCGATACAGATTGGCTTGATTCGCCTTCCTCGTCTGGAGAGAAGCGAGTTGGCAATCGCTCTTTGTTTGTTTTTGCGCCGAAGCTCAGAAAAGCGTCTGCGAGCAAGAAGCGACGAGCGCACAGCAGATAAGAGTCATTCTTGCAGGGCATTTAAATTCTAAACCGCTTACACAGAGACGGTCGTTACGAATCGTTCCACAGCGAGAGCACACGTGTCGGAGAGCGAGTATTAAACTACGATTTACCGTAAATTTGAATATCGAAAAAATCCTCAACCACCTAAACGTTTTTTAAGCAGCGCGGATATCAAGGACTGACTCACTCTTCGTAGCAGCCTCCACCCATAGGTGCGTGCGTAGATCTGTGTAGAGCTCGAGAGAAAGGGGGAGAGCAAACACGGAAAAGTGCTAAATTCCACGACGAATCTCGGGGGTTCGGTGTACACGCGAGCGTCTCATGCGTGGAAAATTCGCTCTCTCACACTGACCAGCGGGAGGAAGGATAGGTAGGCATTACACGCGAGTATAAGTAACCGAAAGGAAGAAACGCGAAATAGGCACTCAGGGTCGAGCGATCACGGACTGCTCTCGCATTATATACCTATACACACGGCGTGCAGAAAAGCGCCACGTTCTCTCTCCTTCGAGAAGCCGCGCACACACATACGCACACGCGAGGAGAGAGAGAGAGAGAGAATTCGCTCGCCTCCGCCCCGGCTCTCTCTCTCTCTCTCTCTCTCTCTTCTCCACAAGACGAAGAGGCAGCAGAAAGAGAAGAGAAAAGAGAGAAGCGCCCTAGGATGCGATGCGCTCGACGGGTCTGCGTGCGACGCTGGAAAATGTCAGAGTGGAACTCTCTCGCGGGCAGGTATGCGGGCGCGCGTCAAGTGTATACACTGTAGCGATTGATCGGGCTCCCAGCACATCCACAACAGCTGGCTGCGACAGTCGTGGTAGTAGAGAGTATGTAAAGCAAGTAAAGAGACACTCACCCAGAGCTCGGTTCCCCAGCTCATGTTTGCTTGGGGCCGGCTATCGTCCGTGCAGCTCGGAATGTCGTCGGTGGTAGGCGAGCTCGCGGTCGCGGCTCCTCCTCGCGGCAGCACAGCAGCTCCTCCGTCGGCCGGCTCCTCCAGTGCTACGATGCGAGCTCACCCGCACTTTCACATGTAGCCAGGACTTCCGACTCCACTTCCTTCTCTATGCCTGCGATTTGATTAGCACTGGAAGCTTATACTTTGCTCCACAAGACGATGCTGCTGCTGCTGCTGCTCAACATCCGATCAATCGGGGCCACCCACTCGACTCACTCTCCCGCGTGTGTATATAGCTATACGATATTCTGGAGAGCGATGTATATATATATATATATCTCGCTCTCCGAACACACTCACTGTAGCTGGTTTATAATATAGTCGGGGTGAGAATCCGCGACTCTACTCGCTCAGGTAGACGTATGTATATAGCCACACTCGACGGCACACTCGCGCACACCGACTCCTCTTCTCTCTTTCGTGTTCTAGCAACGGCGAAAAACAAAAAGAGCGCCGACGACGTCGAACTACTCCTACGGCTCTCGCACGTTATTCGCGCGCGGCGGCGGTGGCGGCGGCGACTGCCACAAACATGTCTATCGCGCGGCCCGAACCACCGACTCTCTTTATTTCCTCGAGTCCGTGCACTCGTGCTGAATCTGCACCGCGATACTCGTATTCTCCCTCTTTACGCAGCGCTGATACGACTCTCCGTATTTTCCACCGCATACACTTGAAAGAATCGTCCGGCGAGACGCAACGCACCGTTCCGTTGGCTCGGCTACCTCGGCACTGCCCTGCCTGCTGCTCTGGCCAGCCAACACTGCGACTAGTCGCGATGAGCGAGCGCACCCACACACGCGAGCAACTGTTGCGACGCCGACACGTCCGTGTGAACGTATGCGTATGTGAGGACGTATGCACTGTGCTGGCGCTGGGATAGACTCGGCTTCACCGCGCCCCGCTGACGTTCTCGCGCACGCGAAAACCCACCGGGAACTAGCTGACTGGCGGCATCTCGCGGTCGCGACGAACAGGTGTGCGGGAATGCGGCCGGTATACTTGAGTACAATCGATGCAGAGGGCGTGATGCGATAATTGTCGCGCCGCGTCGAGTGCGGACGATTTGAGAAATCGAATTTGGAGTGTCGATTGTTGGCGCGGGAGTTTTTGAAATTCTTGGACTATTCTTCTGTTCTTCTTCACGACTGGTCACATAAATTAACTATTAATGTGATTTAAGATTATAGCTCAAGTGTGTAAAAGTGTCTTAATGTTGCATTTTCAGTTTCGTGCATTCCGCTACTTGTTATACATATATAGAATCAAAAAGTATCAGCTATTACCTAACCTCGAATCAGATTCCATGCTCGCCTGATGGTCAACCAATAGAGACGTTATCAAACGTTTCCGCATGTAAAGTTCGTTATTTTTTGATTTTACTAAGATGTCATTTGTTCGACTGACTCTACAAGCTATTGGTAACGCAGGCCGCACTGGATTGCATCGGGTAATGTCATATTCATTTATATTCTTTTCTACTTTTCTGTATTTCCTTTGACGGTGTTGTTTTCTAGGTTATATCAGCGAGAGGTATTTCGCAGAGCTTCGTTCGCCGCGAACAGCAAGAAGCACAACTCGAAGACAATGTAAGTGAGGAAGGTGCTGAAGTCGACTCTGAGCCAAAGGTTGATCCTAGAAGTGATAGATCCAAGGTTATCCCAGTCGAAACTAGTATTTCATATCTTGAGAGCGAAGGTAGATACACTTACATACTGATCATTCAGATTTATGTCTGCAATTATCCAACAATTGCGTTTGTCCAACATTACTCACAGACAAACATCTTACTCTTTTTCAGCTTATAAACTAGCTTATGGGGATGATCCAGTATGGAAACATTATCGAAGAAACTTTAAGGGTCAGTTTGCTCCCGCACGAACCAGAAAAACTTGTATAGTATGTACACTTTTCAGATAGAATTATTTTAACATTGAGTATACCATTTTAATAATTAATGTATCACTTTTGTTATTTTAGAGAAACAAAGTTATTACCACCAGTAATCCTTGTCCTATATGCAGAGATGAATATTTGGTATTAGATCATAGAAATACTAAACTGCTAAATCAATTTATTTCTCCTTACAACGGTGAACTCCTGCAAACAAAGTAAGTAAAATGTAATCATGGTGAAATGTTTTATTATCTTCATAGTTATATTTATTTCTTGTTAAATATTGTTTTTTTTTTTTTTAAAGTAAAACTGGTCTTTGCCGAAAGCAACATGAGAATCTTGAAGTCGCTATTTACAGAGCTAAGGAGTATGGGACCATAAGTTTTGATGTTCCCTTCAGAACATATGATTACTCTGAATGGTATAATCCTGAAGCTGAATCTAATAACAAGAAATAGAGTGATATAATATCCGTATAATAGTGATACATCAACATCATAATGGAAGCCACTTTTGTAATAATTGGTGGGGGCATTTCAGGAGTGTCTTGCGCTGAAAGTATTGCATTTCTTGCTCCTAAAGAAAGTATAATTTTAATAACAGCAAGTCCATTTATAAAAGCCGTTACCAACGTCGTAACCTTTGGAAAAACATTGACACAATTTGATGTGGAAGAACGCTCAACAAACTCATTGACGGAACGGCATTCATCAATAAATGTAATCAACGATGTAGTAGCTGAAGTTGACAAAAACAAAAAAACTATAAAAACAGAGAGTGGAAATATAATTAGCTATAAGAAATTGTGCATCTGTACAGGAGCACGGCCGAAACTGATTTGCGAAAATAACGTCAGAGTCATAGGCATTCGCGACACTGAATCAGTAGAAAAATTTATGGAAAAATTGAAAGAAGCCAAGAGAATCGTTGTGGTCGGTAATGGAGGAATCGCAACCGAACTTGTTCATGAAATAAGCGGAGTCGACGTAGTATGGGTAATAAAAGATAAACATATATCTGCAACGTTTGTTGACCCTGGCGCTGCGGAATTTTTCCAAGAGAAACTTTTGAAAAAGGATTCAGATACAGAGAGTAAACCTGTTAAACGAATGAAGTACACAATAACAAGTGGTAAGTCTGAAAAAGGTGGACCTGCGCTTGGACCAGACTGGCACAATAATTTTAAATTAAAGGATTCTCGTGCTTTGCCAAGTTCTATTCAAGTAGAATATGAATGTGAAGTACACAAAATTATAAATCAATCAGAAATTAGTCAAAATGAAACAGAAAAATGGCCTATCTATGTAGAGTTAACCAATGGTAAGATCATAGGATGCAATATTGTAGTTTCTGCTACTGGTGTCATACCAAACAGTAATATGGTTGGATTAGAATCCTTGAAGAAAGCAACAGATGGTGGTTATATCGTTGATTGGAAGTTAGAGACGTCAGAAAAGGATATTTTTGCAGCTGGAGATGTTTGTACGGCAGGTTGGGATATTGCATGGCATTGGTTCCAGATGAGATTATGGACTCAAGCCCATCAAATGGGTTGTTATGCTGCAAAATCCATGGTTTCTACGCTGATAGATGAAGAGTTTTTACAAGATTTTTGCTTTGAGCTTTTTACACATGTGACCAAATTTTTTGGTTATAAAGTAGTTCTGCTTGGGCTCTACAATGGGCAAAAGTTAGACAAGGATTATGAAATTATGTTAAGAGTAACCAAAGGACATGAATACGTTAAACTTATTCTTAGTGATGGAAAATTACAAGGTGCAGTCTTAATTGGAAATACAGATTTGGAAGAAATGTGCGAAAATTTAATACTTAATCAGCTAGATCTTAGTACATATGGTGATGATTTGTTAAATCCAGACATCGACATAGAGGACTACTTTGATTAAGTACTAAATAGTCTATACCGTAGCGATTCTGCATATCCTACCTAATAACAATACAAAACTGACATCTGTCTATATGAAAAAAAAATTTTAAAAAGTTTGTACTTTCTGTAATAAATAGGTTTATTGTTAAATATGTCGTTAATATAAAAATACCCTTACTTAGTCACAATGTAAAAAGTATTTACTTTTATTTACTTAAGTAGCATCATTTTGATTGTTGCTGCTAGATAATCGTTTGCATGCAAAAATATTTTCATATTTAAAAGTAAAAGTTCTACGAAATATTCGAACTACGTAACACAAAATATTTCTATTACACATCCAACTGAACTGAGACGAGATTCGCAAAAATATAAAATAAAATACAAAAGTAATAATACGTTTAAGTAAAACGTCATGGCATTTTTCTACTTAGAATAAACTTGATGCTTATATCCTAAAGTTGGAAATAAAAAACGAGTCTTATCTTTAGTACCTCTAATTAACGCATCGCATTTCTATACATATTTTTTCTCTGCCCAAAGCGCTACTTTAACACTAAGACAAACATCTCACTTTTTACATCTGCAATTAAAATATAAACATATTAACTGGTCCCTAATCGCTATCACTTGAAATTAAATCTAACAGACCTTGGAGCATTATCGTTCTTGAGAAATGGGCATGTGCTTCGCAGATTAGACTTTGCGGGTGAGGCAGCGTTGTCGTGAAAATATTTCTTATCGAAGGCAAAGGGTTGGATGTTTTTATCAGTCTCGGAGTTTTCAATTACGGTATTATCGGGATTGCTGACATTGGAAGTTACGCTCTCGGTACTGCTAGCTTCAGTCGGAGCTTTTTCCTCCAAAGTGACTTTCAGCTGCCGCATTATCGCGTTTACTTTATCTAAGGCTTGGGTTACTTTTCCGCTTACTTCTCTAGATTCGTACTGATGGCAGAGTCCTTTCAAAGTTTTTGAAGCTAGCTCCATTTGAATCAAACATTGATGTATGTCATCACGACGTTTTTGTACAATAGATTCGGACGTTTGATCAGCCATTGAGCCGTCGAGAAACGATGCGTCAACTGAAAATTGACTCAAACTTTCATTGAGTTGCTTTTTTACAGGTGTCATATTTATTGATATTCGGCTGGAGTACAGTGAATCTGGTACGATATCACTGTCCTCAAATGGCTCCCATTTGTCTTCGGAATCTTGCAGCTCTTTTATAGAATGCTCAAGCTCGTGATCTCGCAATCGATGAATCCAGTCGAGAAAACGCAAAGGTTGCCAAAGACTTTCAACCATGTTATCTTTGTCTCGCACACGAATTACAGGCTGTAAGCCTTTATCTACTACTATTTGCTGCTGATGAAATTCCTGCAATAAAATATACGGAGATTAAAGATCCATACTTAAGTGTTTGTGTATAAAACATCGATAATGTCAATCTCTTTAATCAGTAGGATTGCAAAAAAAGGTAAATGCATGCTTACATAGTTAACGCCGACATCCCTGCATCTCTCTGTAGCTTCTCTGACTAACAATTGTATCTCGTGAAGGCTAACTCCTCCTGTTTTCATAGCATCAATGCTAGTCTTAACGGTCAAGGCAGTTTCGGCGTCAGCGGTAGTTCCATTGAGTATTTCTTCGAGTTCTTGGAGAAAATTCGATTTATACGGCGAAACACTTATTCCAGAATCTTCGATTTCAAGTCTTCTTAACTTGTTATTAGTTTCGATTTCACTTGCGAGAAGTTCTTTTTCGAGCTCAAGCTCTTTCTTCTTGCGATTCATTTCTTCTAATGCAAGTTTGTGCTCTTCGAGATTTGAACCCAACTGCTGTATTTCAGTTTCGTAAGCGGATTTTTGAGAGTCCAATTGCATTTCTACCTCACGCTTTGCGTTCTCCAATTCTTTCATGGCTTTTTGTTTCGACTCTTCTAGTTCAGCTCTCAACCTATCAGAATAAAGTTGTGAATAATTAAAATGATAATTATAACGCGAATAAAAAATTCTTCAAAAAGAAGTTATGGACTCACTTTTCTTCTTGAATACGAAGGACTTCTTGATAAGCATAGTCGAAATCTATTGGTTGAACAGACATCTGAGCAGTTTCTGGATCATCGTGTGGAATGCAAACTTTGAAGTAATGGTTTCCCCCAATAACCAATCGATCTCCATGCTTTAACTTGACTCTACCGCGAACCAACTTCAAAAATATCGAATTATTAATAAGCCATTTAAACAGATATTTCTTTTGATAAGTATACAGTAATGTGTTGTGTTACCTCTCCATTTACGTAATTTTCTCCATCCTTTTCTGGATAGAAAGTTAACTTTCCGTGATTATTCTCAATGGTGCTGTTAGTACACGAATAATTAAAAAATTATCATTTACATTTTTGAATAAATTAAAAAATTACGAAACCCAATCGCACAATAAATATAGTCTATGCATAATAAAGGTTAATATGCTATATGAGTGTTAAGAGTTAAACAATTTTTGTCAAAATTCATTGACATACCCAGTAAATAATGATGAAATGTAAAATAAAATTAATTGACACTAACACGCGAATTTGATGAAGAACTCAATCTCGCATACTATAGAGATTTGAAAATAGACAGTTTCGAGTAAATAACATCTTTTTAGTGCACTTTGAATATTTTATACAACAAAGGCGATCAATAAAAAACAAAAAAAAATCGATGTGCCAAACACCCGCTTGTATTATTGTATTGAAAAATCCTCCTGTAAGTAAAGAACATGCAAAATTAGTTTATCCGGTAAGTTGATTTAACAGTCATCCCTAAAGAAATCACTTGAAAAAGGTGAACAAAATTAGCATGGAAAAGCAAACCTCGCAGAGAAAAAATTTACAATAATCCATTCTTCTCCTACTTTACAGCTTGAGAAAATCAAATAACCTTTTGCGACCAAATCTCATTAAAATAAAAAAAAAAGACCCAAAAAAATAATGAAAATAATATGTATCATAAATCCATGCAAATCTTCTTCAATCAACCTGTAACCATCCTTTGACTAACCAGTGAAGTTTCTTTATCAGCGGCCCGTCCAGCACGATGTCGACCTTCTTTGAAGGAGTACCGGGCCTTGGCGCTCTGCCCACACGAACACTACCTGGAGGAATTAGATACAAGAGTGTACCAGACAGCATAGGATCAGCGGCAAGATTGACAAGACACGGCTCCCGAGGTTTCTCCTTGAAGTCTAGCTCGATGGCGATACCACAGCGTCGCAGATAAGTCAATTCGGTATTCTTCTTCTCCTGGGTTTCTCGCAGCTTCTCCTCCCAAGATCTGAAATCGGGCCAACGTTGCTGATGATTAATGAACCGGGGAAATTTTTACAAATCCTCTGTATCTCTTCTATGGTCGTTTCGTCTCGTAGAAGGAATTTCGTGTGCAGGGAAACCTTGAATTCTGTTGTCGCCAGGATGCGTCAATGTGCGATGGAAAATTTGTAGGTTTCTAAGTGGTAACGGTTTTGCGTTGTACGTGCTCTTGTATAGGTATATATCGGGCAGTCGTGTGGAATCTTTTTGAAGCGTATATAGCAAGACGTTGATAAGTTAATGAGTTTTGTGGTTATTAATATTTGTTTATCAAGATTGTCAGGCGAAATGTTGGTTAGTCTAACCAAAATTGTACTTTACGATGTCTACTGCTGTGATATTGAAACAAAAGATAACAGAGGATCAGGCATTTATTTTATAGAAAAAAAATTGTTGTCTTCTTTTGTTCTTTTGTTATTACGCAGAACTGATTCGTATTTTTTGATATAGTTAAAAATTACTTAAGAGATATAGTTATATAACGCTACTTACTTTTGCGTGGCGAGAAGCAGTTCTTCCATTTTCTTCAGCTGGTCCTTTAGTCGGTTAATCTCCCGTTGCTTGTTCACAACCTCATCGGAATTGTCAGATGATACTTCAATTGTGTCCAACAAGTTGCGAGGAGTTAGTCTCAGTTGTTTCTCGCATACATCTCTCAATCGAGTTATTTCTGCCTTTAATTGCCTGTAAACAAACAACAATTATGAAGTGCGCATTCCTGAGACATTTATTTATATATATATTTTTTTTATTTACAAGCTGGTATCTTATTTTTATATTAATCAAGCAGATATCGATCTATAAGTTCAAACAAAGACACACCTCACGTATCATCAATTTCCTCTATAAACATAATTACATTCTTTATGAATTCCGTTGATATAGATGGAACATTTTTATCAATTTTAAAAACGAATAGTATACGAATCATAAAGATTAAAAAATTTTACAAATGCATCACCGCAATATTTATTTTGTTATTGATAAGAACAGCCTTAACTTTTCCATCGATCTATAACATCCTGAAATAACAAAGAATTTTTAGATGCTTCCATCGATCAGTTATTAGCGTGACACTTTTACGACTGATATCTCTATAAATGCGTTGTTGCGTAAATTGATTGTTAGATAAATGCAGGAACAGGTTACAGATATCAGAATATATAACATTCAGGAAGTACGATTATTCGTTTTTATAAATCGTTCGCTAATCGATTAATTTGCGTTGTATCATTACGAATCAGTTTTGCAAAAGATAAAGATAAAATCAAATTTGAGCCAAGAATTTTTACTAATTTATGACAAGTGCTGAAAAAATGTAGGTCAATAGGCTTGATGGATTACAAAAATTTTTAACATCTTATCACTTATATTATGCGAATAAAAATTTATAAAAATTTCAATTTTATAAATTCATTCGATTGACACGATCCAAATAATCGAACTATACCAGATCCGTATGATTCATTCACCCACTGATGATTCACTCTCTTTCAACCATTCTCCGCCAAAAAATGTACGTAGTACTTAAATAAATGTTTCCCGCACTCGCCAAAACAAATTGAATTTTGAATAGAATTTACTATAGTGCGTCGTTGTGAAGACCTTAAACATCAGAGATACAATAATATCTCATCACACGTGTTTATCTATATTTGGCAAGCATTCAAAACACGATATTCAAAATATCGACTCGTTATCTCGAGCTCTAACATACTCACATTGTTTTCAACTGAAACATTTTGCGATAATAATTAACATGTTTTACCTTATCAGCCTGTCTTGAGGATCTTCGTTGATCCTCACTCTGTTGACTATCGCTCTAGCCTGACAGGCGTAGCGCAACGTCGCTAAAGTCTCCTCCAGGTGGATATTGGCTGGAGAGACTGTGCCCAGCATCGCTGTTCTCGAGTTACCACCCAAGCTTTCCTGTAAACGAACAATAATAAATTTACTAAGATCCTTTGCCAAACATTAAAAGATTCAGACAGCGCTGAATTACACAATTGTCTGATCAGGCGTGTATATGTGAGAGGCGTAAAAATGAGGACATCTGAGTTTGATTATAGAGAAAGCGGTCGATTAGCGTTTTTTTTTTTTTTTTAATTAAAAACATACGATCGCCTCGCCTATCTCTCGTGATTATTTCGTTATTATTCCTTGATAAATCAAAGTTCACGAGATACATAAATTGGAGAGCCAGGCGCTAATCTCTAGCTATAGGTCTTTGACAATCTATATAGACACCTCATTACACTCTTTTTCATTATCGCACCAAGAAGCTGATTATCTTTGGCGAAAACTTGTCAGAGAATAGGCTCATCGATATGGATGGGAATTTAATCTGCGAACGCCGGTATTCGTTCATTTATACGCTATTGTACTTCGCCTTGGTCTTTGTTGGATATTGGTATCAGCGGACTGATAATGAAAGCACAGTCTGAATCGATGTTTTCTTCGAGATTTTTATTTCTGCGCGTGCACGTGGAAGATTTTTGCGTTTTCGCGAATATTATTATTTTTGTTGACGAATTGATTTGAGGAAAAGCGATTACTACTTTAATTATTTAGATTACAGTTTGACCCACATCATTACCTGCATTTAAAAAACACTTATTTTAAAAATCGCACCGATAATGTTTGACGCACTTTTGAAGCGAAGATAATCTCCCTCACTCTATCCTGTTTGTTATATTTGAGTACTACATACTTTGACAATAATGCTCGTTTTACCTTAAAAATGTAGATAATATAGACACGCAAAATAGATATAAATTCCAACGTTGATTAAATTCAGTCAGATCGGTGATGAATGATTATTTATACAGGTAATGAATAATGGCACATAAATTGAAAGTTATAAAAATGCCAAATTATTATGAGGGACCCTAAATCAATTTTCAAGTGCTTCAAAGGTATGTTATCGCTGCAGCGGTTCAAATTCACGTATTTTATCTGTGAATCCCATCTGCTTCAGGTAGCCAATAAACACAAGAACGCCATATTAAACCCCTTTAAAATATTAAATTTTGCCGCAAAAAAGCATCAAAATAATAATGATGTAGAAACAGGTTTTACTTCAATGACTAATCCATCTTAAATCCACAACTTCTCGATCGTTCTAAAAAATTTCGATTACCAAAAGCGCAAAAGATATCCCCTGCTACTCAGGAGTCAAGGCCGTGCAGGTGCGCAATTCTCTGACAACAATCAATCCGGCACACCGGCATTGTGATACCCGTACTCGGAAAAAAATTGTAATTTCCCGGGATATTAGCTGCAGTACGATCGCGTGCTGAGTCAATCGAAATGTTCTTCCCTCTTACGTAAATGTAATCGAAGGCCGTGTCCGGAGCATATTGTAACTAAATCTGACCGCAGATGACAGCTTGTACACAAGTATCTACGCATTTATACCATCGTCTACTCCCCTATAACATCATCCATGACGAAAGTACAAGAACGTCTCGTGCAGACACGGCTATTATAGGCCAAGTGCAAACCGCTGAGTGGGAGACGTGCGTTCGGACACGTAGGCCCTTTTCTCGCTCGCGACATGCGCACACAGCTCGCTTATTTGGTAGCAAGCGCTGCACATGTGCGCTGCAGAAAACTTCTCGCGTTAAAACGATTTGGTCGCGCCAAGGTTACCTGGGTGCGAGAAAAACATCGAGATTCCTTAGCTTTGATTTTCCATCTTGCAAGTATCGCCTATTTCGAGGCGACGCGCAAATGTTATAGCCAGCGTTGTACATGGAGAATTGCGAAAAAAAGGTGGAACAAGAAAAAAACCGCCGATGATTCAAAGCGAAAAAATTCCAGATGCGTAGAAGCAAGCGAGCCATAAATATATAGGAAACGTTTGCGCTTCGTTTGAATATAATTTTCTGAACTGAGGCGCGAGACAGCTGCGTTTACGTTACGGCCACTTTTATAGTAGCTTATCGCATTGTCAATTTTTGGGATATTCCATCAATTGACGATGCTCTCCGCGAGTTATATGTAGATCTAATATAGAGTGGATTGGATAACGACGGCATTTTTTACTAGCCTATTGAAGACTTCGTTACGATTCACGCTCCATTATGTTACACGATTCGTCAGATAAAAAACATCTATGCTTTTGGCGCGAGAGTAAACATATTCTTGAAAACCGGTAGCTTCGGTTTGATAGAATAGATGATTTTAGCTTCGCTCTTTGTAAACAACAATGACTTATAGTATAGCAGCTATTATTTACAAACATAGGTTCAGTGGTCCATTAATGTTAGAATTATGCGCCAGTTGTTCAGATCGTTTGTTTTGTCACGATACTCGCTCCATACGAAAAATTTTCGAATCTCTCTACATGGCAAAGTTCATCACGGACTTATCGCGAACACACGCGCGAGTTATTATTATCTCTGGTGCTACGCCGTCTGCAAGAAGCGAAAAAGGGAGAAAGAGAGGCGTGGAACCGGTTTTCATGAAGACTTCCTTTGGCACAAATGTCGTTCTCTCTCGTCTGTACTTGCGCACTTGGCGCTCGTAAAAGAACATTCGCGTCAAGTATAGGGTGAAATTTAGATTATATACCTAATAAAAATTCGAAGAGAGCCTAGTTTGTTGCTCCGTGAGTTTATATTTATCTCAACTGTGGCTTTAAATAAAGCAAGAGTTGCTGACGCGGGTTCAACGCTGCTCTCATTATGTGAAAAATCGCGGATCTATATTTAGAATGAGAAGCGAGAGAGTACGCTTAGAAAGTTGCAATTTCAGACCCGAGGCTTAAGATTATTATGGTTTGTGATGGAGACCATTGTTTATTACACTGGGGCTTGGTTCGTAAAAGTCTTAAAGAAATACGCACTGGAAGTCGACAAAGACTTGGTACAAAAATAGAGAGCTGCCTTATTCGATGACTACATGGACGCGGCGATGACAAACTCCTCGCTGTTATATTTGCAAAATTCGCTGTTCAGCGATGTGTGTACTATACAAACATTCCTCCTTTTTTCGCTTAGCATATGTTTGACCGCATCGGAAAAACTAACGCATTTGCAAGGAACAATGTACATTCCAGCACGCTAATCAGCAGTAATCTACGAGACAATTGAATAATGCGTTTTTTCGATATTCCGTCTTTGTATATCCGCTGATCATCTCTGTGTCGGAAGTATATACGCGCCTGTCTGCCAGGAGAGAAAGAGAGGAAAAAATACGCAAAGGCGAGCCCCGCTTCAAGACTTGTTTTTATTTCTCTCGCGATCCTTTCTATACCAGTTTCGAATCTATATTTAGCTACAGGAATTTCGCGGATTTCTATATAAGCGTCAGTATCCGAGGTCCGTACTGAAGAGTACACGTGTACCTGCGCACTTTTATTTAATTTTTTTATATTTATTATGTATATTACGTTGTATAAACATTGATAGCATGCTTCTTCCGTGACAGGGTAATTATTTAACAGTAAATATTGATCGTTCGTTCTTGTTACGACTGCTTGTAATTATTCTAGAATACTCATAACTGCGCAGCGATATACGTTTTTTATTACATATTATTTGCGAGAGTAGAATTAATCTTCATTTATGAATGAAATATATGGTGGCTAGTTATGTAAGCTATAAAAAACTATCGTTAAGGGAATGTGGGAGCTAAAAACCCTGTTTTTTTTACTTCATGTAACTTTTTAAATAAAGCTTGTTACGAAAAACCAGACCAGAGCGCCATAGTGTTGAGTTTAATGAATCATTCTACCTAAAGAAAATGTCAATCTGACTTTTAGTTTTTCTAGAAGTTGTGAAATACGAGCGGGTGTTTATGCCAACCCCAAACCCCAATTTTACTTATTAATTTTTTTTAATTTGAAATTTCATCAATATAATGAGCGCGGCGGGATAGGGTTAAAATCAGTGAATCATTCTACCAAAAGAAAAGGTCAATCCAATTTTTAGTTTTTTTTTGGCATTTGAAATACTAAACACCCCGTGGCGCATTTGCGAAGCTTAATCTCCTACTCCCTCTTAAATGATACGCAATTGAAACAAACGATCATTTTTTTCAGGGAAATCGAGATTAAAGTAGCAAGGTGAATTTTGCAAAACAAGGAAAAAAGTCATGAATCAACTGCAAATCTCAAAAGGACTATAACACCACCGCGGTAATCACAGTGGCACCATTGCAGTTGGCACGGAGCCAATTCTCGCTCCCGAGAAAAACACGCGAGTCTCATGACTACAACGCTAATAGGGACGGATTTGCGAAGATCTGTCTCTCGGACACCTGTACTCTAGAGTGTATGACTATATAGGCCTGTAAAGTGCAAATTTAGATTCGAGCGCCGGTAAACAAGAGACCGCACCTTCTGTTTACAAGGCAATGCGATTGTCCGATCTGGTAGATAAATTGATCGTCGATAAATATTGTGAGTGGATTGAAGCAATAACTGTTAATTTTTATGATGAACAATTCAAAAAAGTGCAATTCAGTTTCACAGAAAAGATTAATAACATAGTTAAGCGATTAAGGTTTGATTGACCAATCGAAATAGTTGAGTAACGAATATACGATTATCAAGAAGCGAAATATAGAGCCATACGAATATCAAACTCGAATGCAAAGTCTGATATAGATTTTTGCTATTCCAGCAATTATTAACTATTGAAAGTTAATTTGAGCCAAATCCCGAGCGGTGACGAGGAGTAAATCTAAAACAAAAATATTTAAACCCACCTACCCCAAGCGCAGCAAGTTTACTAAAAAAATACGTCGGCAAATCGGAGGAAGGCGAGCGGTGGCGAGGAGTGAATCTAAAACCAAAATGCTAAATCCATTTACCCCAGGCACATCAGGATTAAAAATAAAATACGTCGGCAAATCGGAAGAAGGCGAGCGGTGGCAAGGATAATATCTAAAACTAAAATGCTTAAACCCACCTACGCCAAGCGTCCCGAGATTTTATGAAAGAATATTTATGTTCAAAACATGTCGGAACATTGGAGGAAGGCCAACGTATTTTATTTCTAACCCGATGTGCCTGGGGTAAATGGATTTAGCATTTTGCTTTTATGTTTTATCCTCGCCTCCGCTTGCCTTCCTCCGATTTGCCGACGTATTTTATTATTAAACTTGCTGCGCTTGGGGTAGGTGGGTTTAATTATTTTTGTTTTAGATTTACTCCTCACCTCAGCACGCCTTGCTCCGATTTGCCGACGTATTTTATTTTTAATCCTGATGTACCTGGGGTAAATGGATTTAGCATTTTGGTTTTAGATTCACTTCTCGCCTCCGCTCGCCTTCCTCCGATTTGCCGACGTATTTTATTATTAAATTAGCTGCGCTTGGGGTAGGTAGGTTTAAATATTTTTGTTTTAGATTCACTCCTCGCCACCGCTCGCCTTCCTTCGATTTGCCGACGTATTTTTTATTAAACTGGCTACGCGTGGGGTAGGTGGGTTATAACGTTTTGGTTTTAGATATTATCCTTGCTACGCTTGGCTTTCTCTGATTTGCAGGCATATTTTTGAAATTAATGGTATTTAATATACGAAGCGCTTACATTTACATGCGTTTTATTTGGTACTCCCAAGAACTCCCGGGTACTCCATGGTACTCCGCACGTACTCCAATAATTCTCATAGTGCGTGACACAGGAGGGAGTACCGTGAAGTACCAAAGAGTTCTGAAGTTTTCAAAAGAATACTTCATGAATTTTTCGGGAGTACTGGAGTGGGTAGCCCCTCGCCAAATCCTTTGAAAAACAGCATTCGAATGTTGCTATGTAGGTGTAATTTGAAAGAATACACATTACATCAGAATTATATCGTTTGTTTTATCAACAATCGCTCAAAGTTTCCGATTCCTCTATAAAAATACGTAACAATTCCAATAAAAAGCTCTTTTAGGATTGAGGAAAGGTGACAGGAAATGACGAACTCAGAGTGTGTGAACTAAACTTAGATTTATTCGAACTTTCGTTTCGTCGAGTGTCTATAGTCTATAGCGTGTCGTGTCTCTATAGAGTAACTATCGTTCTGTCCTCCGACATCGGCCGTCGAAAGGTTTCGTCAGCTCTGCCTCCTGAACCGATCAACCGATCGGATCGGCAGGTAGGGAGCGTGCGCAGCCCAGGTAGCACGTCAACGGCGGGGTCGGCCGGCCCAAGCGTCCCGCTGTTTGCTGATTTATTGCGCCGGTAATCCCCCAGAGTCAGAAAAAACCCGGGCACAAAATACCGTAGGTCGCAGGTATCGAGATGCGGGCGGCTACAATAATACGTTCGAGAGCGGCTGTGCGTGTGTGCGCGCGCGCGTGTGCGTGTGTGTCGAGTGTGCTGGCAAAAGCGTGTGGCGCGGCTGCCACACTCTCATCAGCCGGCAAATTTTGGTTCAATTCTCGCGACATGCCATTAAAAAGTGCAGCGCAATAAAATAATAAAATCCTCGATAAGCCCGCTCACGCGTCGCGAAGATTGTCGCGCTTTTAACGAATCAACAATGTGTGAACCAAATCAAACAAAAAGAAGAAACATAAAGGAGCGAGACGGGTTATAAGCAGATAACGCGTGCATGATACGTCGACCAAGGGGATTTGATCTTCACGATTACATATAGGAAGAGAGGGGCGCTACTTCCAGGTGTGCGTCGGAATGCAATTGCGCACATAGCCGCACAACTGCGCAGTTTCGTAGGGTTGAATCGTACAATTCCACTTCGTCACACGCATAGGCAGGCTAAAAGGCCGTAATAACCGCCGCCGTCTGATTCATGTGCGGTCGCTGCACGAGATTCTCCATAAACTCACCCACGCAGCATCTGATTCGTGCGCGCACGCATACTCCCACACCCACACCTACAGGTATACATGCGGTCGAGCACGTACACACTCTCAAGACAACACGTATACGTGCTGCGAGAGCTTCAAGAGGCGAGTGGGAGAAGGAAAAGAGGGGAACGCCGGTGTACCAAGCGCATAATACGCACACAGTTCTGCGCGCCGGCGCCATTTCTGACTGGTGGGGATGAAATAGAGAGGGGGGGGGAGAGTCTGCAGCTAAACTCTCTGTTATATCCGAACGGCTGCAGCACGCCTCGTTAGTTCACCGAGGAAAACACTCGCGTTACGACCTCTCTGTGCAACAGATATTTCGTTCGAAGCTCCATCACTGAGAAATACGAGAATCCATTCATTCCGAGTTCAAGGTACTACTATACACTGCCCACACGGTACGTAGTACGACAGGAGCGTGTAAAGTAAGAAGTTTGAAGAGGCGAGAGGCTTTCGGAAATTCGAAAACTCGCACCACGTTCGGCTTTTCGAAGCTACAGCTACACAGCATCAGGAGAAGCAAAAAAGGGAGTCGGTCCGAAGGACGGACGCGAGATTTTCTGCGCAATAGTAGGAGGCTGCTGCAGTGTGTGACACACGCGAGTCAGATTCATACTCTTCGGACGCGTGCACCGAGTTGAGCGGGAAGATATCAAGGCAGAGGAGAAGAGATAATGCTACCGTCGTTGGGAAGACAGAAATTTGCCGACAGACGAAGCGACACTGCCGTGTGAGTTGAGGAGAGAGATATTTGGACACTGCAAACCAGAGGAGAGGAAGCAAGACTTGTAAAATACACACACATACAGCACGTAAAACCTTCATTACAAACAGAAAGAGACGATTTCACATTCTTTCTTCCATACTATCATCTCACTCCGTCCATTTTCGCGAGCTACCTGCTCTAGCACGAAATTGTTGAACGAAGACAAATCGAGGAGACAAATAGAGAGCTTCCGATTCAGACGAAGGAAGAGAAGCCAGAAAGATGGATCTTGTTTACATTCCGGAAATCCTGACGTTCGGCTCGTTCAGGAGCCCCCAGTACCGGGACTACGAGCAGCCTTGGAACAAGAATTACTTCGACAATGGTAAGTCTATTATATCATACACAGATTTTTTTTCTGTATCACACTACCTTACATTTATCCTCTTGATCGATTAATCAGTCTTACAAGTTTATTCTACCTACAAAAAAAACACAAGCATTATCGTTCTTTTTTCGAAACTCACATACCGCATAACAACTTTACCGCTCAGCTGAACAACCAAGCCGTTCATGTCGTAACGCTTCCTAGACGCAGCCATACCTCCGACAACTGCACGCCTGTCTCTCTCTTTCTTGCACAGTCCACTGCTGCAGGCTTTATCTAATCACGCACTCGGTATTTTTATTCCTGGCAATTTTTCGCGCACGCGTGCGTCTCATTATTACGCGCCAGAAGCGCAATAATATCTCGGCAAATTTTCCTATACCGAGCGACTTGTTCTTTTTTTAATCGTAATTTGCAAAAAGCCTCACCGCGGCTCATCCATAAAGATACACGGAGAAAAAAAAACGTTGAATTTACTGTATCGACTTAAGTAAAACTACAGAGGGCGCCCCTTCAGTCAATGCTACTGCAGACTTCAGTAAAATCTACTGAACTGTCAGTTTTGGGTGACATGAGCATCGCTAAGTTAAAAGTACTTATCGTTTAGAATAAAGAAGCAGCAGTGTTTGGGAAAGACAATTTTATATTTCAATGAATACCCAAAGTTTCAAAGTTCATATGATATACATGCACTGATCTTCATTAGAAAATTCTTATCTTTCAAAATTGAAAACCACGACCCACAGCTTAAAATTGTTTTGAATTTTTTTAATAGCTTTTGAACTGTAAATCAAAAACTATTGATATGTACTCTTTTTGGAAATGTCAAGAGCTGATTAATAAGTCCAAGCAATCTTTATTGTGTTATTACTTTAATTGACTGATTTGAGATTTTGGTCCAAAATCACCGATACCAAGAAAAATGTGAAATTCGTATCTAATGTACTCGCAGCCTCAATTAATGTTTGAATGGGTTCATTTTTGCTTTAGTTTTGTTGAGCAAGGCATTGTGCACTACTATCATGCTAATTTACACAATATCTATTAATTTCTTCAGTCAGTTAGTATGACATGATTGAATAAAAATTGATGACTTGGTACGGTCAAGTGAAATGAAGATCAGTGCACGTATATCATATAAACTTTGTGCAGATATTATTCTAACGTCAATATCTATCAATTAGTTTAACCCGATAGCATGATATTATGTACTTATTTCATTTCCTAACCTTATTATAATTATAATCAATTATGTAGGTTCATTTATATTCATTAATAAACCTTGAAATTCTCATTCACAAACTTTATTTCGTACATTGGAAGTCGGGACCATAACATTTTTGGTTGATTCAACGAAAGATTTAAGTAGATTCTACTGAACTGTTCATTCAGTAGAAACTACGCGAGCGACTTCAGTTAAATTAACTTGATAGCCCGTTACTTAAGCGCTCAGGTTAAATTTACTTGAATCTTGAGTAAACTCAACGTTTTTCCTCGTTGAAAAAATTACAATAAATATTATCTCTCCTTTTCGCGAGAAATTAAAAAGTACGTCGGTCGGAGCGTTTATCTCTCGCGTCCTCGGCTCTCGTATCCCTATAAACAAGCTCTTTCCCCCATTGTAATGCGTCGCGCGGGTATTTTTAGCGGATTCCACGTGCGCCGTATCTCGAGACTCGCGCGAATAAATTAGCATAATGCTCGTGCACGTGAGAGCGTTTCCGCCGGCGAAAGTCAGCCGCCAGAAATAAAATCGGTTATTTTGGGTATATTACATTATACTATATGCTTTGTTGAGTTCGCGCGAGTGCAAGCGTGTGTTTTCATTATCTACAGGAATGCTCTTATCGTGCGTAGAAGATTGATCCGATGGACGCTTTGTTTATCGCACACTGCCGTGGTGGAGTGCATTATTCAACGCGTCAAGGATTTTCTTCTTATCGCGAAAAGCCGCACGAGGGGATCCAGGCGTCAAGGATACCAAGTTTATTACACGCACCTGAAGAGCGGGAATAATTCGAGAGCGCTTTTGCCTTTTAAAAAAGTTCAGCGTTTATGAAATATTCTTATTCTCGGAGGGAGCTTTTATACCGACGAGTTCGTGGAAGAGATACAGTCGCAAATTTTGAAAAAACTTGGAATATCACATGGAAATGAGTTTTTTTGTGATAGTGCAATTAAATCTATAAGCCGCATGAGTGTACGCGCTGCGTCGGCGAAAAATATCTCGAGTCTGAAAATAGACGCGGCTCTTCGTTTTCGCGTCAATAAACACGCGATTGCGTATCTCTCCGAAGCTCCTTATTATAAAAATACAGCAAATCAAAACAACCGACTACCGTGTGTTCTCAAAACAACTTGTACAATTATAATAATCATAGCTCCGGTCTTTGAATAGAAATTACATCGACTGCCAATAGCGCGCACTTTCGCTTTGTTTACTGCGTGTCTTTCTATTTTCGGCGCGTAAGTATACACTGAGTAACAACTCGCGACTTTTTTCCTACGCGCGAGGACATCATCACGCTGGCGCGGAAAATAGATGCTCGGCGCGTTACGAAACCGCGCCTCTGTACATAAGCTCTCCCGACATTACAAGTTCAACGGCGCCTAGTTTTATCGGCTCGTTTTTCATGTATATGCTAATTCCTCATTGTTTTTATGCGACGTGTCTGAATATAAACTTTACAATCGAAAAATTTCGCATCGCAAACTTTCTTATCAAGTCACACGCAGGGGTAGCAAAGGCGAGTGTCCGGTCCTGAGCGCTTGCGTTGAAAAAGGGGCAAAAACAAGGTCGGAGCGCCGCTCGCGTACACTCCCCCACCAGCTGCGTGCTGTCGCGTACATTGCCTTTGCATCGCGCGCTTTCTTAACGGCTCTGTGCCGTCGCGAATGCAGTTTATTTTTAGAGAGAGGTAGACGGTGTAAAAGCTGCTAAGAGAGTCTAGACACCGCGAGGATGGCCGTTAAGTCGAAATCCAATATCGCCTCGCGTTAGTATAGGTTATAGAGACGGCGGTGATGCTTTCGTAATTGGATTTCAGAGGGATTGGCCGAAGCGAACCGGCGAGCCGAGTGCAAGTGTACCGGGGAATAAACCTGTTTGTAAAATTTTAGAGTCGGAGGGTGAATGCTTGGAAATTTTCTACAATCGGGCGTGTGAGATACGGCCTTGATGAAGCAAATTTCTTTTAACGACACGTATTGTCAGACGAAAAAATGTACAAATATTATTTGTTGCTGCGCGACAAGGTTGTTACAGAACGTGACACCGACATTATTTTTCAAACGTTAATTACTCTCTAAATATTATCGAGTTTAGTATGCATACTTTTCGGTCCGTTTGACTTCTTACAAAATGAATTTACATATCGGAGAACAACGAGGTGATGATAAATTTTCGCCGCAGTAGATGTGGCTGATGGCTCGTTACACATTGAACTGCGAAGGCTACTCCCGAGATAACGCGGGAAAACATTAGAAATAGGTCTTTTGGTTCGCAGAGGCGAAGTAGGACACGTACACACAATGAGGAGATGAGATATACAACGGCGGAGAAGCGACGCGCGCAGGGCTGTATTATAAGGGCGTCGCCGCAAATACAAATCCATGCGATTCGAATTGAGGTCGATCGACGAAATTACAAAGATTTTTTTTTTCCTAAACGACACTTATCGCTCGTCCGAAATTTCGTTTCAAACCGCTGTATCAACGAGTACGTGCTCTCGATATTATTCGGCGCTTACGTAATGCTGCAGTGTTTTTTTTTTCTTTTTCTGGTCATGAAAAAAGACGCACGTTATTGTGAAAGCAACTTATCCGATTTAATATCGAAAAAATTTTCTCAAAAATTCGATACTTTTGTTTCCACCGTATCTGCGCTGCTAACTCGCTTTTTACGTAACGACAGATAATAGCTGCAAACTTTTACTTTCGCAGCGCGTGCGTACATAGTTAATTTTTATTCCGGTTCACAATTGGCCAATTAGCTTCCGAACTCGTAAATCGGTTATCGAGTGCAGTGCAAAAATAAACATATTTTGTAACTGTCAGGTGACACGTGTCACGTGTCATTTTATCCATTTTCCGTGACCCTATTCCACTTAAAATCAAGGTGCGGAATCTGCGCTTTCCATCGCACGGGTCTGTCTAGTGGGTCTCATAAGAGGGTATTCTCTGCCTGCTGAATCGATACGCGTTGGATGGTGTTCTGTGGTTCGCATCGCCATGTAAAATTGCGCAGCGGACAGGAAACATTAATAATAACGGGTTATTAAAAATACGCTAATGGGTATTAAAATTATACTGCTCCAATTAAGATAGATGAAAAGCACTTATGGAATTATGTTCCCTAGTAACGTTATTTCTTTAATGCCTGCACCGGTGATAAGAAAAGCAATAACGACCATGGCCAATTAGCAATTTCTTGACGTCAGAGTCGTTAAAAAAACGAGGAAACAATCGCACTTAATAATCCATCAAGTAGAACGAATAACCTCCCACAACAGCGCTAATCCATGCTTACATGACTCACGTCAATAACACACAGTTCTAACCGAATATTTCTTTTGAATTGCAGGTAAAACTTCATCTTACTATCACCACCGCCAAACGCAGCAACAGCAGCACCGCGAGAGCAAGGACTCTTGCCATCTGTGCAAGGAAAAAAAGCGGCGCAGCTTGGCCGCTTACATCCGCGGAAAGACGCGTAACAACT
Source organism: Trichomalopsis sarcophagae (assembly GCA_024372645.1). Classification (NCBI taxonomy): domain Eukaryota; kingdom Metazoa; phylum Arthropoda; class Insecta; order Hymenoptera; family Pteromalidae; genus Trichomalopsis; species Trichomalopsis sarcophagae. Next base: position 4,356,303 of record QLSS01000002.1, read on the forward strand.
CCTGCAGTGAGATTTGTGAGGAGGAGGAGGAAGTCGAAGAACAACAGAAGCAACAGAAGCAAGAGGCGAGCTCATCGGGTCCAGCCGAACCGGATTCCAAAAACAAGAAGTCGCCAGTGACAGCCTGAGAGCGCATGAGGTTCTTGAGAAAGCACCTGATGTGTTCTTCTACTCGACGACAACGAAATTGCTGGAGGAGGAGGAAGAGGAGGAAAGTTTCCATCTGATGCCGAGCGTCACGACAAGATTCAATTCATTTCTTCGACTTAGCTGCTACCAAAGACACCCGCCTGATATAACGTTGTTAGCTTCCTGTCACGTCCGTCGGTTTTCGCCTGAATAATCGTCGAGTTTATCCCTGGTAGAAAATTAACGGTTGAAATCCGTTAAAAAGTTAAGTTTAATTGGCCAGTTCTATCAAATTTTAATGTAAAAAAATAACACCACATCAGTATTGTTATTAAGTTAAAAATTGTTTTTCCCTTTTTTTGGCATTAAAACGTATATATGTCTTATTACGAATATTTGGATTTTTTACGATTATAACGTATTTTTCTACAATTTTTGGATTGTAACAGTCATTTGACAAATTTCAAGCAAAAGTTTCGTTTTATCATCAGTTAATACGTCATATCTATGTATTTATAACGCTTAAACGCTTATTTAGTTAAATCGTTAACCACAACTTAGATAAGTGTCTTAACACTTAGCTTATTAACCGTTAACATTTCTACCAGGGTATGAGAAGCGATAAAAAAAAAGTTGTCGTAGATGATGCGTAGTCGCTGTAACTATAGTTATTATGATTATTCGTTTGCATATGTTACATTTATGCACAATTCGGATAATAACGCTGTGTATCTACAAAAAAGCTGTTCCTTCTGAGATGGAATTTTTCTTCCATTTGCACGCGTTTTTAAATTGCACATGAGCCTACTGCCACGTGTTACAACTCATTAACGCCGTACAAAAATAGTTGCAATGACTAACGATTTCGACACATTAGGCTTGAATAATGAACCTCACGTCACCATGAGAACCGACGAGTGTCTTTCTTCTTCAAAAGGGATCACAGCGCATGTTCCTTGTTATAACAGCTCCCAGTTGATTCGATTTGCTACAGCTTTTCGTTTTCATATTAACGATTGTACCTATATATATTGTACACAACGTGTACGTTACATTTTACAGAATAGGAAAGCGACGGAATCGAGAGTCTCCGCCGTATAACTTCTATTCTTTTTTCCAATAAGACTGATTACGAAAGATTAGGCTCGATATATTGAGATCATTGTTGGGCATCAGGTATTTGCATTATTCCAAGATAGAATTGGCGTGGAACCGAATTTGATGAAATGTAATTTTTTCAAACCATTGTTTTATCGCAATACTAACTTCAGATGTCACATAATACATACAAACTATTTAATTTTGTATAAAAACTTCATGATAATATATCTGTTGTATTATCGTCAATTTTTTATGAAATAACGTTCTATTTTATCGAGAAATTGTGTAATAGGCCCAGGGAAAAGTTCAAGTACTTTTTGCCTAACTTTGAACCCGCCAATCTAAGAAATAAAAAAAAGCTACAAAAAAACTATCGTGACCAGCTATCGAATTTTACACTGACTTGTATAGTTCGATCACAGAAACAAAAACAAGCAAAGCATCAATACTGCCTAATGATGAAAACGTAGGCATTTCGATTTTGTAGGTGGATTTGATCGATTTTGATGTACCTTAAAAAGTTTGCTATTCAAATAGTTGATAAAAAATTTCAGATGTATTTAAAAAAGTTAATTCTTTACAATTGTTCAATTTGTATATATTGAATCCATCTGCAGCTAATATATAGTTTTATATATACATTATTTTTTAGGAATTATAAATATTTTGGATAATAATTTATCACCATTCCGTAGTAAAAGACGGAAACAACAGTAAAAATTTAAATAATGTTACGATATTATATTTCAAATGTATTTGTACAAAAAGGAGTTATTATTCAATTGAATAAACTAACCATCGTATTATTTACGACGAAGTTATTTTTTCCCTTCCAATTCCTTGAATTGACACTTACAAAAATGGGCATTGGCATTTTAACTCCGACTCTTAAAAAGGCTCTTAAGATTACACTCTAAAAGGCAACTGAAAACCAACATTGATATTAAAAAAGCATCATATAAATAGCCTTTTGAATTTCCTGCCAAAATACTCTTGAAGATAAAATTATCGCCCGCGCATGCGTCGTTTGCACACGGCACCAATCATTGAACTACGATTCAAACGATGTTAAATTGAATTTGTTTCGATAATCTGCTTCTAATTATCAATGGTAGATTTTATGTACACGAGATTTGGCTTATAGTGTAAACAAAATTTGTTGCAAATACGAGAAAGTTTTTGTACAATAGAAGATAATAAACTATCTTTCAGATAAGGAACTTTCTAGATGCAACATCGTGTCCATTGGGTGTATGACGGCTGTGTCGGGTGCAAAGGCGCGCAGTTCACGCAAACTGCTACAAGAGTGACGTCGCCATATCCTGCCACAGGAGTACGATACCAAACCTCAAAGCGATAAGACAGACAAGATTTACAGAGTTTTCACGACTACGAACGTCGAATCAGTTGGAATTTTTTAATATCTGCAGGGAGTACCAAGCACTAGAATAAAAAATGGTGTGGAAAACGATAAAGGAGAAATGTCATCTTCAGGGAAAGATCGGTAAGTTTTTCAAAAACAAATCAGATGAAACAGTGACGGTCGGTGACGGTCGCCTTGTTTACTCTTTAAAATCTACGTTGCAGAAAAAAACAATGACAAACCAAAGTCGTGTGGTAACGATTGCTGCAAATGCGGCGATCAGTGCAAAAGATGCGGAACCGAGTGCAAATGTTCCACCAAGAAGATCTACATTCGCTCGCCCATGTTCACGTATTACACTGATACAATGCATTAAATAGGACTGGAATCTTCTAAGGAAGATCCCACTTTATTCTAACCATGGCAAATTTATCAACTTAAAAAGTTGTGATCTGATTATTTATGTAACGTTAAACTTTTAGAATCTACTGTAAAATTTGTTTGTTATTATTAAGATATTAGAATAGTACTATTGCATAAATTACCTTTAAAAGCCAAGTTAAAACAGATTCTCGATAAGGGACGAAACCTCGTTTCCGCTCGTTTGTACTCTCTGCGAGAGATCCAATAACTTTTCCCAATGTAAGAAGCGACTTATTTATAGACACACCTTCCTACAAAATAAAATGTATTTGTAAGTATGAAAATAAAGAAATAAAATTTTCTTTTTTGTAAATTTGTAGTTCTTACTCTTAATCTGTCACCACAGGCACCTGTATTGCTCAGTCTTTCACTTCCAGCAAGATCGACCAAATTTATTTTGCTTCGTCGACTATCATCCCCTTGCTTAGCTTTCGATGGCCCCTTAGACTGTGTTTGAGTTAAAATTATACTAAAAATACTATGGGATCTGGAACTTTTTTCATTCATCCCTGTTGCTGCAGTAGCTCTTTGAGAATTTCCAACTTTTAACCATGTCTACGAAATTAAATTCAGTTTAGCATCAATATTTTCAAATAAACAAAGAGAAATTACATGCATTTACCTTTAGGTCTTCATAACTTTGTACAGTATGTTGGCTCAAATCTACAATGTATGGTCCAAGTACGGGATGTTCGCGTACTTTTAATGGCGCTCTCTTGCTGCCATTATTATTACTAATGAGTAGGTCGTGAATCTTTTCATTATAGATTTCAAAATAGCTTATTTCAACAGTAATATTATTTTTATGATCCAGAGATATGCGTGTAAAAATTTCATGGCAAAAACGTGGAATGATACCAGCATCTGGATTTATTTCCGTAGAATTTGGCTGGGAGGGTTCTGCTCCCATCATACTATAACTTTTTCCAGATCCAGTCTGACCATATGCGAATAGACACACATTATACCCTTCGAAAGCGTTTTGAACCAAAGGAAAACCTATGCTATTGAATACTGTTTCTTGACTGGCATGACCAGGCTTTAGATGATCATTGTGAGAAATGAAACAATGATCATACATAAAAGTATGTTGGGACGTATCACAGTCAACTACTATGTTTTGACCAGTAACTTCAACAATAGACATTATCTTTGGTTCGGTTTGTTCCCTGAAAAGTAAATCAAATATTGTATTGTGCATATTCTTTAAAAGCCATACGAAATCAAGATAGTTATATTAAAAATTCAACTTACTTAAAACTTAATGGCCTTACTCTAATTCCTACAGTTAAATTACTACTCTCTCCTTCTAATACAGTTTGTTCGTCAATTCCATTGTCAGTCTTTGCTCTTGGTGTCTCCAGATGCACGGAATTGTAGCAGTCTGGAGTTTGTGGCAAAGCATTGTCACTAAAAAAGCGCTTCCCAGGTTTGCGTGCCGAGTTAGCCCCAGACCTTGGATTTTTAGGCGTGCAGAAATGAGTGACAGGAGTTTTGTCTCCGGAAAGCCTAGGATTCGCCGCATTCTTATTGATCACTCTCAATTTTTCCTCAGAAGGAAACTTAGACGCAGACGAATGCAACGCACTCTGCTCTTTGTTTTGCAACATGGTCTCGGATTGTGATCTCAGAAGGTTTTGAGCAACCTTCCTCGGCGTCCTGGTAGGTTTCTGTACTACATTTTTAGTACTTTGTTCGCTGGCTTTGCTATGTGGCAAATAGTTGATCAGATTTCTTTTGCATGATGGAGAACCTCTATTCGAGCTGGTTGAAGTGGACGTTGCACCACTACAATCGTTAAGTAAACACTTTGAGTACAATGAGCAATTCTGTCTAAGGATACAAAATACAAATCAAACCAAAATCATTTCCAAAGAGAGAAGTTCGTGCAGTGAAAGTTAAGCAAAAGCATAGAAAGATCATAGTCGTTTGCATTTTGTACGAGTAAGAGCGTAAAAAGGCGTAAGTAAAGTAAAAAAGCAAGAACTCACGCTGTCCTAGAAGGGGGTTTGTTCTCTTTATTGAAGTTGACCGGCGAGGTCGAGAAAATAGCGTTACAAAATCCGTGCTGCTGTCTCGCAGTTTGCTCAGCATTGCTTTGAGACATTATGTATCTAACCCCGATTTAAGCTTTACGAAAAAATCCAGTAAAAGGGCATGCAAAAAGCGTTTGGATGTCTCATGTGAGTGTATATAACCTTTCGAGTCGTCCCTGCTTTTTCTCGACTTGACAGGTCTGTACCAGATTCATGGGGCATCAGCTATACGCCCGCAGTCGCACGAAACTCTGGCCCCTCCGACTGTTGACTTTGACACTCGCGAGTTTCCACTTTTTTCCTGGAATATTAGCTGGAAATCGAATCGCTTTGCGTCCGCGGGAGCTGCAACGTCTTGTTTCAAACTTTTTTAAACGTTTGTTTGCGGCTCGAGAACGTGCATCAGCGGATGCAACTGCCATCGACGGCGTGATGCCATTGGCTAAGTTTTGTCCTTTTTAGATGGCAACACTGCCGCAGTGCTGACGTCGTGAGTTTTTTAGCGCCAATCCGAAATAAGCATACATCGGATATGTAGGTTTCTACATTATAATATAATATATATTACAACGTCGGACTTTTCTTTTGTGGACGATTCCGGGAGTTGTGGATTTTTATACTTAGGTATAACAGGAAACTTGAGTCGATAAGTTTAACCTAGACTAGATGCGTTACATTATACTTATAGCTGACTGCGTCGTCCCCTTATATATATGTAATAATTAAGGACATTATTCGATGATATTTCAAAGTTAAATTATGCACAGATCCATTGTTTGAATGTTTATTTTTATAAACGAGCACTAGAATTCACTAGCAACTAAAAAGAAAAAGCCTATACGGGTGTGCCTGGTACTGCAAAAATATTATAAAAGAAAAGACGAACAATGAAATGCGAAGATATAGCAAATCTTACTGCGCATTGCTTTCGAATGCGAATTTCGATAAGAATTATCTTTTCTTACATTGTGTGCGCAGTTGTTGAATACTTTCTAAAGAAAGGCAGAGATTTTTTAGAAGCTCGCTGAAGTATAAAAAGCTTTTTATTTGCCAATTTTTGTTCATTTCGACTTTTTTTTTAGGATATATTAATAATTATATGGACTTCGGTGGAGGAAAACGCGCAATTACAATATAATATGTTCACGCAAATTAGAATAATATAATCACGAGATCGTGCAATTATATGACTTGGCAATAAGAAAATGTGTGTATTACCCGTATTACATATGCACTTATATTGATTTTTGCAAATAGGCTCAATCTTATCTATTATAAGTTGTACATTTGTAGATATATATCTATTACATTTTTAATTAAAAAAAAACATCCATATAAATTCTTAATATAATATTGGTAGGAAAAAGAATCCTTTTATTGATTTATTATTATGATGCGGTATCTTGCAGCGTGATTAAAAAATGTACATATATATATATATTATTGTTTGCATAATTAAATTTTTCCTCATCATGTGATTAAAGTTGTTTGCTTTCATAAAATATATGACCGTAGACATAGCATAAATATATGGTGCATGTATGATTTCAATTTTACACAATGAAATATACTTCATATCTGCTGACCAATAAAATTTTATAATATATATTGTTGTTTACTTTTTAGTTAAAGTTATGTATGAAAATATACATAAAACTTTTTTCAACCTTAATATATCGAAAATATGAAATCTTAATCGAATTAAAATTATAACTTGTTTTCCTGGAAGCTTATATAAAAAAAACTGCAGATATGCAGATATATAATATGGAGTATACAATATAATAATTATACGGGGCAATCCTTTATTTTTGGATTCGTTAGAGAGAAATAAGCTCATCAATTCACCAACGAAGCTATATATAACGCTACCTCTCTTTATTTGATTTCCTCAATAAAGTTTCGGAGTATTTTTAAATTTTGATAGCACACGGTGCATTATCAGAGCTTTTATTAGCCAGGGCTATCCGGGGATAATACTGCTTTTTTTCCTTTTTCTTTTGAGTGAGCATTAAAAAAGCAAATATTTTCTATGTGTGGACAGCTACGATAGATAGCAGATGCAGATAACTGGAAGATCTATATAATGGGCAATTTTTCTCACAAAGAGCATTCGTATACAACTGAAGATCTCAGTAAATTACTAAATAATCGCAATGGCATCTCAATCCATAAGTTTAGTCGCATTATTGTGCATTGCCATCCTCAGTACAGTGCTCGTAACGTTCGTCGAAGCTGATTGTCACTGGACAGGATGTCACCCTCATTCGGCAAGCGATTGGTGTGACGTGTTGGGACCAGGATACAAAATCGTCGATTGGCAACGTTGTAATGGAATTTTCGGCAAGCAAGAATACTGCTGCAATTAAAGTGAAAATTCACTTCAAAACTGCGTTATATAGCAATGGAATTTTCGTCAAATAGAAGAGTATAATAATATGCTCTAGATATGTAACTAAAGTGAAGCATTATAATTTCAAGACTGAGTTATAATTATATAATTGATCGAATTCATCTTAAAGATTATTGGACTCTAATGGGATTTTTTAACCAAATAAGTATAAGTACCGATTCAACTGAAGTTAAGGAATTTTCAAGACTATACACTGAAATGTATTATTGTATAACATTAAACGCTAGATGAAATAATAATAAAGTCATTAAATTATAAAGCATGATCAATATACTTATTAATTTTTATTGCAATATTTCGAAATTTTTTTCTCTCCCAAAGAAACGAAGATTCGCAGCTCCAACTAAAAGAAAAACTAATAAAATGTAAAAAAAATTATCATCCATAAGATTTAGTAACAGTACGTTGGATTTTGAACATTTTTTTATATTTTATTGCACTACAACTGCAATCGTAAAAATTATCGAAAATAGTAGTATATCTATAAAATATTATCTTCACAATAAGTTCTCAACACTGATCGATTATTTGGAATTATTTTAAAAATAATTCATGTATGATCTTTAAAATTAAATATCACAAAAAAATCATGTTAACGTGTTATTGTATAAAAATAATAGCATCTTTTCACGTGAGCTTTGGAAACGTAAGTGAAGCGAAAAATCGTGTGCAAAAAGTTAGAAGTTATCAAAAGATAGCAAAAATTACGAGTCACTATAGCCAAAGCAAAAAAGCGTGCCTTGATAAAGTAAACTAAATACTATAACTAAGTAAAAAAGAATGGGTTATTTTGTTATATTGTTATTTTATTTTTTCGAAAAACACGTACAAGAATAGAATTATTCTAGACGAAGTAACGCCATTAAAATGTATTTTATAGCAACAAATGGAAGTATGCAGCTTGGACTTCTGTTATATCAAAGCTAAAAGTTTCATTATTAGTCAGATCTTGTTACTGGGAATTAGATAAAATTTCTTTAAGTACAATTCACATATGTTATACATATGTATGTACATACATTAAGTTTCACCAATGCATATGGTTTAAAGCTATTTATCAGTTTAACAGTTGAAATCTAAAATATGTCTCTCTGGTATTTGTAAATAAAAAGTGTTCTGAGAACAGAAACAGAACATCTTAACTTAATGATATTTTTTTCAATTCATTGGATAAATGTGATGTTTCATTATAAAATATTATTCTTCATTAATTACAAGTAAAGTATATAATACAAACATAAAAAAGCATGAAAAGTTCTCTTAGAGTTCACTGATTCATTCGTACTGTGCAACAAGCACCATCATATACACTCCAACAAACATAGCAATGACTTCTTTAATTGATTGCCACAATTTTGTATTAACTAATAATTCAGGAATCACAGATACCATCGCGATATAAATAAAGCCTCCAGCTGTGAAAGGAAGGACCCATCTGGTGGTCAGATCACCTGTATAAGAAAATGCAAATTTCATGTTAATTACATCAAGTAAGCCAGATATGAAAAACAAATTCATTAATTTTTATCTTACCCATTCCACCAGCAAGAAGGGAAATATATGTTCCTAGCAAAGCACCAACAGCTGTTACTAATTGTAACATGATGGCCTGAAAACAAATTATCAATATTACCAATTTTCTTAACGATTAACAAAAGTAAGTAAAAATATTTTTAGCCCTACCTTTGGCTTGCTACATCCACTTTGTATCAGAATAGCAAAGTCACCAATTTCATGAGGAACTTCATGCAATAATATCGTAAATGTAGTTATGTACCCAACACTGTTACCAGCCAGGTAACTCGCTCCTATTGCCAGACCATCAGTAAAATTATGTAGAAAATCAGCAGCCAAGTTCAAGTAACCAGCAACTTTAATATCAACAGGTTGCTCCTTTTCTGACTTGTCATTGCTTCCGCTGTTTTTCTTCTTGTCACTGGTGTCTTTCTTATCTTTAACGGTATCCTTCTTCTCCTCAACAGCACCATGGTGATGATGATGATGATCATGATCTCCTTTAATGAGACGAACAGTCTTTTCAACGAGTAGGAACGTAATAATACCAGCCAGAACACTTAATCCTACTGACATATCGTGACTGTGTCCTCCCTCATGATCATGCGAATGATCATGGCTGTGAGGAAGAGCATGAGGTATCAGATGCAAGAATGCATCACCAAGAAGACCACCCGATGCAAAACTCAACAATATTTTCAACAAGGGTTCACGCTCACTAGTATTGTCCAAAGGCACAAAGAACAACAAAACAAACGGAGCACAAGATATGAGGAGGGTTGATCCCATTGCTTGAATAAACACATCTCCCTTATGGTCTAAATAAGTGGACAGTGGTCTCCAGTGCGGATTCTCATCCTCATCCTCCTTATGGTGATGGTGATCATGGACATGATCATTGTGCATATGAACATGTGACTTCTGTTTAGCAGCTTGCTCGTTGACTTCCCTGGAGTACTTGAAGCTAGGTGGTTCTTCGATGTGATCGTGATCATGGTGATGATGGTCGTGATGGTCGTGATCGCCGTGACCGTGAGATGCGCAGAGAACCGGTAAGTCCAAAAATATCAACGCAACGAAAGTCGTAATCAGCAGAATCCTAATCCATCCTCTCCCTTCGTCATTGTCCTTATCCGCGGTGCTCATTGTTGACACGTTCTGAAAAACCTGTTGATATGAGATACAAGACACAGAGTAAAGTATAGAGCATAAGGAACACTGAGAATCCGGCGAGGCTACGCTGCAGACGGCGGCTTATTATCGAATGTTTAACCTAAACTTACGTGCTTGATGATGTTTGCTGCGGCCCGTTGTGCGACTCGATGTTCCACGTAACCTCTTCCTCCGTTATCAATACAAAACAGCGTCGACAGCCTCTGAGGCTTCCCAGCCTTTTAATTGGTGTTCGACTGGAAAATATAGATATGTGCACGCGGTATAGCGCAGGTATATATAGCTTGGTGTTGGTATAATGGTCTCCGGTTGGTAATGGTAGCTTAAAAGCGCGGGAGAAATTCAAACTGATAAATAGGTACTGAATAGAATTTATACCTATATGTCTCTAATTTTTATTCTCGTGACGTAAACAGTATAAGAATTGAGCTTAGCTGGATTTAGTTGATTACAAAATGAAAGATTCGGTGAACTTTAAGGGAATTTTTTTATGCTTTTGTTGTGTATGAAATTAATATCCCTTTTTTTTCAATGAATTGAAAAAATATCATAAAGTTAAGATTAGATTGTTCATGGAACACTTTTTATTTACAAATACCAGAAATACATATTTTAGATTTCAACTGTTAAACTGATAAAAAGCTTTAAAAAATATGCATAGGTCAAACTCAATGTACATATATACAATGTATAGTGGATTGCGATTAAAAACATTTTATATCTAATCCCCAGTAACAAGATCTGACTAATACTGAAACTTTTAGCTTTGATTTTTTTAAAATCCAGGCTGCATGCTTCTATCTGCTGCTCAAAAATATATTTTAATGGCGTTACTTCGACTAGAATAATTCTATTCTTGTACGTGTTTTTCGAAAAAGTAAGATAACAATGTAACAAAATAACCCATCATTTATTACTTAGTCAATAACTTGTTTACTTCATCAAGGCACGCTTTCGCTTCATCTAGTGACTCGTAATTATTTTTATCTTTTGATAACTTCCAGCCTTTTGCGCAACATTTTTTCGCTTCATCTAATAAGCCTTTTTTAAGATAAACGTTTCCAAGATTCACGTGAATAGATGCTATATCTTCCATATCTGGTAGTTGTTTTCCTAAAATTAAAAAAAAAAATTGTTACAGTCAAATGATTTGCGTTTAGTTACAAATATGGAACCAATGCTTTACCAATTTCAGCAGCTTTATTTAAATATTCTATAGCCTCATCCAAGTTCCCTTTCATGAAGCTTATAGATCCTAAATCATTGAGCAGAACCACACATTGCTCATGCAATTCGCCATTTAACTTGACACATAGATCATAAGCTTTTTGCATAAAGTTCATAGCTTCTGAATATCTGGCCATGTTCAACAACAAGTGGGCATACCAATCCAAGTTCATAGACCAAAGTGTGATAATATCAATGTCTTCAGTTCCTTTATCGATGTGATCTTGCAAGATTTTCATGCAGAATTGATAACCATTTTCAGCATTCCTTTAAAAAAAAAGGCATGAATTTTAATACCAATACTATGGTGGATTTAAAGTAATCAAAATTTAAGTACAATAAGTCTCCTTTAGATTCCAATATTTTTGCCATCTTCAAACTCATGTGAACAATTTTTAAATCGTCTTGCGGTGTTCCAGCTGCAAGTATCCTCTGCATTACTGACCTGAATAATTTCTCTGCCTTTTCAAACTCGCCAACTTCAAAAGCCAAATTTGCCATCACATCATACACATAAGTTATGCCATCTTCATTTTGCAAACTCTGTGCTTGGCGCAGTGCTATATGAAGCATTTGCTCTGCTTTCTTGAATTCCCCTTTCTGAAAGTAGATGCAACACAACATTGGTATCTCATAATAGACTTGCGATTATCAATTGTAATTACAGGTGCAATACCTTTGTTTCACAGGCATTTTGAATGAATTTTCCACAATTTAAGAGGTTAGATTGTTATTGCATCTAGAGTAGCAAGTGTTTCATAACACTATTTTACCATATACAGAGTACGCAAGAGTGAACAGTTTTATTTATGGATTTTAAATCGAGGTCACTGCTGATTTTTCATGATCAAAAGTACCTGTTACAGGGGTATCGAAATCTCCGCTCAAAGCTTTGAATACCTGAATCAGAAGTATGGATCGCTTGATGGTAGTTATGACAGCAGGCTCTTTTTCCTCCTCCTTATTCTCGAAGAATCCCAAAAAAGCAAAGCTCGCCCCAAGCAGCACGGAAGCCTTACACCGACTGGGATTGTTGTAGAATCCATAATCTCCATACGAATAACTGGCTGTCGTCAGACACCTCTTCTCGCTCCTCTTGGCCACCTTGTCAAACTCACATCTCAGTCTATTTTGCTGGGAATAGCTACTGCTACAAATGGCTCTGCGGGCAGAAGTCAACGAGCTCCTCATGAATCTCGCAAAAAACGTCATTTTCCCAGTGGCCACAATGACATCCTCACCAGATTCTGTCCGGCAGCACACGTGCGTCACGGGGGAAAAAAGAGAGCACAATGAGTTATATATAGAGAAAAAACATGCATGCATACATACATAACGAAAGCGAGAAGTACAAGAATGTGTATACACACATATTCTAAGCCGGCTCGCCGAATGGGAGCACGTCATTAGAGATGTAGAGGACGATACAACGCGTCATGCTCTCCTACGATTGTAGGCTGATCTACACAAGAGTAGCGCGTGTACAATCACATACACGTATACGCGTCTAGCTGAGATGTGTGTTGTCGTCGCAGTAGCACACAATGACTCCCATCAGCTGCGAGATACGCCGCGGTTTTCCTCTCCTACTTCTCTACACCCGTCCGGGAGTAAGGTTCAAAAGTGTGCGCGGACGATGATTAGTGCCGCGACGGCCACGGTTGTACACAGCCTTTTTGGTTATGCGATTCGCGCTCGGTGAACTGGCCAAGGATCTGCTCGGAGGTATGAAGACGCCGAGGGACGCTTGCAAATTCCGACAGCACCTGAGACAGGTTGGTACGATGTCTTTGATTAAAAAAATATAATAGTCTCTTCTACAAGTTTTATTTATTGTCAGCTGACATTGGCGATTCGTACGCGACGCGATGACAAATGCTGCCACTACGACACGCCGTAATATATCGCGTGTGCTTTTGAATGCGCTTTTTTCGATGACCAATGCGCGCGTTGACTTGTTTTATACGTAATTTTGTACAGCAATATCCGGCGATTTTTCTTGAATTTTCGGACAAAGAAAGGTGAAGAACCCCGAAGTGACGTGTAGATTACGGATAAATATCGTCGCGCGATTGGATCAGGCAACAATGCGCAATCTTTTACGCCAATCAGCTGTTTTAGATTTTTATCGCAGGTTGGGATGACGAGTCGTAATTAACCTACTATCGTTCGGCAGAGTCATCGCTTTCTTTCTCGTATTGTAATCCGAGTATATTAAAGCTGAGCAAACGTTCTTTCGGAGCAGGAAAATTGTGATAAACGTTTGTTTACTTTTTTCCGCGAGCAGACGGAATATATATATATATATATATATATACCGTACATGCGCGCGCATGTGCGACGCCATGTTGGCGAATTTCTTGGCGGGATTGTTTGAATGTTTGCTTTGCTTATAACGAAGACTGGCAGATTTTATTTCGAAAAACGAAATATTTTGAAATGTGCTAGTTTGTCAAGGCGACGTTTCTTTTAGAAACACTTGCGATGAGAAAGATTAATTAAAATGTTACGAACGATAACACGTTTCTACAGCAGTTATAACTTTAACGAATCGTTCTCCATTGGGAAACGCCTCGCACATCGTAGAGTCGAAAAAAGCGCACACATAAAACCGAGTTCAATGTCACGCACACAAACCGGTCTTCGACCTTCCGGTGATCGTCCCGCGACAATTATCACATATGCTTACCCAAAACGCGAAAACACGCACATTACATTCATCGCACGAATTGCGAGTACATGATATATGCGCGTAAAAAGCCCCTATTGTCCCCAGCGCACAAAGCCTCTTATGCGCGTAATCAGCCTAACCGAAGAAAAAACGAATAATTGCAGGCTGAACGACGGCTCACTTAAGAGCGGCCAAATGGAGTGAGATAGAGCCAGAGAGAAAGAGGGACAATAAAGGATAACGCGGGAAACGAAGAAGCGCCCGCTCGCGTCCTTATAATTCCGAGCCACTATATACAGCTCTCTCTCTCTCTCTCTCTCTCTTTCAAGTGGCTCGCGACAGGTCAGAGCCGAGGAATTCGCGCGCGAATGGAACTAGTATATATATATATATATATATATATATATATATATATGTACAGCGTCGCACATGACGTAGCGGCTCGCGAAGCGACTTTTACAAGCGCGCGCTGCATGACGTGTTCCCTCGGCTTCGGACGAGTTGTTAAGGCGCCGTGTCCACCGATGTCGATACGAAGTCGGCTAATGGAAATCGAACGACGACGACGCGTGGGGCCTTTGAACTGCCGCCGGGAAAACGTCTCTTTCTTCTCCGCAGGGCTGGGGACACGGGACGAGGGTATCGCCTCCACTCGCGCCCGGCCCTAATCTTTTTTTAAATGACTTTTTTCGGATGCACTACTGCGCGTCCCATGGGGGAGATCTGTTTACGGCGATACTTTATTAGTAGCTTTTCCAAAGTCTACGTAGCTACTGCTGCGGAGTTCCGATTAGGCGGGGACGCTTTTTTGAGTGCTTCTTTAACTTTTTTTTTTTTTTTTTTTTTTCCGTTAAAGGCGCGACAAGAGCCGCTCTCCTTAAAAGAATGTTATTTCTCCTTGGATTCCGAGAAGGGGAATCTTCGAAAATAAAAATCTCAACAGGATTCTTTCACCTTTTCAGCACGCGTGTGCTCCACTCGACCTTCGAAAAAACCCGCACCCCGAAAAGCACCTCTCACCACCAACAAACAGACCACCAAAACGAACCGGTGAAAGTATCGCGCACGGGCAATCGGTGGAATCCCCACCCTTATACACAGCTCGTAATCTCGGGCTTATACGGCATACACACACAGAGAGTCAGTCAAGTCAGTTCAAGTCCGAAGCATCTCGGAGAAGGAGGAGCCGGCGCTGCTACAGAGACACGCATACAATACAATATACAAGAGATAGTGGAGAGGGATCTGGCTTCACTGGGTGTCATATACGCGATGCCAGCGGCGGCGCCGGCGGCGCGAAATCATGAGAGGGCATAGCGCCGATCGCCGGCGCGTCGATCGAGCACTTGCTGCTCGCGCTCCTCTGGTTCTCCAGGTCGCGGAGTGGTAGTACTTAGTCAGTCGTCGGGTTCGTTGCGCCGCGGCAGGTGCTGCCAGCCGCTCTGGTGCCGATGTAGACCTTGTGTGCGGTGCTCGCGAGTTTTTAAGTGACAAACGCACATACGAACTGCTCTCGTTGTTCTCGTTATTGCTGCCGGCCCCACAGGAGACATGGTCCAGATGGTACGAGCCTCTTTTCTACACAATGCATACAGCTTTGTCGTGCGTGAGCACAATGTGTATGTACACCTGCGCAGTGTTTATGTGTGTGTGTGTGTGTGTGTGCCGTTGATTTCTCTTTTCCGCGATTACGCGCGCTTGTTCATTCGCTTATGTATATACTGTCACGCTGAAAATCGTTATGCGCCGTTGTGTGTGTGTGCGCGCGCGTGTGTTTATGCAATGGATAATTTCGCGTGTGTTTGTGCCCCGGCTGATTTTTAAGCGAGACACGCGCCACCGTCCGTTTTACGTTCTGCTTTTTATTTTTTATTTTGGCATTCGGAGCACGGACGAGCGCGGAATATCGATAGTTCGCGCGGGCTGATAAATTAGCGCGATAGACGCCGGTATTGTCGTGGATTTTTTTCCGACGAAACGACTCTGCGCGCCATCGGAGTTAATTGAATTCTCCGCCGCCGCGTTTGTTTACATGGAGATGGAGCGTCGCCGAGAGATATTATTATTATGTATACCGCGTATGGCTGAATGGTCGTTCGGTTATTATATACGATCTATGGCATTCCGAGGTCGGAAAAAATTTCGCTGCGATCGGTTATTCCAATGGACTCAGGGACTCTGTAGGAGGAAACGGACTACGATACACACACACACACATAACTGCGTGACAGCGCGCATTATCGCTCGCTCTGCCCTTATCAGTTCGAGAAAAGCTGTTTTTTCAATACACACAGAAATGGGCTTTTCGAGTGAGAGCACGAGAGAAGCAGATACCGGTTCGTCCGGCCGCGTTACTCACTGCTCGCTACATGGTACACCTTTTCTTTTGAAGAAAAAACAAATCTTACCGACTTGCATACCTGTTCAGACGATTTTCACCCAAATGCAAATCCCCGAATGAAATTCAAACAGCGGGCGGACCGTGTAATACATCTGTGTACCGACTTAAAATTTTGATTCAAATGCAATCGGCTCGTTCGTCGCTGCAGCTGCGCTTTCGCAATCGTAGAAATTAAGGCCTCTCACACAAAAGGAACGTGCGCGCAGGGCCGAGTCTCCGTATAAGAGACGCACGCGTACCACGTGCGCGCGAAACCGCACATGTGTGTGATTCATAATTCATTTAAAAGCGCGCCGCGTTTTCTCTCCGCTCGCAACCGCCGAGCGCGCGCATGCGTGTCGAGCTCCGTGTGTGTTTTTAAAAAAATATTATCCATCTGTTGCACCTATATATACCTGCGCCTCTGTCTTCTCGACACGAGTTTTTCCTACTCGTCGCGAATAGTATAATTCCATCGCCAATGAAAATGTTCACGGAAAGCTGAATCGTATCTCCTTCGTTCCAGCTCACGCTCAGGTGAATCAGCGTTTATTATGTCAACTGGAGGATTTCACTTTTCTGGCGTATATCATAGGATAGGTATCTATGACTCCCAGATCAGGAAATACCCACGACGACGAGAGATATAATACACATCGATTTCGACTAATCGACGAAATCAACGACGCGAAAATTCCCCCCCGAGGTCTCGGCCGCGTGTAGCCTTATTGAAAATCGAACGTCCTTATAAAGCGCGCGCACAGCTGCTAACTCGCTTAGACGAATAAGTCTCTCTCGCCGCTATAAGCCGCGGCGGTTCGCACGTGTGCGGGAAAAATTTCTTTTTCTTATACCTATTCTCAGCTCTCTCTCTCTCTCTCTCTCTCTCTCACTCTCTATACTTATATACTATTTCAGTGCCGGCTTATGCTCGATATTTACTGGTGTCGCGTGTTTACGCGTTTCGTCTCTCGAGCGATAACCTCGCGGCTGCCACCCGTGTGTTGTATAGGGCAGCGTCCGATAGTGAAAAAATGTTCTAGCTTGTAACATTGTAGTGCGTTATATAAAAATCGCGAGGAAGCGTGTGATCTCGACGTTATTTAACGTAACTTTTTCGAAACCCGAAAATTCTCGACACCGGGAGACGTGCCATTGCCGTTATCGGAACGTTATATTTTAATGAACCACCAAATTGCATCGGCGCAGCTCGACGGTTAGTCGCTTTGTTGTGCAACGACCTCCGAGGTTCGATGATTAGACGCTGCGCTCAAATCGCGTCGTCGACCGAACAGCCTCGATCACTTTGAAAATTCAGCGGGAAATTCGAAAAATTCCCCCGCAGCGCTAACGACTTAACGAACTGAAACCGTATAATCGGCTTTCCCGAAAAGATCGAATTAGCCGGCGAAATATATTTCGACGCTGCTCTATATACAGTACGTACACATACACCGATGCAGAGTGGGGCCGGCCGTTAACGACGACTGCAGCCGCGCGCGCGCGTCGATGATCGAAGGACGGAAATCGAGTTTGGTAATTGATATTTATTGTCCGGCTCGCGACGAATTTTCGGCTATTCTTTGCGCCGCGGCAGCCCCGCGCATCATCAGCGCGCGCGGTGAATGTGTGTTGTTGCGCAACGCGATCGAACGCCGATTGCTCGAGCGTATATATAAAAATAACGTACGCTCTTGAAATAGAACGATAAGCGGTGCCGGCTGCTATTGTGCCTCGAGGAAAAGTAATTTTTTACTCTCTGTCTTAATCTTTCATCTGGAGATTTCTCTCTATTCATATACGATGGCTTTGTTTATTTTCGGCGCATCTTCATCTCCCTGCGTTTGTTATTTTAATTTCGAGATTATCGCGATGCTCTGACGCAGCCCATCACCTATATTATGCAGCTATACTTTTGACGCAGACGCGGTTACTGCACAAAAAAAAAAAACGATTTTCCATCCATTACACACGTGCGAGCCGAAATGCAAAATTTCGCAACGGCCGTCATGCCTGCGAGTAACCGCAAGCTAACGACAGCGATTAGCGGAAAAAGTAGAAAAGTAACAAAACTCATCGCGATGTTTTTCGAATCTCGCGTATATATACGTAGAAAATTTTCCAAGCGCGAGAGTGGAAGAAAGCGCTAAGCGGGACAATTACCGCGACGCCCGAGCGCTAAATAATGTCCGAGAGTAGAAGAGCCGCGGCGATGACCAGTGGCCAGCGCTTTTAATGAAAACGTCTCGTTTCTTTCGTTTTACACACCGCGAATGAATGGGTTCACGCACATATGGAAGAAACGCACGCGTACGCGTGCGGTTGTATTATATATTTGCGAAAAGTTTGCTTTTAACTCGCGCGCGCGCGTATGTTGCGCGCAATGTGCAATTAATTTATTATACCGGTCTGGTATAAATTATACGCAAATTGCGATTTTCCAGAAACCATCAATTATTGAGTCTCGCGGAACAATAACACAATCGAGCGTTTCGCGAAATTCGTATTCGCGGAAGGTTGTAATGGAAACTTATATTTCTGTATTTGTTTTATCGTTAATCAATCCTTTAACGTGCGCCTACCTACTATCGGCTAAAAAATGATAGTCCTCTGGCCTTTTTGAGAGAGAACGCGTAAAAATAAATCTTGGGAAGGAAAAGTCGCATACCGAGTTCGAAAAAATTGTTGAAAAATTAAGCTATATCTAAAAACTGAAGGATTATATGCGTGCACTATCGCGCGATCGCGATAAAACGAGTTTTTCCGTAGACGATACAAATTTCGCGCGCGCGTCTCCTGTTTTGCCTCTAGGCGGTCATCGTCGCTTTGTGCGCAGAAAGTTTCCCAAGGTCCACCGAGACCGTACATATACATCAAGAGGGAGACGCACACACGCGCCTCGCGCGCACACACACACACAGAGCTCGACTTCCTTCAATTGATGAGCGCATAATGGGGGGATCGCCTGCATAATTTTGCATTTACCAAGCTACCGCCGCCGGTTACGTAATCGTTTAAGCGCGGATTCCGCCAGTATACACCGACGTATATATTAGACGAGTGTGTGTGTATGTGAGTGAGAGGTCCAACCTGAAACGACAGACACTATATCGCGTCTCGCGCGAGCGCACGCGTAATAGAGGAGAAAGAGGGCGATCCGTCTGATCTCACGGCAGTTATATACGAAAAAATTGGCGCTCGGAGAGCGTATGTTACGACATCGGCGCGTGTCTACTTTCAGTTTTCCCGCGCGGCCGAGTAGGCCGAGTTTTTGCGAAAGGACGTCCGCTGTTTCTTTTTTGCGCGAGCAGGGGGAAAGCGAGTTATCCGCACGACGGGTCAAGAGGTGTCAGATGAGAAGTTTTAACGATTTTCGAAAAAATCATAGTCCTCTGGCTTCTTTGTTGAATATTTTAAAGAAAAAAAAAATAATAAAATAGCAACTATAGCGACAGCTAGAAGGCGAATAAATGCAGTTTTTTGACCGACTTTTTTAAAGCCCAACTTTGAAGGCTAGCCACTTTGTTGAAAATGGTGATAAACGATTGCAAAATAATTAAAGAGGCTAGTTCCGCGCACAGTGGGTTGCCGGACTCGGTATAATGCGCTTCGACTTCCTTTACGGCGACGCTCAGACCTACCTGTACGAAGTTTCGGCTGCCAGAGTGAGTTCTTAATAGACTCGTTATAGCTTCGAATTCTTATTTCGACCTGTGTCATATGTTACTAATGTCTCGTTGTCTGCATCGCTTGTATACGTATATTCCAGCGGAGTGTGCGCTTCGCAGTAAATTACCGCAACTGCGCGGTAACTTTCGCTCGCTGCAACGAAATCGTTACGGTATAATATATATATATATATATATATATATATATATATATATATATATATAGTGTGAGTATAACAGTTGGTATAGTAACGATATCTATAGTAGAGTAATACATATATACGGCCGGCGGGCAGCGACGAGTCGCGCTGATTCACACACACACACTGCAAACAAACGAAATTCGCCACGTACCAGAGAGCGCAAACACGAGCTGTTTACTATATTTTTTTTTCCCTACTCCCATCTTGGAGTACAGCAATGCGAATTCATGTCTCTGTTTTCCTTTGGTATGTTGCAGCATCCGATATCGCCCTCGACGACGGGCGTCTCCTTCGAGGCCGAAGGTGGCATCAGAAACCCAGCCTGCCAGGATGAGGACGCGACTGATGGCGTAAGTGCTTCTTATATCCATCTTTTATTGAGACGATTTGGAGTAACGATAATAGTCATATTTATCGTTCGTGTCGAAAAAAGCTCGGCTACACGCCGCTTTCTCCGTGAAAAATAACACGCGATTACCGCATCGGTGGTAGTACAGTGTCTGTGAAAGCAAACTCGGATATAATGTTTGAATTAATCGCAAGGGCCGAGACCGAGAGGAAGGTGGAGTTCACGCATGAATATGCAAATGCGAAGCGCGGCGCGATATTGAAAAAAATGAGAGGTATTGATCAAGAGCCCCGTGTGTATGTAAATTGCTGCCCCGCGCTCGCGAACTTCCGAATCCCATTACTAATATTAACGACGGGCTATTACGAGCTTCGCGTCTCTCTCTCTCTCTCTCTCTCTCTCTCTCTCTCTCGACATAACATTAAAATAGAATTACATCTCGCTTCTCTATCTCGCCTACTGCCTATACACGTACACAGCCGGAGAGTTTGCCTAATCCAATTATCATCGCGAGCATAGTCTCCGCTGCAGTCGTTACGAAATTAATAGACAGAAATCCTCGCGCAAAGACGAGAATAGATCGGTACATAAAAGATCGACTCTCTGTGATCGGTAATGTTTGTTTGGACACAAAGTGCAGGCGGTTGTATAGATCCAAAGGGATGCCCCCCCCCCCCACCAATCAGAGAAACACACAGGTGACGTCGTCCGCTACGGAGCAGTCGAGATATGAAAGAGAAATAATACTACAAAGTCCAAGTCAGCTCTAGCCGATAGATCGTGTCTGCGCAGAAGCTCGCGCTTTCGTACCGCGAATCGGTAATCGGATCGACGCTATTGTAAACTGTCAAGTGAAATGCGAAGACGATACATCTAGGTATATAAGCGCTGAGATTACGCACTCTCGGAATTTCGAGCGAATAACCGCTCGCGCTTGCTCGTAAAACGCTGACGAGGTGATAGCCGAGCGCGCTTTTGGTTTTCTCTTTTTCGATCCTACGCAGCTACGTGATTTTCTAGAAGCTCGCTTCTACTCGTTTTATGCGCCAGCTTATATATACATATATTGTATATATTCGGGGAGCTCGAATAGGTGGAAAAATCGCGACGATAAGATCGCGGGCAAATTCATAAGCGGCAGAAAATCACGTTTGCTTTGACCTCTCGAGTCGAATTATACCGCGTCTAATTGCGTTTGCTCATCGATAAGAAGCTGAGTAAACGTGTTAATGCCGCGGAGGCATCACTGTCGTGCACACGCATGCATAATGCAGACATTGAAGAGTAATTGCTTTTGTGATATACGAACGTTAAACAGACTGATGCTTGGAATATCTCTGCCCTGTCCCTGTAATTGGATCAAATCATCAGCGCGCGATGTATTTCGTTCTTTGTTGGAAATCGGCGAGACAAGCGATGCCGCGAAAGTCGAGTAGCGCCAGGTGTCGTGTGCAATTTTTAGAATACACGCTATCGTTGATAATGTGACACGAGACGATGAAACGACGACGGTTCTAACGCTTTTTCTGTCAAACGAACGGAAAAGAAAAAGAAGAAGCACTTTTTCGCTTTTCAATTCGATAAGATTATTGCGACAATCACGGATGTAACTTTTCCTACTATGCGCACGTCTGAATCACACAATCAAACATCAACAAGATCAACAGAAAAAAGCGCCGGATTCCCCTTTCGAAATCCGCCGATTCCGACACGTCTATTCCTCAAACAATGAGACAATGAAAAAAAAAAACAGTGACCACGCAGGACTCGCCTATCACGTATACTTATTCGAGAAAAAAAAAAAAAGAAAGAAATAGACGCACACGCGCGCGCGTTCATTGTCCTCCGCAGAGAAGCGACAAAAGGCTCGCGAAGAATATCGCACGACGCGATGCTTTTCTTCGGCGCACGCCTGTTTTATAATGAAATTCGAGGAACGAGGATTATTAGAGATGCGAAGCGATCGGTGCGCGCACAGGGATATACATATATACCTGATGGGCGCTTTATTCGCTGCGCGAGAACGTGTCAATTTTCAGTTCGGCGTGGGCTATGAAGCTCGAGTTTCTCTCTCGGATGTTTGAAAGGAATTCGACGGGATTGAAGGATGCGTATCGCGCGTGTAGGAGAGCGAATTCGTTGTTTGTTTTTGTAAAAACTTTTTTAATATCATTCGGTTAATCGACACAGGAAGCGATCTCCAAGCGCGCGTCTGTCTTGTATCTGCGAATGTTTCGACATCGGATCTCAGATAAACTCGATGAACGACCAACTCAATCGCCGATCTGCATGTATATACGTATAAAATCTAAACACTTCGTTTATAAAATGCCACGAGCGTATATATTTACGTTATAACGTGAGCGATTTCTCGCTTCAAAGGAAGAAAGCGCGCGTATGGCGTATATCGATGAAGGAGAACAAGAAAAAAGCTTTGAAATGCATCCCTTCATTCTTTATCCTAATCCAATTCCTCGAGATTTTTTCCAAAATAGTTGACGTGTTGAAATGTTTTTCCTCGTTTAGAAACAGATCCACGTCTCGCAGTCGCTGATAACATTCGGACAGATGTCTTAATATGTAACGAAAGGCGCGATTGCGTTGTGTTTACTCTCGAGCAGGCATAATAGACGTATAAAAAGTTTCATACGCGAAAGTAAGACACTTTTCGAGTCAGCCTGATTCATCAAAAGCCGAGTACGAGCTCTTTTATCTCTTCGGCAAGCGGTGCTGCTTCTCGATTCGAGCTTCATCGAGCCTACTCGTATATTTGCCTTCAAAACCCAAATAAGAATCTACATATCCTCGAAGAGCCTCTGTACACGGGAAGGTATTATAGTGACGGGCACTTTTTCGGTGGCGCTCATCATCGTCGTCGTCGCATATAGTGATGCACTCCGAAAAATCAATACAACGAAGACTTATGGAACGGGCTGAATCATCCGATTTCTGGCACCTCACGAGCAGCTTTAAATCCGTCCCGTCTTATTTACAACAGGTGAGGGAGTATAAGAAAAACCACGGTAGTATACCATAGCGCAGTATCACCTCGTCGATCGTCTTCTTTCTAGTGAGAGAAGCTCCTCTCGTGCGAGAAAATCGGTTAGTCACTGTGTCATCGTTCGTATCAGGACCCACGTATACGCAGCCGCGCCCCTTAATCTAAGAGAATCGTTTATCTGCTGGGGTCATCTCGCCAACGGGGTCAAGAAACCCCATGGATTCCGGGAAAAAGCAACTGCCGAAATTTATTACTGCGGAGAGACACAACGCACACGCGAGAGAGAGAGAGAGAGAGAAGGCTTTTAATTATCCTTATTGAGGGACGTTCGCTCGATATATATATATATATCTTTTTCGGCGATTCGTCGCGCGATGCGGGAGGCCCGCAGCAGCGCAGCACCGAAATCCCTCTCTTTGCCTGCCGGCGGTAAAAAAATACCGGCTTTTTGAAATACGAGCAGCCCGGCGGCCCGACAATGAGAAATAGAAATATTATTTTTTATTCCGCCTCGCGAGAGCGAACGAGCCAGTAGCGTAGTAGTGGCTTTTTTATTCCCTCTGTGGCGATGCAGCCCAGCGTGCGCGATACGGGATTAATGTTTTACCTTTTTCCTCGTTGTGTGCTTTTTTTTCGGGTGGCGGCGATTTTTTTTTCATCTTTATTGAATAATGCGGACGGCGGGGAGAACGGGGTACACGGTTTACATCGACGTATGGGGTATATTAAAGTCGCATAAATTTCGAGGGAACAGCCATACACTCGCACGGCTGTACTAAACGGAAGAACGAGCGTTAGTGGCGATTAGAAGCCTTTTCCCGGCTATTTTGACTCTGGAAGTTTTCTCGCACCGCTACGCTAATCGAGAAAAATATCATTCCTCTGTATAGAACCTCCAGATTCCATATAGATTTTCTACTGACGCACACGCACGTGCACATGCACATAGCGTCGATTAGGCACACGGATCAGCAGTGGCCGAGTGACCTTACGCTGCATCGGCGCTTCCGGTCCCCTTTGGACCCACTTACGTACACGCGCGCGGCTGTGATTAAAAGGGGCGACACGTATATACACTCTTGCTATCGCGAATATAAAAGGGGCGCTTGCGTAATTCCGAACTGACGGATCGGAAAATTTAGAGATATCGATGTGAAACCCGCGCTGCTTATGTTGTTAATTACGGTTATACATCGAAACTGGTTCGAGCCGGGTTACCGTCTTACTTACGCGTTGCGCGATATCGCGCGTTATACAATAAAGTTGAGTTAGAAATCCCCTATAGGTATAAAAGCGCGAGTATAGGAGTAATGAATTCTCGAAAAGGCGAGCTGCAGCGAGTAGTCTTCAATTAATCCCGATTACTCCTTTGCGCGGCGCGAATAAGCGTCGAGTGGCCCTCGCCGCGGCGATTGAAGCGCTGCACTGTGGCCTATAGACACTGCAGGACGTGATTAGGTTGCAAGTCTCTCTTGCGCGATTGCGAGAAACGAGGCGAAAAAATGAATTAGCGCACGCAGCGCTTCTGAAAAGTTAAATCCCCGCCTCTGTACGAACGAGAGAGAGAGAGAGAGAGAGAGAGAGAGAAAGAGTAGGTGTATACTGCGCGCAGCAAACGACATTAGGCTCGTAATCAAGGAAGCTCCTTCGCGCGAGCGCAATTACTCACTTACGATTGCACTTATTCGATTCACTCGGCTCTCTGGCTTCGTGTGAGTAATCCTTTTATGCGCTATACAGGAATAAAAGCAGAGCTCGGGAAAAGACGCTGCAAACTTGCGTCGATTTTCGTTATTGTCCCGCCTTATTATTTTGTAATAGGAGAATTTTCTCTCTAGTAATCTCGGTAAATTGAACAATCGTTTCGTGCGTGTGTTGTGCTGTTTTTTCCATTACGTCAAATTACGTCGGAAAATGCCGAAATAACTTTTCACTCGCAAGGCCCGCATGTTTGTATACAGGCCGAAAATAATTTTCATCGCTGTTTGTACACACTTATTTGTCCATTACAAACGCGGGTCAAACAACTCCTTACTTACTTCCCGCACGCAGGAAGTGCCTCCCCGTTCCATCGTTTAACTCTCTCGAAGAATCATCACTCTCGCGCGCGCGCACACACACACACACACACACACACACACACAGAGAGACACGACGCACAAGATCGTGGCCCACTGTGTGTAGCTGCTTATCAATTAAGGAATAAAGGTCGCGCTCGAGGAGCGAAAGGATCGCGCTGTAACAGCGGCAGCGGTGCACGGCTCCGTACACGGAAAAGATAAATTCATTCGGAGCGATTAAAAAAGAGACGCCACTTCCCATTAGGGGTGTCTGGCCTCGAAACCGACGGCTGCGGTGGCGATTAATAAAACGCGCGCGCACACACACACACACACACATATGGAATTGAGCAAAATGTAGTCGCTCTCTGTCTCCGGCGAAAAACCGGGGGAAACGAGGACGAGGAAAACGCAACAATGTCCCGGCGATGGATGGACGCGGGTGCGGGAAAAAAGTATCCGCAGCAGAGGCGTCGATTTTTAATCCGACCTTTTTTAGCGCTGCTGCTTCGCGCGTGTAAAATAAAAAGAAGAGGCGTTTGCGCGACGAAAAAAAAAAAAAAAAAAGCAGAGCGAGAGGGAGAGGACGGTTGACCGTGACCCTGGGACGCGTGGACGCGCATCTATTTTAGCGATCGTCGCGAGCTCTCCCCCTCGTCGCTCTTTTCTGTGTATACGCTTTACCATACTTCCTCGCAACGCGCAGCGTAATTTGTTAATGGCGCTGGAAACATTCGGTATCATTGACCCTACTGCGTATAATGCGTACCGTTCCTAAGCCACCGATAGGTGTAGGATGTGCGTACGCTATTCGGACAATTTGCAATTGTTTGCGCGCTTCGTATGGTGTGATTGAACCTTTCGAGAGAGATCGAAATTAAAAATCTCGCGATAAGCTCGCGTCGGTCGAGAGGGAAAAAAAGAGTAACAATTCCAGAACAACGACGGTCACACATGTGGGTACCAGCGCATGCAGCATCGCATCGCGGAGAGAGAAGAGCGAGAGCGGGGTCAACGAGTGCCAGGCAACATCAGTAGAGGGAGTCGTGTGTACCGAGAGAGAGAGAGAGAGAGAGAGAGAGAGAGAGGGAGAAGCAGCCGCCGCCGGCGCGTATTAGGTGAAGGGAGAGTATAGACACTTTTATTCGGGCGAGGAAGTCGCCGATTGGTAGTCTGCGCGCTTACCGCGGGGTAGCGATCCGCGCGCTCTGCGCTTTTGTCAGTGCTCTAGTAGACGAGCTGGCGATTCGTTGTGTGCTCCGATCGGGCCCAGAGAGTTTCCCGACCCCTCCTGCAACTATAGCTGGAGAACAGCGGTCTTTCTTCGTCGCTCGTAGCGGAGCGCGACGCAGTCAGTTCGTCGAGTGGTTCACGCGCGCTGCGCAGGTTCGGACGAGCTCGGGGGTGCGAGTTTTCGCAGTGCTGTGTGCTTTGTTTTCGTATGATTCCCTTTTATCGCTCTAAGTAGCCGATACAATCCTGGAAGTGTTATATGTGCGTATTAGAGAGAAGCCCCAATTTTCGATTCTGGGAAGGAGCAATAAAAAGGAATTTTTAAAAGTCAATGCCTCATCAAACGGCCTAAGCTGCACCTCGTAAAACGTCACTCCGGCGATCGCGGCTTTCACTCCCACGAAAGATATTCAAATTTTGCCGCGCGAGCCCGCGGGTTTCGTTGGACGACCTAGTTTACAATTATCGCCGCGTATACACACCTGACGATCTCTCCCCGCCTTTGAATTTCGAGCGCGACAAGTGCGACTCGTACTTAGTATGCCGCATTGATTTCCACAGAAGCCGTCGACGAGGCAGCACAGCGGACTGTCGGCGAGGAAGATCGAGGAGCCGTGTAAAATTCATGAAAAGAGCGAGGAATTGAAGGAAGCCATGACCGTCTGCCGCACTCGCGTGCCCTGGAGGTTCTCCTTCAACTTTTTCGTAACTCTGCTGGGTGAGTTGTTGTTGCTGTGTAAAATTTTTCTTTCCTTCGTCTTTCTTCTTTGTACACCTGCGATGATCGTGTTATATCGCGCCGCTTTTTCATTCCGGGAACAATCAAATTCTCGTAAAATTTCTCACCGTCCGCTCGCGATAAAAAGTTTTGTTATAAAACACTCCGTTACTCCTGCATACATATATACATATACATAAGTTGCAGCTCTTCGGCGAATTCTTTATTTTATACGTTGTTTATCCGCTCCTTATGTTGACATTTGCCAACACGACTTTCCCGCGGAAATCTATAAGAATAAACACACGTCTCGGCGGTATTTCTTTATTCTTTATTCTTTATTCTTTATTCTTTATTCGTTAGCGGTTATTGCTGTTTGCGCATTTCTATAGCGTTCGTTTTGCGGTTGTTCACCGATACGTCACGTAGCAACGCGATATCCCTTGGACAAAAATGTAGAATATAAGGATTGATAAATAACAGCCGAGTAACGAGCCGCGAGGATCACGAGTGACCGGTATATGGAACGGATTGTCTTACCATGTGTTCCAACAGAGTTTGCGCGCGTTTAACGACGAGCTGTATGTACACACGCGAGCATCGTACGCGTCTCTCATCAATATTCTGCGCGACAGCTGGGAAAATTCAATTGAATTTAGCAATTTTAATGATTTTTTTAAAGATTAAATTATTTCTATTACATAAAAACTACGCATCGGATTTATATGGATACGGTGTTTATCTCGGCAGTCTCGGTGATAATGCTGTTCGGAGAACTGGGCCTGATACCGGGCCAGAAGGTCGGCTTCTACTGCAACGACCCGAAAATCTCCTTCAAGTTCACCGGCGACTCGGTGCCGACGGTGGCCCTCATGGTCGCGACGATATTGGCACCTGCGCTCCTGGTAAGTTGCACACAAATTAATAACGTCCTTTCGGCGAATCGGTTGCCAAAACGCTGGCGTTGGTTGTTTACACAACAACTGCACACTTGCTGCGTGTACCTGGAATACCGACGCATGCAAATTCGCGAGGAGTTGAAGGAGTGCTGAGCCGATGAACGAAAATCCGAGTGTGTTGCAGATCTGGGCGACGGAATGGACGTGCTACAGCTCCGACAGCTACAAGAGCCTGGAGTGCGGCTCGAGCTCGAGGAGTAGGCAGTTCTGGCAGTGGTACGGCTACTACACGCTCGGCTGGTGGTACATGCTCTTCATAGTCGAGGTCGTGAAGGTCGTTGTCAGCGAGCCTCGGCCCCACTTCATCGACACCTGCAGGCCCAAGGAGATGGCCAATTGCACCGACGAGTTAGTAGCCGTTATCGATCTCGGGCCAACCTACTTTCATTCAAATGTTTTTTCGTCCCTTCGCAGGTACAGGAGGCTGTACACGTGCACCAACACCGAGCTGCCCTGGTCGTACGTCAGCGACGCGGACAAGTCCTTCCCCTCCGGGCACTCGGCGCTCTCCATGTTCACGGCCACCTTTTTAGTCGTAAGTACCTATAACAGACAGCGTTTTCGCCATTAGCCCGCAAAACCGCCAAGCCTATAGGTGTATACATATATATATATATATATATATATATATATATATATATATATACGTGTATGTGAAACCGCGGCCCGACCGCAGCCGGCGCAATCCCTCTGCCCTCGTTTCATAAGAACCACCAATCTAAATACTAACGCCACGCGTTTGGCCACAGTGGTACCTGCAGAACCGTATGCCGAACAGCCTGGTCCTGATGCTGGTGAAGCCCTGGCTGCAGTGTCTGGCCATCCTCTGGGGCGCGGGCTGCTCGCTCTCGCGCATCACCGACAACCGTCACCACTGGTGGGACGTGGCCGTGGGTGCCGGCCTCGGCGTCGGCTTCGCCGTCTTCGTCGTCAGGATCATGTGCAAGGGCTTCAAGCCCAAGCATGCCGCTAACTCGCCGCTGGACGGCTCGGCCCATCCCAACGGAGGAGTCGGCTTCGCCAACGCCAACAAGAGACACCAGAGCATCAAGAAGCTGCTGAGCAACAGCAGCAGCGCCGACGTTCCCGACGCCGGGAGAGAGCTGGGAGACATGCCCGCTACCTGGACCGCGTGATCTAGATGGCCCGAGATACTTAAAGCGTGGCCTGGAGTATTGTTTTTGGAGAGTGCATGGCGGCGCCTGTGCCTAGGCGACCACCGCGCACACCTGTGTATGCTCTAGAGAAGGAGAGTTTTACTGATGCTATGACGACGATATATCACCCTGTAAATAAATCGAGGAGTTCGCGTGCCTTCGGTATTTTACAAAATTTTTCCTCGATTTACGCGCGCGTTTAGAAAAAGCATAGTATTTATTGATCCTGCGAATGTTATTGCCAAGCTTTTAAGTTCGAAATGACAATTGCGCTAGCGAGCGCAAGTGCACGTTGTAAAATTCCGCATGTCTTACAAATGTAAATAGATGACGACAGGAGTACAATTCCCTGAAATCAAATTTTGGCTATTGGCAAGCTGCTCAATCGTTGCTTCGTTACGATAGTTCTTTCCTCGGAGAACTTTTACTGTAATATATAGTTATTTATTTTTATACAAATATACTTGGGTATTCGAGCCGATAATTTTAAATTTTACCAAATATCAAAAAAGCTCGGCAATTTTTCGTTCAAACTCTGATTCCAAGACAATCGCGCGACGACAAAGCCCAAGTTTCAAAGTGTCAACTTGGGTTTATTCACTCAGTGCCTGTCTCGCGCGAGAGCACTTTAAAACGTCATTTAGACTTTTCAGTTCGAGCCTTAAAACCAACGTAGAAAAGAAGTAGCGCGAATGAGTATATCCTAGCGACCGCCGAACTATCGACCGCCTTTAAGAGAAAAATTCACGTTACATTCCTTCATCTTCCGTCCTTATCCGGTGCGAAGTTCGGAAAGAGAAAAATTTGTAAAAAAGCGCAGCGCTGCAACGTTGTTCGGGTCTTGATTAAAGAGCCGCGTGACGTAGCGTCGAAAGTCCGTCGTTCGCTTTTTTTTTTTATTTTTCAGCCCTCGCTGGGCTCTGGCCCAGCCTTCGCGGAACAATTTTCGTCTGGGCGATTGCATTTCTTTTGTTAATCAGGGCCGAAGTATTACGAGCTTTTGTTGCTTTTATAGTGTTAAGGGTTATCTTGAATTTGGGTTACACGCATAATTACATTGTAGAAGTACGTTATACGTTATAAGGAGAGTGGTATTTTACCTACATAGAGATTATTTTTAGTATTCCGGAACGAGTCTTCGTATACATTATATATAGAAATGTACAAAGGTCGACTATTTTTAATAGATGAATCTGCGTGAATTTATATTATACATAGGTATTACTATATCGTTGAATGGTGGAAAGTGCACTTGTACACACTCGTCGAAAAGAAGATCTGTGAATAATTCCAAAGCCGTCTTCCGAAGTATCGGGACGAGCTCACATCGGCGACTCTATACACTGTACATCGAAAAACGATAGTTTAATGAATCCACGTGAACGTTCGCGTATGGGAGAAATAAAGAATATTTTCAACACACACGCTACTCATTATCGTCGCTTGATTACACACACGTCCGATCGTCAATCAACAGTTCCTTCCAGCCCGTTTGTCCTTGTGAAAAAAAAAAAATACTCCAGCTATACCGCAGCGCAGCGTCCCGTTCACCTATATAAAAGGCGAATCAAACGAATTCCAGCGCAGCTGCAATCAAGATAAAAAAAAAAAGCGCGCGCGCAGTGTGTACAGCAAGATCCGGCGCGATTTTCGGCGCACCGCGCTTATATACGAAAAAACAACCTGCAAGCACATCCACGCGCGGTACGCGTATACGCCGGGGAAAAAAGAGGAGCTGGATTTGACGCGGCACGCGCCGTACAGAGGGAAAGAGTTGCAGCAGCGGGAAAAACAAAGAGGGAGCGAGCTCGGAAAAAGACAAACGGCCCGAGAGAGCAAAAAAGCACACCCCTCTCTCGTGCGCCCCGCCGCTATATCTGTGTGTGTATATATATATATCTCTCTATAGGGAGGGTGGGAGAAAGAGAGAGAGAGAGAGAGAGAGAGAGAGAGAGAGAGAGAGAGAGAGAGGAACGGGTAGAGAGAAGAGAAATGGAGAAAGGATGAGGGGGGTGGCGCGAGCGAGTTTAATAACGCTGCATCCCCTTTATTTCGGGGGGCTGGCTGGCGCGCCGCGCGAAAAGGCTACATCCCCTTTAATCCCTGAGAGAGCGGCAGCGAGAGAGGAAAGGGGAGAGAGGCGGCCGGAGAGAGCAGCTCCGGGCAGATATATAGGCGGCGCACCGCCCGTACAGAGCCACCGGGCAAGTACTGTCCGTTTCCCCGACGGGAAACCGCTTTTTCTCCCCCTTCGCTGGCCCGGATGCCCCCGGAACTTGGCCCGGAAGAGACCTCGAGGCCCGTAGGAGTCGGTGCTCCAGGAGAGCGGAGGCCCGAACGCGGGGAAGCCTCCTCGGGACGTCGGGAAAGCTCCGGGCCGCGGGACAACGTCATCCCGGCCGGCGGTGTTTGCGCGCCGCTGGCCGGGAAACTTTCGTCCGCCGCCGTCGACTCGCGTCGGAGCTTTTCTCTCACGCAGTGGCGCGAAAATTCAAAACGTATCTCTGAAGACGCCGCTCTCGTCGCGCCTCGACTCCCGGTGCGCTCGCTGTTCGTCCGGGGATCGAGCCGAGGGCGGAACGGATTTTTCGGAAAATGTCTGAGGGACAATAGGAGATCGGGAGGCCGCGCGCGCGACAGACTGAGACGCGGGGCGGGGGTGGGACGGGAGGGTGCGCGCGAGCGAGAGAGAGAGAGAGGGAGCCCAGAGGAGGAGGAGGACATCCTGTGACGCATTAAACTGAAAATCTCAAGGCACCCTCTCTCTCTCTCTCTCTTCGTATATACTCTTTTTGTGCTGCTGCTGCTGCTGCTGCTGCTGCTGCTGCAGCTCGTCGTCGCAGTCCTTTTGCTTCTTTTGCCGCCGTGCTAGTCCTTTTTATCTTTCACTCGTCCTAGTCGACATTAGAGAGAGAGAGAGAGAGAGAGAGCGAGTCGAAGCTTCAGAAAAGTGATGCGGACGAAATTAGTAATTTTCCCCAGCTGCAGAAAGCACAGCAGTCGGAGAGCTTTTTTCGAGAAAACTTGCCGCAAGCTCTCTCTCTCTCTCTCTCTCTCTCTCTCTCTCTCTCACTCTGCGTACACGCGCCTGATCGATATGGTAATACTCGCGAGAGCGAGTTAATCCGCGCGTAATGCCGAATTTAAAAAGTGAGCGCATCGCTGCATGAATTATTCAGCGCTTCGCTGCAAGCACGCGCTGCTAATTTTTTTCCCTTTTTTCTCGCCACCCAACACCCTTTTACATGCGTAGCCAGCGAGCGCAGAGGTGATTTCTATGTTTAACGGAATTCCAATCGGACGAGCTTTCCGAACGTTCGGAATTCCAGGCCTCAAACGGCCGCCCGATGTAAAAGAGCGGAGCTGCCCCTTTAATACCAGAGCCGCCGAGGCTGCTCGTCGGGTCTAGAATCACGCGAACGCTCATTTTTGGTTTCGCCGTTTACTCCAAATAAACTAGCTAAAAAAGCACAAAGCTCCTCGTTTTTAATCAAACGCATACATAGAAATGTTAGCTCCAAGACACACGAGAGACACGCAGCCCGGCCGAAATCGAGCGCACGCAGCCGCAGTGTGCGTATATAGAGGCAGTATACGCGCAGGGGCGTAGGTACGGCCCTGATAACGCCGTGCGCGCAGTACATACAGGCCTGATAACGCTGGCGCCGCGATATCGCGCTGCCACTGCCTTCGTGTATACACGTACACGTGTGTGTGTGTGTGTGTGCGTGCGCTGGTCTACCAGTCTCTCGACGTTCTCGCGTGAATATGTATGGGTGCGGTGCATGCGACCTACATCGTCGCCGGCCGACGGGCCGCACACACGCGAGTAAGAGAGAGCCGCCGCGCATATGCAGTCGTGCGTAGAGCAAACTTCTATACTCGCGCGAGCTGTCCGTCCGTCTGTCTGATGTCGCGCTGCGCGAGCGTCTGTATAATGCATGGAAAAGAGAGAGAGAGAGATAGCGGAGAGGGAGCCTCTATTGTTTTTCATGCGGAGCTGAATTTCAACTATTAGTTGTGTTGACGCTCCGTGATGGATGGGTATTTCATAGACGCGTTTTATCGAATCGTAGGAGAGGACAATAGATGCATGTGTGCCTTGATTTTTCTTCCGCAGCTAGTGCTCGATGCGGAAAAGCTGCGGGTACGACGCGGCCGACGCGTTGCGGATGTGACTACTTGAGCGAATCTTCCCAGCTCAGAGTGAATAATCTCATATCAAAAATACGTTCCGTGGAGCTTTTCCGTTTCCAGCAGCAACAGCGACGAGTATATGGGGAGTGCCAACGGAAAATGCCATTTTCGAGTTGTGACACTGTTTTATATAGGACCTTCGAATTCGTCGAAAAACGAAAGAGTGAGAGAACGGGAAAAGGGCTTCAATTTAAAAAAAATGCGTTAAAAATGCTTGATTTGGTCAAAAGTTACGCACAATTGAAAATGCGGAAATATCATGAAAAAAGATACAAATTTCTGGACTTTGAAAAATCCTGCAATTTTCAACTTTTGACCAAATCAAGCAATTATAACTCTT
The DNA here is from genome assembly GCA_024372645.1 of Trichomalopsis sarcophagae. Classification (NCBI taxonomy): domain Eukaryota; kingdom Metazoa; phylum Arthropoda; class Insecta; order Hymenoptera; family Pteromalidae; genus Trichomalopsis; species Trichomalopsis sarcophagae. Next base: position 4,390,619 of record QLSS01000002.1, read on the forward strand.
TTTTTTTTTTTTTTTTTTTTTGAAGCTCTTTTCCCGTTATTTCAATCTGCCGTAATACATTTTCTGTTTGTACCTTAATCCTTTAGGTACTTACCGTGGAACAATGGCTATTTTTCGACGAATTTGAAGGGCCTAGAAAACAGTGTCACAAGCCACTTTTTCGATGTTGGAACGTGATATTGCATGTTTCTAAACATGTACAATAAAAAAAAATGTTGCGGGAGTGTGACCATTTGTTTTTTTCGGTTTCTCCAACCAGAAAATGGCATTTTTCCCGCATAGAATTCCCCATATTTCCAACAAAAAAAAAAAAAAAAAAAAAAAATACACATCCATTCGCCGAGGAATTATTTCCGAAAGACACGTCCACGAACTATCCCTCGCGCCTTGTTCCTTATATACTCCCTTTTCTTCCGCGATGTCCGCCGTTGACGATCCCTTAATTATCGCGTGCGATGCCATCGAACGCTTTTGTATTACGTATGCTGCGAATTCGTGTTCATTTTTCATTGCGGGGTTGGACTCGACGAGTAAAATTTTTAATGCGAGAACAAATTAAGTCGCACGAAAAAACTTATCTAACGAAGCATAATGTTACAGGCCAGCCCGAAGCGCCGAACAAATATAGTGCAATAAAGTTCGAAAAATCCACACACACGCGCACATCCACCTCGTTTTCGCGCACATAACGCACACCCGCGCGCGCTCCCGCATATCGATTTTGGCACACACACACACACACATCCCGTAAAGTTTGAATTACACGCGTGCAGCATAGGCAAAAAACTTGAGCGCGTATAGCTCTCGTGTTTACTAAATCATTGTTTCTCGAAAAACCAGCAATTATAATACACGCGCGCGTGGCTCGAGCTAGTGAATTTTTCACTCGACACACAACCCCGCGCCAGCGCACATAATCAACCTTTCGAAAACGCAAACACGAGTTCCGTACACACACTTTTTGCGCCAATGCGTTTTCGCGGGAGTGGCTCTCTCTCTCTCTCTCTCTCTCTCTGTCTATAAGTCGAGCTCTGGAAAATAAAAGCGACGCGCGTGTGCACGTTTAACGTTTTGATCAGCGGCTTATATTCTCGAAGCTACGCTTATTCGCGGTTAAAAATTTCCGAAGGAGCGAGTGAATAAGCGATGCTCCGAATGATTGACGACGAAAAATGCAAGTCCGAGAACGCGACGCGACGCGTGTGCAATTGGCCGAACATCGCGTATGTTCGTATACAGCACGTAGTCGAATTTACAGCCGATAGACACGGGGGCGAAAAATCGCTATAAAAACAGCGTATATCAACGCTCGCCGCTTACACACACGCACGTGCTATATAAATAAAAGAGCGAAAGAAGCGCGGGAATAAAAAAGAAAACGAAGGTGACGCCGAATCGAGCATCAGCGAAAGTGAACGACGCGGATATGTATGCACACGCGGAAAGAGAGAGAGAGAGAGAGAGAGAGAGGGAGAAACGCGTTGGCGAAAAAAAGCGAGTCGCGTGTACACGCGCCGGGGCAACAAGAACAAGAGCGGCAAAAAAAGAAAGGAGAAAAAGCAATTAAGCGGCCTAAAAAAGCGCCAAAGCGAACAGGTGCGCATTGTCTTTCATCGACGCGCGAAATGTTCCATCGGGAATTCCGTTCGAGTTTGCCGCCGCGTGTTACACACACACACACACACGCGCGCGCGCGCGCGCGCTGTATATCATGGATGTGGGACACGCGCGCGCGCTCGCGGAAAAAAGCGGAAAGAGAATGGGCGAGGAAAAAAGAGGAGTGCACCAGAGACGAGTCTCCTCTTTCTCTCTTTTTTTTTTTTTATTTTTTATTTTTCATCCCCCAGCTGCAGCTGCACACGTGTAACACGTGGTTCCGCGCGAGAGCGATGCCACCGCCTCCCCCGCGAAATAGTCGTAATCGCTCGATTTTTCCACCGCCGCGACGCACGGGCGACTGTTTTCTTCGCGTATAAGTGAGTACTCTGAATGTTTCGTTTATGAATACGGTGGCAGTGACGGCGGTAGGGGGGGGGGGGGGAACGTAATTAACGTTGCCGGCACCTGCTGCCCGCGTCGCTGTGTGTGTGTACCCCGCTCGATAATCCAAAAGTCCATGGAGAGAGAGAGAGAGAGAGAGAGAGAGAGAGAGAGCTATATACATACAGCGCCTGTAGCTATAGCTACGGTGTATACATCGATGCTGCTCCGGTGGTGGGTATATATATACATATATATATGCTGCATATAGGGTACCTCGAGAAGGAGGAGGACAGCTAAATTTATCGTGCGTGAGGGGCTGCACAGCTCTAGTGTATAATACCTACTGGGGCTATATACATCCAACCCTTTGGTTATACGCCGTAATTTCAACTTTCGCCTGCTAGTAGAGCACTTTTTTTATCCGAAGCTGATTCGGCAGCGCACGCACACACGCTCGCTCTCTGTATGCACTATGATAATATAGGCGCGCGTGTGCGCGCTAGCGGGGAAAAGTCCCATATATATCGAACAGTGAGAGAGAGAGAGAGAGAGAGAGAGAGCGCGTTTTCGCGTTGCCATGCCGACAATGCACACGCGTTCTCCGCGAGCTCACGCTAATGAATTGTTAAGTTGAACTTATTTTCTGATTCCATGAATACTGCATGCGGATAAGAGTGGCTGCCTGTATATATATATATATATATATATATATATATATTCTGCAGGGGTGCGTTATATTATATACGCGCGTATAAATAGAGCACGGAGAGCTGCATGCGTATTGAATTATTTCGAAAACGCGCGACAGAGCTGATGTGGCATATAAACTTGATCGTCAGCTCCCATAACTATATACACAGCTTATTAGCCGTAATCGGCTGAATATCGTTATTTCTACAATACAACGCATTAACCGTTCGTGGAGAAGCTGATATTCGGCCGTCTAGACGATAGCCCGTGAAAAATGAAAATCCGCGCGAAAACGGCTGCAGCACTTGTATAATGTAACGCACGAAGCGAGCGGCTCTTGTGAAACTGTTTTCATTCCCGCAGTCTAACGCTATCTCCGTTGCATACGCGCGCGTGGAGCGTCTTATCTGCCGAGTAATCTCGGGGAAATAAAATACACACCTCATATATACGCATCAGCCGATGTCGAGCTGTCGGTGCAGTGTATAATGCGAGAAGAGAAAAAAGAAAGCTCGAATTTAATCGGCGGACGTAATAAGCGTTTCATTCGACAAAAAAAAAAAACAAAAAAAAATCGTCGCAGCAGCTACAGAATTCAGAGTGCGGGCAGCGTCATCGCGTGCTTTTATCGAGCATGAAAAAGTCATCGAAAAGCTCGCACCCTCTGGGCGCTGCATCACGTGCATAGCATATACGGAGCTCTCCTTTAATTTCGCGGTATCTGCTTGAACGCGGCGGCGGAGCAGGCTCTCCGCATAGGTATACGCTCCGGTACGTTCCCTTTAATATACACAGCGTAAAAAGTTTCGCGACGAATAAAGCGCCCGAGAGAGCGAGCGAGCGAGAGAGAGAGAGAGAGAGAGAGGTATGGAGGCAAAAAAGGGAAGCAGCGCGAGCGAGATAGATAGCGCCGGCTAAATAGATAGACAGATAGAGAGGGAGCGAGAGAGAGAGAGAGAGAGAGAGAGGGACGGACTGCCAGCTGGGTAGATAGATAGATAGAGAGAGGGAGAGCCAAGTCCCCGCTCGCCGGCTGGAAAACTCTTGTCCAGGAGGCGAGCGCTCTCGGGAGCTTGCAAGCTCGCCCGGCCCCGCGAGCACGAGCTTCCTCGGGCTGGTTCGAAAGCTCCGGCGAGCCGCTAGCCGCCGGTCCCAAGGAGGCTCGGGCAATCTCGAGCCGAGCGGCGAAAAAAGGCCGGCGAAGCTAACGCCCGCGGACAGCAAATCGACCGGCCGCCGAGCGAAACTCGACGAGCAGGGGAGCTGGGCGCTATATACTTTTCTCTCTCTCTCTCTCTCTCTCTCCTTCGCTGTGTACGTGTGCGCCGGAGAGAGGGAGCCAGGAGTAGCACACAGAGCGAGCGAGAGAGAGAGAGAAGGACGAGAGAGGTTGCGTGTGTGCACGCGGCGGCGGCGGCGGGAGAGGCGGAGGCGGCGGGTGGGGCAGGCAGGCAGCAGCCAGGCACACAGTGTACGCTGCCGAGACGATAGCTCGCTGGCGCGCGCGCGCGTCCGCCGGCGAAACTATTGTCCGGCCGGTCGAGCCTCCTGCCTGCTCCCCTATTTTTTCGGGGCGAGATTTTTTCAAAATTTCTCTCTGGTTAGCTCGGCTTCGAGCCGGCCGAGACTTTCAGAGATAAGTTTTCTTTTTCCCCGCAGCCGGCGAAATTTGGCAAATTACCCGAGCCCGCGGCCGGGGACAGTAGTTTCGCCGCGAGACGCGCGAGAGCGCGGGCTCTCGTTTATTTTTGCATTTTAAGGCATTGGAGAAAAGAAAATGTTGAAAAAAAAAAAATATAGCAAAAAAGAGAGAGAGAGAGAGCGGACGGCCTGGCACGGGGCCCGGCTAGAGGGAGAGAGAAGGAGAGCGCGAGCAGGGAGGATATAGAGAGAGAGAGAGAGAGAGAGAGAGAGAGGGGAAAAAAATAATAAAAGGAGACTAGTGCACAAAAATGTGCCCAAGACCGCCTCCCACTTTTCCGTCACTCTCTTCTCTCTTTAGCTGATCCTTCCTTTTTCTTCGGCGCTCACCCTTCCTTCCGCCCGCGAATTTCGTGCATTTTTCCGGTCCAACATCCAACGATTTTTCGCTATACTAGAGAGAGAGAGCTGTGAGGGCTCGTGGATTATTAATCGCCGTGCACACGTACGCGCTGATGAAAAATCCCCCGCGTGTGTGTGTGTGAAAATAAGGCAACAGCTAGCCAAGCTCTCTCTCTCTCTCTCTCTCTCTCTCTCTCTCCCCGGGCTTTTCAATTACCGAGAGGAACAGAGAGCTGCCGAAACTTCGCTGTTTACACTCCGCGCGCTCGACTTGCATTTCTTGCCTATAATGTACCTAGCTACACACGCGCGCCCGCGCGCGCGTATGCGATGCCGTTATGCAACTCGGCCGTGTGTAGCCGCTGCAGATGCGCATATATACGGATAAAGGAGAATTGCAAAATTGTTTCGTGCGCGTACGGCTTAAACATACGCGAAGGATCTAATTTTTGTTCTCTGCGTATGCATGATAAAATGTCGCGTATACGCGGGCAAGACGCCGGCGATGATGTATTCGATGTGTAACGCTATTCTCGATGCGATGATTTCATTTTCGAAGCGCAATCGAGCGAGAGATAAATTTTATACACACGCGCAGCGGGCTGAGCGAGGATGCATCGCATATTGTTACAACTTGTTTGCCTCTAATGCGCGCGCATTACGACGCGCGAAACATCCATTGCGCGCTAAAATATTCAATCGCTCTTTCCTTCAAAGCCGTAAACATATCCGTGTAATTATCGCTGGTGCACAGTGTACGATCGATGGAAGGAAAGCGTTGCAACGAGTCCTCGAAATAAGAGCCAAGAGCCGCGAGGCGTATAGGACTCTCCCGATGAATCATTTCGTCCGTTCATTTCTGAATCATGAATTCACGAGCCACGCGAAGCTAAGCAGATTTCAAGGCCGGATACGAGGTGCGGCTTGTGTGTCCGTGTGTGCATAGCAAGAAAGTGTCGCGTATACATCTGCATTTTTTTCTTCGAACGCCGCTGCAAGGAAGCGAGAGGCGTGAATTTTTTTCTTCGCGCAGTGTATAACTGGAATATAACCGCTTAGAAGGACATACATGCGAAATTTATACGCGCGCGCGTTTTACCGTCTCATGCGAAATCGTAAAATAGCGCGCTGATGCGGAAAAAATCCTTGTGATGCTATATATGTGGGATATGTATGACATGTAAAAGTTGGCATTATAAAAATACCTCGGGAAAAGGAAAAGTCTCGTGTGTGCAGCTGGTGTAAATAAACGTTTCCCATGTAACTAGAATTTCGCTCGCCGGTGGTCGACGCTTCGCCGGACGCCACGTATCGTCTTACGCGTCAGTGTATAAGCGTATAGAGGGAGGCATTTTCGAAAAATTCTTTTCTCGAGCCTCCCTCGCCCTACTCACACAAGGAAAAAGTACGCGTAGCCGAGTGTAAAATCGCCCGGTAGCTTGCGATGTACGAAAAACAGGTTTCCACTATACGTATCCCCTCGCCGTTTTCTCTCCCCCCCTTACCTCTCTTTCTTTCGGCCCCGGCGTTACATTTTTTTTTCCTTTTTGTGCGTTGTCAATCCGATTTCCACGGACGTCTTGTACCTGAATCGGGCCATCGAACCCAGCGTGTATAGCGTATACCTGCTATCTCGCTTCGCTTTGTCTCTCTCTCTCTCTCTCTCTCTCTCTCTCTCTCTCTCTCTCTCCTTCTCGGCGTTGCTGCAGGACCAAAATGAATTTCAGCCGCTCCTCGTCCTTTGGCCCGTCAAAAGCGTCTCTCCCTCCTCTCTCGCTTTTTTCGGCGGCGGCGGCACAAAACCCCATTGAATTCGGTCACCTGAACCTCGGGCATTCTTCTGCTGCAGCCGAAGAAGGGGAGAGAAAGAGTGAGGGAGAGACAGAAGGAATTCCGTGGTTCTTTCGAATTTATGCCTGCGTGAGCTCGGGGCCTCTTTCCCTACCTACGGATAATAGAAAAGTTTTAAAAATCAATCGGCGAACGCCTGAAAAATAAAGGAAAATTAAAAAGCCCGGTAGTCTACTGCAGGGGAAAAAAGATACGACTGCGCCAAGTTACGTCTAGCCGATATACTTTTAGCTGGCGCATGCAAAAAGAGAGGAAAAAACGAGGATCGAGCGGAGGCGAAGAAGAGCAGTCGGTCGAGAGTCTGGACGTCCGATGAGAAGCGAAGCAACTCGCACGCCTCTGATGTGTATACATACACATATATATATATATATATATATATATATATATATATATATATATATATATATATCTGTATAGCTATAGCGAGCGCGCACGTTACACACAAGGAAAGCTCGTTCGTGGGAGAGAGGATTGGGGGCTTCTTTTATACACTCGCAGACGTATAATCAAGAGATAAAAAAATTTCGCAAAAACCCAGCCGAGCGTGCGTGTGTGTAGCGATCGAGCCGGACCTTACGTAATTCGCCGGACGGTCTCGTTGCTCGTATACTTATATTCTTACAATTTTTCTACTTTGAATTTCGTCTTCTCCTCCTTCACAGATAGACAAGCGTACGTTATCGAAAAATAAAATCTCCGCTGTCGGACGGGCAATTACGTAAGGTAACGAGCGTTTTCAGCTGATACGCGCGCGAACGTGATGCAAGAAGGGAATACGAGAAGTGGTAAAAATGCTAGTTTCGTAAAAAATGCGCTCCTCCTAATTATAAGTTTTTCTATTAATGCCAAAGTTGAGGTAAACTCGCGATCTCTATGCTCCACACACGCGCGGCGGCGTAGTTTCGTCATTACGCAAACGCTATAAATAAAAGAAAAGTCGAATGAAAATATGGGGATTCGTTGCATCACGCGCTGATAAGTTTTACTTCGTGGAAGTTCCAACGAATGCGAATCGATTTCATATAGGTGTGTGCGAGGGATTTTTGAGGGAGAGGGGGAGGGGGGGGGCTAAATGAGACACGCTGATGCTGTGCTTTTTTTCTTAGAAAACGTAACATATTCTATATTTAACAAACATTTTTCATGTTTTATTATTTACATGTACACATCTCGTCGTATTTTCGCAGTGTCGGTGTGAAGTGGTGCTCGTTTATTTACAATGCAAATTACAGTAGTATACTCGCGACGAAGTATAACGCAACGCATATAATAGGAGAATAGAGAAGGGGAAAATCGTTTCAAAGTCGTACATAACTAAATCAAAATTTTAAGTGAAAATTACAACAAAATAATAATAAATCGAAAGAGTGCTGCGCAGCCGAAAATTCGCTACATCATCGTCATAATCCGTACACAGATCTCACGCTGAATGTCGAGAAGAAGGGGGAGGGCGGCCAGAGAGCAGCATAATGCGGCAACTTTCTCGCGGCCGCATCGTTCGTTGCACGCACGCTATTTTTTCTCTCTCTCTCTCTCTCTCTTTTCATCGCAGTTCTCCTATATAAATGTATACTTGCACGTTGCCTCGCATCACGCTATTTACACGCTATCGCTCTCTCTCTCTCTCTCTACACACATGTAAATTCTAGTCGTCGCTCGCGCTTGTATCTTATTCGAGAGCAGCGGTTCGGCATTCCGCATCGATCGCGACGCATTATCTCATTGTCAGTTACATAAATGCTACGACGCTACTGACTTTCCGAACGAACGAACGAGCGAACGCCTATCTATACCTATCCATACGTGTATTCTCGCTCACTCTCGGCACACGCACACTTTTATTCATATCTATACGTGTATATTCGCGCGCGTGTGTGTGTGTGTGTGTGTGTGTGAACGCGCTCGGAGGCGGAGATCAGGCCCGTAGACAGGCCGAAGGGGCACCCCGAGCGCGAGAGGTTCACTCGATATCGGCGCACTCTCTGTACAACATTATTATATAGACATATCGCATACGCGGAAAAACTAGGCGCAACTAAATGCAAGTGTCGTTGTTTCTTTGAGTTTCTTTGTCTGGTTCTTGAGCCTTAAACTAGATCGTCTCTGCGCTTCTCTCTATCTCTCTTTCTCTCTTTCTTTATACATGTAACGCTGCAACGAGTCGCCGTATCGGCGCTGTTTTTGTACACGCGCGACTGATAAGGATGCAGTATCGCTTCGTGGAAAGCTCAAGCTCGGCTCTCTCTCTCTCTCTCTCTCTCTCTCTTTCCGCTTTTTATTCGCGCGACGTAGCAGTTGATAAGGTCCACGCGCGTCCCGGCTTTTTTCATTGTGATTCGGGAGGAGCGCCGCGGCGTACGTAGGTACGTGGGTATACTGAAAAACGAGGCTATTGTTTCGCCGAGCGCAGTTTCGAGGATTGATGAGTCTTATCGGGCGGAGGCGGCTTACGTAAGACGATAGCCGGAGCGACTCCGAGCTCTCTCTCTCTGTCTCTCTCTCTGCCTAGCTTATATTACGCAGATTTTCGCGCTGCTGAAAGCCGAGTTTCAGGCATTATCAAAAAGAAGCTGACGCTCGGACACACGATCGGCTGCTCGAGCTTCTATTCTACACAGCCGAGTGTCCAGTAACAATGCAGAGACTAGCGAAACGAGGCGTATTCGCGGAACAAAGTTTGATGCGAGTTTTCTCCCTTATTGCGCACTTTTTTCTTCGCTTCCCTTGCACACACCTATACATCGCTGCTCTATACGGCTCTCCGAGGCTTTTCGGTCGATACTACGCCACGAGTCTTACGTGTACGGGCAGAAGCAGGCTAGTGCTGCAGCGTCAGATAGAACTCGGAGCAAAAGGAAGCATCGCCTATGTGTACGTCCTTTTTTTCATCTCTTTCTCCCGCTCGCTCTCCTTACACATTTCGTTCGGGCATTGTTGCAGGAAACCGGAAGCCCCACGCGCAGAGGGAGCAATTATTCCTCCTTCGGGCCGAGGGGGAAAAAATCCCGAGGAAAAGAATCCAGCCGGCCAGGATCCTCGATACAGACTTGAAATACAGGCGAGCGAGAGAGAAAGAGAGAGGGAAAAAAGCACGAGAGGAAAATGCGCTGCGCTCGAGGTAAAGGGTTCGCTGCCGCCGCTGCTTCCTTTCCTCCCCGTGCTCTTCCACCCCCACGGGTCTTCCCTCGTTTTTTTCACGCTCTCTTTTTTTTGCCCGCTATACTCTCGTTCCTTCGTGTTCCTCCTTTCCCTGCGCGCAGCCGCGTATATACGGTCCCTTTCTTTTTTCCGCAAGAAAAAGTCGTTAACGGAGCTCGATGTTTTTCCTTCGCGAATGCGTTCTGCATAAAAAAGTACGCGCTCGCGTTAGGAGTACGCTCGACAATTTAAAAGCGAGCGCATTGGGGAGAGTAAAAGAGAGAGAGAGAGAGAGAGAGAGAGAGAGAGAGAGAGAGAGAGAAACGATGGGGAAGGCGAGCCAAGCGTGGTTTTCGCGAATCGACGGCGGCGGCGTTTTGCGAAATTACGGGACTGCTACCCTTTCATTAGCTCCGGGAGACGTGGCGTTTTGTATTGATAAAGAGTAATTTTCTTCCCTCGCTCTCTCCTGCGCTTTTATTTTCGCCTGGCTGTCGTCTTTATCAATAAAAAACGGGAAAATGGAGATTTGAATGACACAACAACAAGAACAACGATAGATTGGCAATTTAAAAAAGCGCTATCTATTTTCGACATGCTTAAAAAAGAATAAATCAGATAATCAACAACATATTTTACTAACGCAATTTCTGCTATACAGGCGAACTAGGACAAGTTCGATTAAAATTAATGAAAACATTCGAACAACAGTCTTTCGACACGCGCGCGTATAACAAGAAGATTGAAATTATCCTAAATAATCACTCAACAAAAGTCGTTGAAACTCCGCCTTTCAATTACAACCAAGCGTGTGGCACCTTTTTTTCTCGAGAATGTACAATTACTCCTCGCTCTCTTTCCCCCTTTCTCTCTCACTACGACAGTAGTAAAAAAAGCCCTCAAGAGCAACAACTCGCTATTCAACAACTAGAAACGCTCGCGAACCGGTGTTTTGTCTCCCGCGACTCCAGAAAACATTTTTTCCGAGAACGAAAACATTATGCTTGCGCGGCGCGCGCGCACACAGGCGGTGAAAGGGTTGCCTTAAGCCGAGCGAAAGAGAGAGAGAGAGAGAGAGAGAGAGAGAGAGAGAGAGAGAAAAAAATCGACGAGCTCTTAACCCCTCGGCAGTCTTTCGCGTGGACGATGGGCTCTTTCGCGCGAGTAAGCGAAAGAGAGAGAAAGAGAGAGAAAGAAGCTATATCTGCTCGCGCAAAGTGTCGCAAGGGAGGAAATCGGCGCAACTAATCGTAACTAACGCAACGATAGGAAAATAACTACAATCGCACATGACTAACGCAGGTAACAACAGCTGTGTATAGACAGAGGCCGAGAGAGGGGGAGCGCGTCGCGGAGACAAAAAATAACGGGTTGGCGAGCGAGCGAGAGAAAAAAGAGAGAGGAAGCGAGCGAAAGAGAAAGGAATTCGGCGCGAGCACGCACGATCGATTCGCCGCGCCGCCGCCGAGGAGGCGCGAGAATGCCAAAAGTATAACAAAAATACAAAAATAAGGTAAGGGAATGGGGCTGCGCGCTTAACAACGTATATAACCGACTCTTCCTCGCTCCCACTCTCGCCTAATATTGCACACGAGTACACACATCGCAGTGTGTCGTGGCTTGCGCACGTATTACACGATTCTTTGATGATCAGCATCACCCTAGCACATAATTCGCTAATTAAAAAACAGAACAAGGTTCGAGCAGCCGGCCAACATGCGGGCTCGCAGTGTACAAAAGGAGAGAGAATCGAGACTCTCGTCGCGGCGCAACGGAAATCCTATTAGAAAATACATTATAATATGTACGCAAGGAGAACGCATTGCGGCATATACAAAATTAATGATGTATGTATATGTATAATATATATATTTATAAAAGCGCTTCGTTGCCGGCCGGTGGCGCGTCCGGCGAGCGTTTCGTCGTCTCGTTCTCGTCTCTTTCATTTTTCCGGATCAATCGCACGAGGAACATGTTTCCGAATTGGCGCTCCGGCGAGGGGACTCGCCGAGCAACTACTATATGTATATAACTATATGTACGTGTATTACTGCTCCGACTTGGATTATGAGTCGCGGTACACAGGTATATGTAATACACATCGTCATCGCCGTCGTCGTCATCATTACCATCATCATCATCATCATCATCATCACCATCATCATCATATCGCATGCACGTATACTCGGTGTGTGCGAGAGAGACGCAGGTCTCTCGCTTAAACATTATACAACTCGCGGCAATCGCACCTGCACTGAGCCATCCTTCTTTCTTTATAATAATAAAAATAAAAAACAATTCTATATATGCAGTGTATATGGTATGTGTACATCGCGTGTTTGTGTGTGAGTGTGTGTGTGCGAGAGAGACAAGCCACCGCGCGCGTCGATAAGCTTGAGAAAAATAATCGATCCCTCTCTCCCTGTACACAATCGCTCGATTCCATGTAATACGTATACACTGTCGTCGCCGCGCGAGGTCCATACAACAGACGCACACCGCCGCGACGTACGGCCGACTCGTCCTCGTATATAATAATTTGTCGATCGCCGCCGCCGTGCGTGTATATATATATATATATATATATATATATATATATATATATATATATTTTTTTTTTTTTCGATGTACTCGTCGCAGAGACACACACACATACGCGCCGTATAAAGGATAGAAGTCGATGAAACGTACGCTCGCGAGCGCGCGCGGGGTAGAGAGGGGCTCGAGCATGTATTATACATAGAGCGCGTGCAGCCGGCGGCGGCGACAGAGCGAGAAACAGGTGGAAGTGCGCGGCGTGTGCGAGTCTTGAATTTATTCATGGGCCGGCGGAATTTCCGCTGTCGATGGTCCGGCCTTCTCCGCTGCAGTCGACGTTTCTGCGCTGCCAGATGCGCTGCTGCTGCTGTTGCTGCTGCTGCTGCTGCTGCTGCTGCTGCTGCTGCTGCTGCTGTTGGGTCTCGCGTTCGCCGCGACTTTCCAAGTTCGGCCGGCGGCCGTTGTGCTGCTGCTGCTTCGACGCTGATGTGTCAACTGTAACATAAATGAGAGAGTCTCGATTGTAGAGTAAAGTTTCTTAGAGTAAATAATCTACCATAGCCGAAGCAGAAAAAGAACGACCGGATGAATGTTTGAAGAAACTCTCCGCGTGGCTAGCGTACCCGTCATAATTAAAATCGACTGCGGCGCTGCTGTAGAGCCGATTGTTTTTATCAGTGATCACCGTCCGTCTCGGCCCCCCTCATTTTTTCAGCGTCGCGACAGTCGGAGTTGAAATTTTAACGAACGTCAGATGCGGAGAGGACGAATCGAAAAGTAGGACTCCTCTCTCTCTCTCTCTCTCTCTCTCTCTCTCTCTCGGCGGTCCGCGCGCGCGGCTTTTCGCTGACGCCGTTGGTTCATTTACGCTCGTTTCCATGCTCGTATTGATTTTCGGAAAGTTTCGCCCGCGCCGCACACCGCGACTCTCTCTCTCTCTCTCTCTCTCTCCCGTGTGCGAGTATACGGCCTCTCTGCAACGAGCTATATCTGCGCATTATAGCGAAATTAACGAGCCGCCCTGCGCGATGCTCTGCATTATTTCTCTCTCCTTCTCTGCGACGCTGCTTTCGAAAGTTTCGGCTGAATAGAAGACTGATTATAGATTCGATTAGACGAGTGGCTGGCGGGACTGCTCATTTTTTCATTAACAGCGCTGGTTATGTGCGCGAGGCGGGACGTGTGGTTACGAACGTACACGTAGGATGTATAATCGTCGCGCGCGCGCGATGTAATGATTCTTCGACTGGCTGCACACGAGTGTGTGAATTAAACGTTTTCCTCTCGATACGCAAACAATGTTGCAGTCGTTAAACAGTCATCAGCGCTCTTTAAAGGTATACGTATATCGTTTAAAAATCGATTTGCTCGCTCGCGCGCGGAATATAACTCGCGTTCGATCTCCCATGTGTGTGTGTGTGTTGCTCAACACGCGCGATAATTATACCACCGACGACTCTGCGCGCTGCATATCGCGTTGAATATGCAGTGAACAACGTAACCATACCTCCTCCCGCGAGAGAAGAGAGAGAGAGAAGTGCGATTCGCACCAGCACAACTCTCTAAAAAATGCATCGCGCATGCGACTTTACAGAACCGCTAAACCTTTAATATTTAATCGATCTGCCCCTCATTAGCGAGCGCTATATCGTACGTATGATATGCAGAAAAAAAGCTCGCCGAGCACTGCTATACCACGAGGTTCCTGCGTCGAATTAGCATAAAGCGAGTGAGAGAGAGAGACTAGGAGAAAAAGGCAGTGTGCCGTCGGCAGCACAGGGTGCAAAGTTCACGCGCTGCACACATTATCGCGCACGCGGTATCGCGTGGAAGGGGGGAAAACGACGATTGTAGGCCAGGCTTAAAACGCGAACGCGATTAACAATCGGCTAAGCTCTCGACTCGCTCGCTCGCTTGAGAGAGAAGCGGAAGCTGAAACGAGGACGTTGACCATGTCATTCGCACTTGTATAATTACGTGAGTCCACCCTATATATGCGACTGCGAGTGTAAGTGCGCGACGCCGCAATTGCTTCTATGCGCGGGGGAGTCTAATAAGCATCGCGTATAGGAACGATGAGGAACGACGGGATTCGTGGGAGAGTCACTGCTGTCCAAGCTGCAAACTCGCGTGTATAGTAATTGGGATTTGATAGGCTTCCGTCGTGTTGTTTCTCCATTTTTTCATCTCGGGGGAAACATCGAGCGAGTGTATTTTTTATTCCGATGAAAAAAAAAACTATTATATTCCCTCGGCGAAGTAAACACGCGGATTCGCGAAAAAAAATACATTTTTGAAAGGCCGCAGCAGATTTTCCCCCGGCACGCACGCTACACTCTCGCGCAAATGGACGGCACTGCAGAATATAGCTACAAAAAAAAAATACGGCATTCATTTGATCGGCCGCGACCATAAAGCTAGCTCTGAAATCCAAGCCGAACTGTACGAGCTATTTTTTTTTCGTCCGGTTGCTTAATGCGGAACAAAACACAGAGAGAGAGCCGCGCCTAGAGCAAATATTTATTTTTAACAAACTCATTACAGAGCAGCGGAGAGAGAGCAGAAAATCCTGGGAGAGTATAGACCACGCTCGGCTGCTCCAGTTCTCTTCTCTCTCTCCTGCAGCAGCAGCAGCAGCAGCAGCGGAGCGGCGCAGGTATATAGAAAACGGCTGCACTCTTCTCTCTCGCCGGTGAAAAATAACGAAGGCACACCGGACGCGACGCGCCGAGAAAGAAGAAGCGAAGCAGCCGACCCTCTCCCGCCCCCACTAGCTCTATACACACTCCGAGAAGGATGGACGGCCTCTAATTCTTCCTTTAGCCCATAGGACTTTTCTCTCTCCCTAGAAGCGCTGCTAGCCTGGGCTTATTCCCGTAAATTATGCCCGGGACTGCGTGCGCGCGCGCGCCGAAATTTTAAGGCCGGAGGCGGTGATTTTCGTATATGGGAGAGCCGTAAAGAAAAATGATTCATTGCGAGAGTTTGCCGATTATGGCTCGCATTCGAATTTCCAGCGTTTTCGGAGGCGCGCTTTATGAATCTACAACCTTCCTTTTTTTTTCTCCGCAGGACGAAAGCCTCTCTCGAAATCTCCGGCTGTATCAGAGAGACAGAGACTCCTCGACAATAAATCAGTGAAGGTAGCGCGGTGGCGTCTACAATATTCAACTTCATAAGGCAAATTCTGAGCGATGCCTCGCTCGCGCGCGCTGCGGCATCAGACAGACGGACAGACAGACGGGATAGGAATAGCAGACACTTGCGCTGAATAACCGCGTCACCTGCCATTTTCAGTAGTCCCTCTCTCCTTCGCCCATCCTGGCTTACTCACACACACACACACACACACACACGTGAAAGTGCGTGCGGTGCATAGCCTAACGAGTCTCTCGCGGCGGCGGTTCTCTTTCGCATAGCTATGCTCGAGACACACGTCCGAGGGGGTAGTGCCCCTGCAGACAATGACTAACGGCGCTCGCTGCTGTATATATATATATATATATATATATATATATATATATATACGTATACGGTGTGTGTGTACAGTGTACGACGAGGGAGGCTCGAACCCCCGCATCACCAATCGATTACAATGCCACCTAACCCCGGGGTGTGAGTGAGACAGAGAGAGAGAGAGAGAGAGAGAAGGGCGAGCTCCCCCAGCGAGAATAGTGTGTGCATGTGTATCTGTGTGTATACTCCCCCGCTAGGACCAACGACTTCCTCCACTCGCTCTCACGGTCTCGCTCCTTCTCGGAGCGCGTTTTACCTATACGCTTCGACCGTCAGTCTTCCTTCTCTCTCTCTCTCGCGTTATTTCCTCTTATCATCGTATCTCTTTCTCATCGAGTCGCGCTCCATACGTGCTATACACAACAGGGATTAAATCATCCGGGCTCGAATTAATTTTTAAACGACACTGACTGACGTCGTCGGCTATTTGCAGCAGCTGTTTGCGATTAATCCGCACCTGCTCTACAGCCGTGTGCAACGTTATATTGAAAATCCGTACCGTCCGTAAAAATATCGAGACTCGATGCAGATGAAGAAGAAGTAGAAGGCCTGGCAAAGTAACGAGAGTGAATTGTTTGTTCGAGCGCGAATCGAGGCGCTGCTGAGAAACACACATGTATAATGCACACACGCGGAGCCGGCAAGAGGCAATTGCTGGATATCAGAGACACTTAAGGAACGGCTCAAACAAAATTATTAACGGCCGACTGTGTGGGCACATTTTTTAAATTAAACGCGCGCAGTAGTAGTCGCCGTCGTCAATTGAGCGTAGCCCCATTCCTCTCTCTCTCTCTCTCTCACACACATATTCTCAGGCGCGCGAGCGTTTTACGCTATATAGTTTAATAACAATCTCATTGTCGTACAACGCAGCGCAGTGTCGGGGACCCTCGTCACGTTTCCCTCTCGAGTCTATGCGCGTACGTACACACACACACACACACAGACACAGGCCAACACACAGACGCGGATAAATATTTTCTTCTTTCTCTCTTCGTTAGTCATGTGCAGCGCGTGACTCAGTTGAGCGGAGCTAGTCGACGCTTTCTTGAAACTCGCTTGTCAAAGGGCGTCGCGCGGCAGCGGGGAAATATTTTTAATTAATTCGAGCCGTACACACAGGCGGCGCGCGGGGAAAATATTCCAATCAGCTGTTCTCAAGATTCTCGATCGCGTGTGCGCGCGTGTATACGTTTCGTTTGTTTCGCGGGCGAGGAAATTTAATTACGGGAATGCCGCCGCTGCGCACTTTTCATGTACGCGCATACTGGAGTAGGGAATTTTTCATCGTACAGTAGCGCGATATTCAGCGTGCATCTAATCAGGCCGCCCCCTCGCCGAACGAAGGCTCTCGCACCCCAGCGTATACTCGGCGGCGTTTAAAAACCGTTTCCTCGTTACGGCACTCCACCTTCCCACTTGCTCCTCGTCTTCTTTGCAGAGAGAGAGAGAGAGAGAGAGAGAGAGAGAGAGAGCCACCCCCTCTATCCGGTGCAGCGTACGCGCGCGTATACCCCCCCGACGAGGTCCGGGCCACTTCACATGGATTTTTCACTCGAGTCGTCCCCTCGCCATCGTCGCAGTCGACGTTCCCCCTGTGTCTTTTCCCATAGTGCGTAGAATCGAATGCATGCGCGCGCGAGGGCCACCCGCGTGTGCCCGCATGCGATCCGGCCTCCTCGACGTCGAATTTCATTCCGTAGATTCGGCGAGCGCCTGCTGCCCCCGGTTCTCGGGTTTAACGGCCCCGGCGTCGAGTGCTCTCTCTCTCTCTCTCTCTCTCTCTCTCTCTCTTGCTCTCTCGGGGGGAGTGTATATAGCGCCGAGTGAGGAGGTCTCCGTGATAAACGTTAAATTACAGCGAATGCGCGCGTGTTTTTGAAAAAATCTCTGGAAAGAACTCTTCTACCCGAGCGTCTTCTTCTTCGTCTTCACACATTAATTTTCCTCCGTCCCGAGCCCGAATTTCGACTCCTCCCCGTAAACTACACACATCCGTCCCGAAGAAATAACTCTCGGCTAGTCTCTCTCTTCGGCGCCTGCGTAGCCTCGGCTCCGAAAGACAGCTAGGCCATAGCGGAAAAAGAGGCAGCGTAAAGAAGGAGAGGAGACGCACACGCATACACGCGCACGCGATTAACCCCGTTCGATCGAACGAGAGTGAGAGAGAGAGAGAGAGAGAGAGACAGGTGGCCCATACGGCTGCTGCTCACGAAAAGCTGAAGGAAACCAGACCCAATAATCATACGGCCGGCCCAATAAACGCCGCTGCACGCACACCTGTCCGCGCATGCGAATCCACGCACAAACACACACACACACAGACGCACACGGGTCGCCCCCGCTGTTATTACCGTTGTGTGTATCGTATATAATATACGCAAGACACATGCGCGCGCGCGTAGGAGCAGCCTAAATGCCTGCTATTTGCCCTTCGAGCTGCCGTGGCGGCTCTTCTTTTTTGCCTTCGAGAGAGCAGTTGCTGCCGCGGGCTAAAAGGGGCGACGAGGAGCCGGCTGCATGCGCTCCATCTCTCTCGAGTCTCCACCGCGCGCCTCACGCTCACAGACACCGGCGTCAGCATTTGAATTTTTATCGGCAGCAGCGACTTTGTTAAAAATTAGCGATGTGTTTTTCAGGCCCGAGAGTAGAGCTCGATTCGCGGGGACTTAATTTTTAAATTGCAGACCGCGCGGGGGATTTTAATTAAATGTCGTAACAACGTCGCTCGGCGGCGCGCGGAATGGGAGACTTTTTCATAAAGCCGCACGCGCGCTAACTTTGCGCAATGCCGTCCCAGTTGAGAGTAAAAAAGATGGCGATGAGGTAAGGCAGAGAGTCTCTCTCTCTCTCTCTCTCTCTCTCTCTCGGCTTCTCCGCATCCAAGTGTCCCCGAAAATTCCTCGAAGCGCGTGTAGTGTCCCACGAGCGCGTCACGCCATCCGTTTCCCGGTCACTTGCGACGGGGGCCATTGTGTCACATAAATTAAAAAAGAGAGAAAAGCCAGCAGCCGCAGAGAGCAGCAGCATTGTCGTTCCCGGGAAAAAGCTTCGGGCTTTTAAAGCGAAACGATAATCGCTCGAAATTCCAGAAAGAGTCCGAGGCTCTATCTCTCTCTCTCTCTCTCTCTCCAAAAAGTCGAGACTCTCGAGAAGATGCACGGACGCAGTGTACAAGTATACAGGAAAAAAGAGGAAGAGAAGAGTCTCTCTCTCTCTCTCTCTTTCGGTCCAGGCGTCCGCATGTGTGTGTCTGTACCGCTAGAAAATACACGCGGCGGTGCCAAAGGACTTCCTCTCTCACTCGCGAGAGCGAGCGCGTTCTTTCGCCTCCACATACACGCATCAGACATTTTATCCGAGGACGAAGACTCCTCCCACAACTTTGAAATTTCGAATTCCAGCCGGACGGCGTCTATCTCTTTTTCGTGGGATATATGCGCGAGGACGATCGGCTTTCTTCAACGGCGCTGCTGCTGCTTCTTCTCTTTCTCTTTGAACGCCGCGCCTTCCACGAACTGCCTTCCAGTGAGAGCGAGAGAGAGAGAGAGAGAGAGAGAGAGAGAGAAGCCCTGCTGCTGCTCTCTCGGCGGCGCATCCGGAATCGCCGCTCCGAAGAAAAGACGACGCCGGGAGAGATAGAGAGAGAGAGAGAGAGAGAGAGAGAGGAGGACTAATTTTCAAATTTGGCAACGCCGACACACGAGAGCTGCGTGCGCGCGCTGCTGCTCTCCGTGATTTGGCAACACGGCAAGCAGCAGACGGCTGCCCGAGCGCGCGCTCCTTCCTTCGTGCAGCACATCAGGCTGTCAGTGCTTTTTCCTTTTTTTCTCTCTCTCTCTCTTTTCTCCTCTCTTCTCTCCGGCTGCAGCGATGCCTACTTTTTTCGCCTCTGCGCCGGATTTATTGTTATTATTAGTCCGAGGAGAGAAGCTGTGTATAGGGCGTATAGCAGCGGTAGCGGCGCGCTCCGAAATGACTGTTTACGTTTGCGGAACACCGAGACACACCAGCTGATTCGCGCTCTCGCAAAACAAGGCATTTATCAGCCTACATAGCTACGGTAAAAATCGCCGATACGTATACGTATATACGTATATGTATGTAACGCGAACGAACGAGCGAGATCCATTTCATGAGAGCGGCGATATCGCATAAATTCCCCTCTTCCCAGCAGAGCAAACACATTGTGTCCGGGCTTCTCTCTCTCTCTCTCTCTCTCTCTCTCTCTCTCTCTCTCTCTCTCT
>QLSS01000002.1:4410637-4437185 GCA_024372645.1 Trichomalopsis sarcophagae
CTCTCTCTCTCTCTCTCTCTCTCTCTCTCTCTCTCTCTCTCTCTCTCACTGCACAAACAGAGCACATACATATATACGCGACTAGAAAAAACTCTTTTAATCTCCGCGTCTGTTCCTGCAAACAGATAGAAAGAGCAAAACGCTCGCGACGGTAAACAGCATCGATACGTGCACACAGACGTACGTACGGCATACACGCGAGAGAGCTGTACCCCACAAGCAGCGGAGAGGCATATTTGTTACGCACATACGAAATTGCGCCACCACCGCCGCCGCTGCGCTGCTACTGCTGTTATTACACGTTCTATATATCACGAGTCGTGAGCGAGCGCGCGCGCGGCCGACGTAACCCACATCGCGATGGAGCCCTTGTGTGCTGTACTGTATATATGCGGCATACCCGCGCGCACAGCTGTGCGGAAGACCGAGAAAATTTCGCTCCGAAGATTTGATTCGAAAAACGAGATCGTCATTTTTTCTAACAGGATGATTTTTTTCAGTGGAATAAGACGCCGCACGAGTTTCGGCCCAGTTGCGAGAGCGGAGCTCTCCTCTCTCGGGAGGTCGGCGGCGCGTCTAGCCATACACCCAGGCTGCTATGCCGCCTCCTCTCTTTTCTCTCTCTCTCTCGTACTCTCCGAGTGAGAGAGAGAGAGAAGGACAGAGCGAGAAAGCCGAGCGACTCACGCTTGAAATTCAGGTTTTCGTGCACACAGGCCGTACGTACAGCGACAGCCGGGCCCAGGGGACAGAGAGAGAGAGAGAGAGAGAGAGAGAGAGAGAGAGAGAGAGAGAGAGCAAGAGAGCAAGAGAGAGATAGAGAGAAGAGAGGAAACGAGAAGTGGGGGAGTAGGAGGAGGAGGAAGCGAGGGGGAACAGAGTGTAGAGGAGAGCTCGGGCTTCAGCCCTTCGAGGCGGCTCGCTCGTTCTCTCTCTCTCTCTCTCTCACTCTCTCTCTGCAGAGACGGCCGCCGCCGCCAAGGTACAGTCCGACGCGAAAGTCTGGCGTACAGTAGCGAGAGCAATTTTATACCTATACACTCGGCTCCGCGGAAAGGAGGAATTCGCCGTTTCGTTTTATCGTTTGTTTAGTATCTACTAGAGCTGTGTTTATGCCGGTGAAGATGGATGATTGATGCCGATCAACTGCACTCCGTTGACTTTGTCGTCGAATCACGCCTGAAGTGACTTTTGAGTATATACGCTGCGATTTGGCAAATTTACGGCGGAGTAACCGTTTCATAATTTGATCGGTGGCTCCGATTCTTCAAAGATTTTTCAAAAACGTTGAACAAAAGAGCTGCGCTAATTTCCAGCGATAAACCTGCGCGCGCGAGATTCCGGGATAAATATTGCATTTGAAATTCCTGCAGCTTATAGGTTTATACTTTATTCGGTGTATAATCGATAAAACTGAATTATAAAATTGCAATGATTGTTTAAATCGCCGCTGCGATAAAAGCGGAGATAAAAGTTTAAATCGAGAGCCGAGAGTTCTCGTGTACGTATACAAAAAGTGCATAAACTAATACAGTATATCATTGCACTGTCCCATTTTACCGCCCCTGCGGCGCACACACTAAACAATTTATACCTACATCGTTGAAGAATTAATTTCGAATTCGATATTCACGATATGTGCGCGAAGAATAGATACCGTTTGCGACTCTATATGACAAATATAGACGCACAGTATTTTCGCACAGAGTGTGTACGTAGGGCTTTTCCAGAGAAGAGAGACATATGAAATTAATTTGTAATAAAGTTATTGTTGGAAACGCTTAAGGAAATAACCAACAAATTGCGTAGAAGACAAACTAGGTCTTTCAATTATCATCGAGACTCGAGCCTTTGGCTAAGTAATAATTAGCAATTACCAACTCGCTAACTCCATCTGCTCCGAAAATTCAATTCTCCGCGCAAAGTCAATTTTGTACTGCTTTAAACTTTCCAAGGACTGCCGATGTGTATGTGTGTGTGT
Source organism: Trichomalopsis sarcophagae (assembly GCA_024372645.1). Taxonomy (NCBI): domain Eukaryota; kingdom Metazoa; phylum Arthropoda; class Insecta; order Hymenoptera; family Pteromalidae; genus Trichomalopsis; species Trichomalopsis sarcophagae. The sequence continues at coordinate 4,412,619 of QLSS01000002.1, forward strand.
GTGTGTGTGTGTAATATATTCTCAGGTTAAAATCACTTATCATACGACAACCTTCACGGCATACGTTCCTCGCGCCATATCGAAGTGAAATAACGAATCAATTCCTGGACCGTATATCAAAGACCCGAAGCAATTGACAAATCACCTCGTCGTAACCCACACCCTTGGCGCGTCGTAAAAACTGCCCTCGCGCGCGAGAGACCGACAAAAATCGGGAAAACCCGCCGCAATGTGTCACGCATCCGCGTATCTCCCTCGGCATCTCCTATCAATCAATAATTTATGCAACACGCGCGCACACACTGAAATTCAAATGGAGCAAAAACTCGTCGCGCGCGGCAGCGGCGAAAAAAAGCGAACAAGACTACGACGAGAGAGAAGCGGGGATCGATTTCCCATTTAAAAGTCGCGCGCAGCGATGCATTATTTTCGATAAAACTGCGGTCAAAGGGAAACAATAATTGCGAGGGAGAGAGAGAGAGAGAGAGAGAGAGAAAGAGAGGGGTGAACGAGCTTGCGTGCGTGATCGCAGCGTGGCCTTGACTGATAAACAGAGAAAGAGAGAGAGAGAGAGAGAGAGAGAGAGATGCGGGGGAAAAAGACTGCGACGAGAGGAGGATGACAGAGAGGAAACGGGAGAGACAGCGTTATTGAAAAATCGTCGGGTCTTATATTCGACTGCAGCAGCAGCCGATATTTATGCGACGAGAGCAGAGCGAGCACGTGCGCGAGAGTGAAATTGTTTTATTATTCGCGGAAATTTCGGTCGAATTAACGCGCGCGAATAATCGATTCTCGGGAGTTTTGTTTACAGTTATTATCGTCCGTACGTTCTACATGTTCTCGATTATTCGCGACGAGTAGTCCGTTTCGTAATTAGTTTGGCTATATTTTTACGAAATTCGTCGGAGAGCAATGAAACTTTTTACGACACTCGTCGTGCAATGCCCGATAGCGCGCGAATTGCGCGTGCCGAAACTATTAATTTCGTCAGAGTCCAGGAAAATCGTTATTATAATATTATATTATATTGACACGATGAATATCACACGAGTATTTCGGAACGACTCATCTGCCTTTATCATCTCGGGCGTCTCTGCAAACCCAACGGTAAAGCCGTGGCAGTATAGCGCCGGAGTTATTAAAACGGAGCGCGCTCGAGATAAAGCCTATATTATACACGCGCGAGATCGCGATCTCGGAGTCGACTCGATGTTTAACGGGCGAATTTCCGAAAGAAATTTGAATTCCGTCCCGTCCGAGAAAGCTCCCGCACACGCGCGCTCTCTCCTTCTCCCTCTAACCTTCCCCCCTATATACTGTGCATGTACGTATATATAGGTACACCCTTTACCCATCGACCCTCGCAGTAGTAGACGGCGCATTCAAGGCGCAAAGCTGTACCCTCGAATCGGGAGATGGAAATGCGAAGAGGGTGAGAAAGAAGGACGAGAGTCAGAGAGAAGAAGCACGGTGGGGGGGGGGGCGTGGAGGGGGAATTATATATCAAACGGAGAAAGAAACGATCGCAAGAAGGGCGAGCCGCTGCAGATAAAAACGAGACGCGCTATACACTACATCTATAGCGATTCTTCGCGAGGAGGAGGTGGGGTGCAGTATACAGGAACACGGCGAGCTAGAGCGAGAGAAAGAGAAAGGGTGAATCGAAGGATCGAGGGGACGCAGCACCGGTAAAAACAGTGAATGAGGGAGAGAGAGGGAGAGAGAGAGAGAGAGAGAGAGAGAGAGAGAACTGGCGGAGGGGGCGAAACACGTCGACATTGTTACGGAATTGAATTTTAGGCCGCGAGCGTGCCGCTGATTACTCGCGTTTTGTGTTTTTTTTTCCCTCTCTCTGTCTCTCTGCTTTTTTCTGCGCGCTCGCGAATTCCCACAGCATGTTAAAGCGAATGTAGCCAGCCGCCCGGGAAGATTTTTTAAATACCGCCACCGGTGCATTGTAGGGTTTGTTTTTCCTTTCGCTCCGCAGGAGTATTTCGCCAAATGTATAATCGCGTGGAAAATTCCGGCTTTTTCGGCGCATCATTCTTCCGCGGGATTTTCGATGTGTGTTTTCATTCACTCGCAGTAGCGCGACGCAGGTAGAGAGAGAGAGAGAATATAAACGCACTCGAGTGTGCGAGCATAGCGCGAAAAACAAAACCTGCAGCTCGCTCTCGCCTCGCGAAAATAAAAAGCCTCGGAAAAAAATAGAGGCGAAAAACAACGAGGTTCGCGCTAACAACAACAAACGCGTGTTCATTGTCCTCGGCTGCTGTGTGTGTGTGTAGATGCGCGCAGAAAGGGGTCGGAAAATTGATATGGAATTGAAGCCGGAGCTCGAATGCATAATACAGATTTCGAGACGCGCGAGTGCTATCGTTACGTAGCGTTTGTAAGGCTATCGCGCGAGAGCTTGATTGATGCGTCCGTGTACGGGCTTCGCCGAAAAAATCGGAATCGAAAAGCGATTAATAAATCCGTACTGCACTGTGTGTGTGTGTACAAAGGGACGGATTTACCCAACGGCAGCAGGTGGAAAAATTAAAAAGGGGCGTCGTCGACAAAAAAAAAAGAGGAATTATCCACTCGGGACAAGGAAAAAAAAGAGAAGCCCCATATATGCGGGCGATACTGCGCGCACAGCCTCTCTCTGCTCTCGGAGTTTATCGGCCGTTGCGGAGAGCGCACGGCCGTTGTTTATTTCCGTATAACGAAGCTCTAATTACCGCGCGCGGGGCCATTTTCCCAACGATCGCGATCTGCCGGACGATTTTTCGCCCGAGAAGAGTCGCGTTTGTTTCATTCTATTTTCCTGCCCCCTCCCGACATAGTCTCGCTCATATAACCCCCTCGTTTTGGAATTTTTTTTCCCTCCCCGCGGAATGTCCAATTATATTCCTATACCGTTTGCTCGACTTTTTGCTGCTGCGCGAGTGTGTGTGTGTGTGTGTGTGTGTGTTAATTAGTTCGCGTGTATACGCGTATGTATCGCCGGAGAATCTGCGAGAGCGCGGGTGGAATTCTTCCGGTTCCTTTTTTCTCGGGCGACGATATAATTGCACGGCGGAATTAGCCGATGCCGTCTCTCGATGCGAACAGCTCATTTAACTGCTTTAAAATGCATGCTCGTGTGTATACTTGTATGTGGCTTTCCGAGAGCGTGTATTAATAGAAATAATAACGCTTCGATATCGAGCGCGAGCGCACGTTTTTTCAGCGGCGAACGTTGTTGACTCATTTCGCGGAAAACATTTTTTTTTTCCCGTAGATCAGCTGTTGACGTGTTTGTAGCGAGCGAAGAGCTGGAATATACTTGGAATATCTGCGTCGATAAGCGCGATTGCAAAAATCTCAAAGATTGCAGTGTGTCGCATGCGCGCAGCAGCGGCGAGAGCAAATAGAACGCGTATGAAATATCTCGCGCTCATTATTCGAGAGCGCTTAATTGTTCGGCGCTGCGCCGGAGCGGAAGGAGCATTGTTGAAAAATACGCCCGGCAAAAGGCGATTAACGCTCGATCGAGATAATGCAATAACGTTATTATTGGACAATTTGCCAGAGGGGGGAAAAAGCGCGGATTATTACGAAAGCAAACAGCTTCATTCACGCAACGAGAGAGTCCGTCCCGTGTTTTTCCAAACATCCGTTCATTCACACATCGAGTCGGAGGAAAATGGATAAAAATGCAGCACACACTCACCGTGGAGAAGCCAGCGGGGGCTGCTACGTGCGCTGGCGTCGAGCGCTATCACCGGCGCTCCTGCCAGAGTCCCAGGTTCAGCGAGATCAGGGGCAGCTTGAGGATCTTCTCGAGGCTGCACTTGGAGATCTTGGTGCAGCCGTAGAGGTCGATGCTCCGGAGCCTGGGCATGCTCTCGACTATGGTGAGGATGCTCTTGTCGGTGAGCCGGCTGCACTGGCCGATGAGCAGGGTCTCGAGGTCCTGCTGGGTCTTGGCGATCTTGTCGATGCCCTCGTCGCTGATCGGGCAGGCCGAGAGGCCGAGGCTCTTGAGGTTAAACAGGCCCTGGCTGATGTGCTGGAGCGCCTGGTCGCCGACCTTGTCGCAGAAGGAGACGTCGAGCGAGGTTATCCTGGAGCCGCCCTCGGCCAGGTTGGCCATGGCGCTCTCGGAGATGTCGCAGTTGCGCAGGTCGAGCTCGCGCAAGCTCGTGATCTTGGCGATGTGCTTCATGCCGTTGTCGGTGATCTGCACGCAGAACGAGAGGTTGATGGACTTGAGGCTGGTCGCGAGGCCGAGGGATATGGACCTGAGGCCCTCGTCGGTCAGCCTCTGAACGTCCTGCAGGCCGAGGTGCTCGAGGGCGAGGTTGCCGCCGGCATCGCTGTTAATGCCGGCCAGGTAGCCGATGCCCTGGTCGGAGACGTGCCAGCAGCTCTTGACGTCGAGCCGCTTGAGGCTCTTGAGGCCCCAGGCGATGACGTGGAGGCCGCTGTTGGTGACGTTGGTGCAGCCGCCGAGGTCGAGGGTCTCGAGGTTCTTCAGAGACTGGGCGATCTTGCCGAGGCTGGCGTCGGTGATGTGCTTGCAGTAGCTGAGGTTCAGCTGGGTCAGCGAGGAGAATGGCTGGCTGAGGGCGCTGTTGATGCCGGCGTCGGACATGTTGAAGCAGCCGGAGAGGTTAAGCGAGTGGAGCTTGGGGATGCCGCGGAAGACGTCGCCGAGGCCGCGGCGCATCGTCAGCGAGAGCACCTGGACGCGCTTGATGCCGCGCTTCTCGAGGCAAGAGAAGACCGCGGAGGAGTGCTTGCGCAGGTGGAGCCGGGCCTCGACGCCCCGCCAGGCGGACCTGTGGTAGGAGGCCTCGCGCCAGGCGACGCAGACCTGGGCCGCGCGGCCCCGGTCCCTCACGTCGAGCTTGCTGAAGATGAGCGCGAGGATCTCCGGGTAGAGGCTGGACACGTGGGTGCTGGTGGTGGCCTGCTGGCGGACGGTCTTGGCGCTCTTGGAGCGCTGGAGCAGCGGGAGTCGCGCGGCCTCGAGCAGGTGCGTCACGCCCGCGATGTGCTGCTGGTGGTGGTGGTGGTGCTGGTGGTGCTGGTGGTGCAGGTGCTGGTGGCTCTGCTCGTGGTGCGGGTGCCGGCCGAGCAGGAGGTCCTGGGGGTGCTGGTGTTGCTGCTGGTGCTGCTGCTGGTGGTGGTGATGGTGGTGGTGGTGGTGGTGCTGCTGCTGCTGCTGCTGGCTCGAGGAGTAGAGCTGGTGCTGCGGCGAGTGCTTGGCGGCTGCAGCCACCGCGGAGGGGTCCAGGTTAGTCGGCGCGTCCGTGTCGGCGGGGTCCGTCTTGAGCTTCTTGTGGGGCCTCAGGTGGGGCTGCTGGGGCTGGGGCGGCAGGGCCAGGTAGGGTCGGTGCGGCTGGTAGCAGTGGCCCGAGCGATGGATCAGGGTCGTCGGGCCGTGGCTCGGCGTCAAGCCCGGCAGCTTCGTCATCAGCGGCTGTAGCGACTGGACCTGCTGCTGCTGATAGTGGATGGGCTGCTGGTGCTGGGCCGGCTGCTGCTGCTGCTGCTGCTCACGCTGTTCACGTTGATCGCGGCCAGCGCCTTCCATGCTACGACTGCCTGGCTCTCAGCTCGTCGTCGCCAGGCTACTGGGCGACTCGCTTCTGTACCGATCAGCTGCGGCGGGGGCGAGAGATACGCGCAGAGCGTCAGCGTCTCATGGGCGCGCGATTTATCCCGAGAGAGTCTCGGCGACTGCGGAATGCGCGAGGCGTCGAGAGAGAGAGAGCGGCGCGGAGCGGGAGGGAGGAACGAGCGAGAGCGAGAGAGGGAGAGAGAGAGAGAGAGAGACGGGCGGTATTCGGGGGAATGAGTGCGTGAAAGGAAAAGCTGCCGCTGCTGCTGGCCGTGTCACTGGTTCAGGAATATTTCGTGCGCCGTTTGCGTCGCATCAAGGCCCGTGCATAACCTCCAAAGGCGGCGGCTTTCCAATCTTGCTCGCGTCTTCTTCTTATACGTAATCTCGCGGGGAGCGCGTGGAAGGAAGCCGCGTCGCGACGTTTTCTGCGCACTGACTCTATAAGCACGAGGTCGGCGAAGCAACCGAAACTTTATTCACTGACGCAAAGGTATCCTTCTTCGAGACGATCGAGCTCCGTCGCCTATGCGCGCTGCTGGCCTGCTGCTGTGTTGCACAACGCGCGTCTCCCTCTCTGCGTGCAGAGATAGTCGCACACGAGCACGAGACGCAGTCCCAGACCGATCGTGTGTACGTGTTCGAGTACCTAGAGTCTCTCTCTGTTCGTGTGTCGCTGCGGCTACGGAGCGCACTGACTGCTGCTGCAGCTAGGCAGAGAAAGCGGGGTGAGCGAACCGAACGGGCGCGCTTCCAGCCGCAGACTGGCGAAGCCGCGAGCGCGCGAGGGGGAAAACGCGCTGCAGTGCGCGACGCTTCGACTGGCGGCCGCGAGGGGTCCGCCAGCTCGCGGAGCTTCGAGATCGGGCCGGCAGGGGACGCCGCTCGTCGGAAGGCGGAGTTCTCGAAGCCGATTGGCCGAGGCTCCGCGGACCCGGGGACCACGTGACAGGCTCGCCGGGTATCGATTCGGGTTGCATTGCGGCGGCATTTTTAAGTTTTCGCTCGGAGGGGCGGGGCCACGTAGTTCCGAGCACGTTGCTGCCGCTGCTGCTGCTGCTGCTGCTGCTGCTCTGTCGCGTGTGTGTGTGTGTGTGCGTGCGTGGGTGTACTACTCAAAATCGAAATTGAGCGGAATTTTGGCGCGTGAAATTCGAGAGCCGAATCGGAGGCTGATGCCAAGTTTTCCGGGAAATTTCCAGCCCCCTACTCGCCTGCTCGCGTAGCAGTGATGGTGATTTAATCAGGCCTTTGAAACCCGATCGTTGCTTCGATTGCGCTATACGGACTCGAAATGTACTATTATACATGGGATAATAATAATAGCTGCTATGCGTTGGAAAAGTTATATAGCTATATAGAATGACGAACGGCAGTTCGAAAATAGTATAGATTATTCAACGGCTCTCGAATCTATACCCTTTTAATGTAATTTCGATCATAATAGAAGCTTCCGCCGCCGCGCGCTCAGGAAACTTTTAGGCAGAGGCTTATACACATACACAGCCGGCCGTAAATGCGAGCCGGCGCAAATGCGCTCTGCACAATGTACGCACATGCACACGCGCCTACAGATATATGTACATGGGAAAGAGAGAGAGAGAGAGAGAGGCAGCCAATGGCAGTCTACGTGCAATATTTATCGGTGATTTTCGAACACTTCGATTACGGGAGGCCGCAGCCGCCGCTCTCTGCTTACCGATGCAAAGTGTTATTGGTCGAAAATGTGCGACTGTCATTTTTTTCGACGGCCGCGTGAATTTTCAGCGGGGCTCTTGGATTGCTTTTAATGCTCGGTTTAATGCATTCAAGACTCGCGTTTATTTTGAAGTTGTTGCTTTTCGTTTAAAATTTAATCATGGATGCATTTGCGTGTATAATTATATATAACGTGTTGTATTTGTTTTTCTTATTATTTAAACAAATATATATATATATATATATATCAATTGCAAGGACAAATGTTTGCGCGATGCGAGACACGCTAACTGCGAAATAGCGCACACGCTGGAGATCAAAAACGCAAAAGAACATCACACACTCGAAGCCTTAAAATTTCACGTCGCACACACACACACACACAGGGCGATACTCGTTGTGTTGCGTGAAAATGAGGCTTGAGAGGTAAATGTTGCTCTGAAAATGTACTCCGGCAGTGCGGTAATAAATGTTTTACAGCCGCGGCGCGAGAAGATCCATCAATGAGGCGCGTAAAAATTTTAGCTATACGTCAGAATAATTAACATCGCGTATTTACGAGTCTCCCTTGAATTATGCTCGGAATTCGAAACTCCTCGAGAGAGCAAGCCGACTTTTCGAGCCCTCAATCATTCATCGCGAATCGTCTATCCAATTTACGCGGATTTGATTATCAACGAAATCTGTTAATGCACGTAAGGTATATGCAGATATAATTCTGCGTTGAATAATCCATTGGAATAAATGTAATCTATACAAAATTACATGTTATTTTATTCGTTTTTTATGGCTGGCAGTGTAACCAATTTCAAAATTGATTTGGGGTAGCCTTTAAATTTTGTAAAACATATAGTTTTACAAAATTTATTAATACTTTAATTTGTTAAATTTAACATAATCTTACTCCACTATCTGTACAAAGTTTGTATAATATGCATGCACTGAACTTGATATTTTGCTTGACCGTCCCTGGTAGAAACGGTATATCCAAGTTATTTGGAAGTTCTGAGGTAGTCGTTTTCTTTGTAAGTTTTTGTTACTTTTTATCCTAGTTCTTTGGCGGTTTTTCGATTGAGTATTCTTAACTACTTTCTTCCGAAGATAGTTGGCGAAATATCATTACTAGCAGGCTTGTATTCGAGTTTTTTTTTAATGAAAGTATATAGAAAAATGATTTGAAAAATTTCGAGCGAACCGAGCCAAGTAAACGTTGTCATTTGACCAACTATCTTGAGCATTACTTTTCAAAAACAGCTCGATCTAAGAACTGCTAAAGAAGTAGGATAAAAAGCGTTACATTTAGCTTTTTCTCCATTTTATTTCATTATGCCATACATAACCGATTGGAAAAATTAATAAATATTGTGTAAATTAGCATAAACAAACTGTTTTCCGCATACTTCTATACTCCCCGATATTTCGTTCGACTGGTCGAATCGTTTTTATACCGATATCGGACGTGAACCGAATTGAAACAGAATTGAATTTCAGAAGAAAACGGCGGAATTGGTGGAAACCTTGCTCACAGCAAACGCCGACGTCGAGCTGAGAACTACCGAGGTCCGCACCGCGTTGCTCTACGCTTGCCTGCACTTTAACGTGGACAACATCAAATTGATCGTCTCATCCCATGTTATCAAGAGCCAGCACAACCCGGCCACCAGATGTATGCTCAGATGTCGATCCAGCTGAAGGACGAGCAGCTCCTCCAGGATTATGCAGCTCTGTGGGAGTACTATATGATCTGCGTCGCGCAAGTCACCAGGACCAAGTTGACGAGGATCACCAGTAGATGCATCTTTCTGGATCTCCTGGTCAAGCTTGGCCCAGCTGATGCGCGACCTCAGCCCAGAGGCCAACTACAACCTATACGATGTCCGAGCCTACTTATACGTCTACCAAATCGAATAACAATAATAGAACAGCAGGATAAGATCGAAGAAGCAGCTCATCACGTTTGGCCTGATATTATTACGACGATTGCTGCAAACGTCGGCACACATTAAGCAGGCAAGGACGCATAATTCGGACAATGAAAATATCTCAGGTTGATGTTTCGCGTGATAAAAGCTCCTCTCTCTCTCTCTCCATCTTTCCCCAGTGCAGTGAGAAAGAGAGAGACTGGGCGACGCGTCAAAGGAAATAAATAAAGGCCGGGCCACTTAATTACGGCACTGGGAGCTAGACACTCGCCTCTCCGTCGCGCACTACGAGGAATAATAAAGTAGCAGCTATACGTATACTTATACCTGGTCCGGGGATCGGGTAGAGCGCTCGAAAGAATCCTCTCGCGGCTGCTCTTGAAAAGGCCAACTCTCCACCCAAATTAAAGTTCGGAAAGCGGGCAGCGGCAGTAGGATGTATATAAGGTCCTCCACTACTTCGAATTATAACGTTATATATATATATATATGCAGAGCTCGGATTTTTTTTCGCTTCCTCATCCTTACGCGGGTTCTTTTCGGCGGATCCGCGCGGATTTCGAAGCGGCAGCAGCAGCGTGGATTTTAACATAGCACAGGAAACTGTAATTTAGATGATGGCGTGTAATTTGCCCCTTTTACTAGCTGCGCGCGTGTGTATATGTAGTGCACGCGTACTAAAACCGTGGCGGAAAAATGTTAATTATATTGTTGCGCGCGAGTATATTATAAACGGGGATGCGAAATGCCGTCACGTTTTCTGTCTTTAATTATCAAAATTGCCAGTTTGTTTAGGAGAACTGCGGCAATCCAGCGTCTCTCGTTTTTATCGCTTTACACGCTACGCGCTGTATATAAGCTCCGATCCTAAGCCTTTTTACGAGTAGATCTCGCGCCGCACTCGAAAACAGTGTCGAGGAACGATAAAGAAATAAAAAAAAAAAAAAAAAAAAAAAAATTCCCGCCGAGTTTTTCGCATCGAAATGACAAAACTGCACACTGTAAACTCATAAAGATGATTGCCCTAAAGAAAATCTACAGCAGCGCGAAAAGTCTATCCACTTACTACTCGAAGAACATCCCTCTCGGGAATAAAGTCCCGCAGTCATAAAGGCCCTCTTAGGACGAAATAGCATAATGTCGCCTCGATTATTCTAGAGCTTCGTATTTACGAGCGGATATCGTGTCCACTGCGTAGCTGTCTATACCTATATATACACTACTGTGCAGCAACACGTGCGACGTGCCGATGCCGCAGGTATATATATAGCTACACGAGAGGGAGCGCAGGTACGAGAAGCGTCAATTGCAGCACAGGGGAATTTAAGATCCCTGGAAAAGAAGAGAAAAAATTTCCCCCTCGAGAGAGCCGACGAGTTTCACACGACACGGCCCTGTGTGCGCGCTGCAGTGCACCGGCTGCTGCTGCTGCTACCCGGAATGCACTTGCGCGCATGTGTGCGAACGATCTCTCTCTCTCTCTCTCTCTCTCTCTCTCTCTCTCTCTCTCTCTCTCCTTCGTCCAAGTATTGTTTTTCACGCGTATAATAAGCGCACACGTCTTCCGCTCGATCGGCCGTGTGCGAACCTCCTCGAGGAATTTAAGGGACGGGAAATAACTAATCAATCCCGCGTGAGCGAAGAGCCGACGTAACGAACGCAAATATTGCACATGGTCGGGAGATAAAACGAGACGCGCGCGCGTAAACGTCGACGAGCAGCGGCCGCCGGCGGGCAATCAATTAAAGCCTCTAAAACTGTAGCAAAACGCGCCTATAAATACGGATTCCGCTCGCGCGACTATAAATAAAACTTTCATCGGCCTCCTCTCCCATACCTATATAACAGCGCAGAGATAGAGAGAAAAAGAAGCACGCGTATGTTCGCCCATAAAGAAAGCGAGTTATATATCGAGCATAAATCAAGACGGCTACTACTACAGGCATAGAGAGAGAGAGAGAGGGAGAACGGAAGGAAGGAAGGAAAGAGGTATACAACAAACACACAAGAGGCGGCGGAACACAGCGCTTTCTGGACCAAAGGATCCCTCTCCTGCTCCTGCAACGCATTAAGTGTATACACGCGTCGTTCTCGTGTTTGAATTTGCCTTTTACTCACAGCCGACAAGCGAGCCTTGTTCGAGCCGCCTTGTATAATGCGCGCGCGCAGTTTGTTACTCTCGCTGATCGTGTCTTATAATACGTATACACTTTAACGTGGGTGTCGAGATCGAAGCGGCTTGACAGGGCTGCCGTTGACTAATTGCGTCTGTCCATCTGTCGCTCGTTGCGCGAATCGCTTGATTTTGCGTATAAACAATTTTCCTGAGATGCGTTAGTATATATGCAAATGAGCAGAGCGGATGCAAGATTAGGGCGATTTCTCATCTACTTTTCTCAACGACTTTCAAAATCGCCGCCGCTTATATACAAGTATAAAATGTTTGCCGAAGCCCTACTTACACGCCGCCCATACGCAGTTGCCCACAGACGTGTGCGTTTCGCAAGAAACCGTTCCTTTTTCACATACACTGCACGAGACTCGCCTTTTTGTTATCTCGACGCACACACACACGCCCTAGTCTCTCTCTCTCTCTCTTCTCTCTCGTTACGGCCGCTCTAATTAATCCCACGAGCGCAGGCATAAAAACTCAATTAAAATAGAAAGTCGAGCTTTGATTCACTGCTTCTTTCGCAATTAAGGACTTCCTCTCTCCTTCTTCTTCTTCTTCTGCTATATGTATATACCTGGCGACGATACACCGCTGCGAATTTCGAAGCTATTCGCAATCGTCATCCGCGTTCGCCGAAAAGCTCGCCTCTAATCCCGCTGGAGTAGGCAATTTTTCCCGGATTATCACACAGAGGAATTATAACACACCTCCTCTCGCTCCTCTCGACACAGAGCAAGTCCGCGCTTACAGGAGAACAAAGCCGATCCGACGTATTTACGAGGTAATTAAGAGGAAGCCCGATCTTTTCCCGATTTATAAATATAATCGTGTATCGCGTTTAATAAATACGGCTGCCGATGCACGTGTTACATCCGGACCTTTTAAAATCGGCGCAGATGAATTAGCCTCCATGTACAAACAAGCGCGCGGCGGACAAAGCGTCGCAGTTGTCTCGAAATACCGCATCTAGATCGCATCGAGAGAGAGAGAGGGAGACGCGCGGTAGCGGCACATCCTTTGCCGCGTCTTTACCGTTACGGGGCTGTGTACAACTGCCGTTTTATTAATTCAACTAGATTCCGGGGGAAAATTGATAAGGATGCAGCGTATACGTATAGCGTATTACGTGCACTCAACGCAGGCATAAACTCCCGGGTTGTTTAATAAATTTTTCCCGCAAATTGGCCGTCGATATAACCGTGAGCGACTATAGTATAGAACACCGGCGGACATATCTCGATCGCCCCTAGACACATCGACCGCGTACATATTAATCCTTACCCGAGTGACACAGCCGCGGCGATAAACCACTTCGCATAATAATTACATCTCTTTCTCTCTCTCTCTCGCTCTCGCTGGCGGCAGCTGCGCGTAGGCGCGGAAGAGTAGCTCCGGAAAAACGCCGCTGCTAATTGAGCGGGCGCAACGGCCAATTAGACAAAAGGGTGTAGCGAGACCTTGGAAGCGATGAACCGACAGACGGTGTATATAGTTGAACTCGCGGATGCAGCGCGTGCGTATGCGCTCTAGTGAATGAGAAAGAAAGAAGGAGCCGCGCTAAAAGGTATATACCGCGAAGAGGGAGCGAGATGCCGAGAGAGAGAGAGAGAGAGAGAGAGAGAGAGAGATAGGAATTAAGAGCGAGCGAGAGGGAAAAGGAGAGAAAGGAGCCAGGTTGCCGCCGCCACTGACTGGATATTGCGCGCCGCCGACAGAGGGATAAGCTCGCGGTCGGTTCCCCCTTTTCTCTCCCGAGTCTCTCTTACTGTGTAGGTATAGGTATACAGGCGATTTGTTTGTGTGTGTGTGTGTGTGTGTGTGTGTAAAGCGCGAGCTATAGTCGCTGCGCGGCGGCGTTTCGTCCTCTCTCGCTCTTTCTATATAGGTACTTGTTCCGTTCGCGGCTGCACTCGCTCTCCGGACGTGAGCTCGGACCGATAGGCCAGTCGCGATCGCGAGAGCTGCCTTGACGTGCAGTGTGCGAGCTCCGAAAGGACGATATCTGACGATATCTGAGTGCGCCCGCGTCCCTTGTGTCTGTGCGCGAATCAGCTGCTGTGTGACCAGTGCGATATACCGATTTTCCTATACAGCCGATGGTAATTCTTCCCTGATGGTGCTTAGCGTGTGCGTATTTTTAAAACGTATCGACTCGTAAACTTCCAGCCGGTAATGATGCAGTTACGGGCGAATAAATTTTGCGCGCAGCTTGTAACTTATACGCAAGGAGTGCTAGTGCAGCGCTTGTGTCGTGGGAATAGAAATTACAAGTATGAAATATCTTCGGAGGGGGGCAATTAACGTTTCTCCGCTTGTATAATGCTCTCTCTCTCTCTCTCTCTCTTATAGGCGACGATTTTTCCTTCTTAAAATACGTATTCGAGTTGCTCGTCCTTCGTTACGCAAAAATTAATCGGCCCGCTCCCCGCGTTTACGAACGTCTACTCCCAGTCGTCGATCGAAAAATAATTAATTAGCCCGCGATACAGGTAATTGCGTCCGGCAGTGTCGGCTTTATCGAGGCAATAACTCGCGCGCCACTGCAGCCGCGAAAATAATCTCCGTCCATTATTTTTCTCAGCTCAAAGCTGAGCGCACTCCTTTCACATCGAGCTTCACCCCCCCCCCTCCCTCCCCCCTCCCGCTCACCTTTCGTTAATTTATTTGTCAGTCAAAAAACGCGAGCGAGCGGGCATAGAAAAAAGAGCACAGGAGCGAAAGATAAAGCACGCGGGGAAGAAAGACTCGCTGCGTTCATGATTTTTCGTCTCTCTTTTATCCGAGCCGCGCGGCAGCTCCCTTTTTTATTCTCCCGTCCTCCTCCTCCTCCTCCTTTGCTTCTTCTTCTCATCGTCTACTGGTTCTTTGCGAGCTGCGCCGCGATACGGGGGCCGGTTCCTTTCGGCGCGGCTGTATACTTATTGGGACGTTAAAAGGCCGACGAGAGAGAGAGAGAGAGAACCGAAGAAATCGGCGCTATAATGAGGCGTAATGGATCGTCGTCGCGCGCGGCCTATGGGCCTATTATCGCGGGGTTATCTCGTAGCGAGTTTTCTCGCCGCTATCTCTTAATTGAGAGCGCTCCGCAGCACCGGTACACACACCCCCGCGCTGTCTCGAGTCTCGTTTCGATTTTTCCTCCCAAAGTGTATAATATACACTGTATATAATATGCTCCCTCTCTCGCTTATTATCGTTCGCGGCTCGACTCATAAAGGCCGTTCAAATATATGCGCAATTACATACACCGCGGGTATTCCTTTCGGAAAAGTCGCGGTACGTGCCGCGCTAAAGTTTGCTTTTGGGCTTCAAACAGAGTATATACGTGATTTTGAAGAAAGGGCTCGCCGCGCTCTTGAATACACAATCGCACACAGAGAAGCGAGAGAGTATTTATACACCCGCAAGAAAATCAAACATCCCTGCGCCGAGCCACGGCGGATATATGTATTTGTATATCGAGTGTCGATACGTTACATACTCCCTTCGGGATCGGAAAAACGCGGCGCGAGAACGATCGTATCAAGGTGAACGGCCCCGTGAACTTGCCGTATATGCGCGCGAGGCTATTTGTTCTTATCTGAAATTGACCGCGAAGGATTATAGAGAATCGCCAGCACACCACGCGCCTTTTTCGAGAAATAAAAGTTTCCAAACGGATTGTTATTACAGCGCGTGTACGCAGTGATTCGTGTATAGCTTCGAGAAGTAATAAGCCAAATAGAAAATCCCGCCGCGTCGAACCTTGACTCCCAGCGGGAAAATCGTTCCTCCTTTGATGTGTCCCGCCGCGCGCAATTGCCTAATCTCTCTCGACAAACACCCTGAACCTTTTATCGGCTGTCATAACGGCGTTGCCCGCGAGAGTGCTTTATTGCCGCGCGCGCGTTCTCCGAACGCCCGACCAAAAAGAACGACTATATTATACTACGTTATTCGTCTTATCACACGCGCGCGTCCTCTATCCCAGGAACGTTCCCGTGTCATACCCTCGCCGACGAGAGCAAACTGGGTCGTTCACCTTGTTCAAACAAAAAACGATCGCAAGAGGCTCCGCGGCGTATCTCGCCGACCGATCGGTAAAAAGCGAAATTCTCGAAGGAAGCTGCCGCGAGTGGTATAGACAGCTTGTCAATTAACCGAAATCAAAGCGTTATTTTCTTCTAGAGAGGCGACAGGAGTGCGCGACCATGCAGAAGGAAGCCCGACGAGCTGCCGATAGGGACGACCGTCAGAGAGTCTGCTGCTGCTACCGACTAGGCTTGCGCGCGTAGAGGGTGAGACTTGTTAATTAAATTTAATAATACCATCTGCGCGAATCATCGTCGGTATTAATTTCGAACGGATTATCAAAGGTCGATCGGTTTTCCACGCAAGAACGCGCAAGGAAACCGGCCTACCAACCTATCTCTCTCTCTCTCTCTCCCGCGTTTTCTAAACAAATATCCTCGAGACTCGCGTCAATTACATCGAAACCACTTTTTCTCGCTGCACACAGTAGTACGGAGAGCTACGCCGAGTCTGGAGAGTCTACACTGGTACCGTCTCCGTATAACTCATCTCTCAGCCGGATGTTCCAGGCCATCGGCTACCGCCGCGACGGGAGTAATAGCTGCAGCACATGGAAGTAGTGGTCGCGCCCTGACCCCAAATACTTCGGCACGATGTCGTCCCGGCACTGGACACGATCCGTGAGTATAATATTTATAACAATAGTGAACAAAGTGCAGTATGCCCGGTTACTTTCACGATGCAGCGAAAGAGCGGTCGGTGCACAATCCTGGCGATTTTTTGCCGCGAGAGTAAGTACCAGCACAAGAAGTGGTCGGTCGCACTCTCGATCGCGAGAGAGTCGTCGTTTTGGAGCGAGTGTCGCGCTCGAATGCCGCCGAGATACTCTGCAGCGCGGAGAGGAATTCGCCAGGGATATTGTTGCTGGCCGCTGTACTTATGCTGGATATATAGCCTGTGTTGACGGCTTTCAGGTGAAAAGCGCGCTGGACATACGACTGCTCGCTCTGCTGTTGCTCGAGCTCGCGCTCGGTAGTCTGGCTGGCTCGAGACGCGGTGGGACGTGGATGTGAGTATATCTTTCTTCGGTCTGAAAAAAAAAAAAGAAAAAAAAAAGATCGGCATGAGTTACACATACAACAACCATCGCGGCATAAACAACTCAATAAAACAATAACCGTATCCTGCCTCTCATCGCGCGATCGCAGATACTCCGGTCTGAGGGGCATCTCTCTGTTGGAGCCGGCCAGCTCGTCCTCCGGCAATACCGATCTCCCCGGAATAGTGGACGTCCGCACGATGGAAGCCTCGTCCCTCTGCTCGTCTTTGAAGGGCCTGTCGCAGGGCCAGGAAAAACTGTGCCAACTGTCCCACGATCACATGCCTTGCGTAGCTCGAGGTGCCAAGGCCGGCATCCACGAGTGCCAGCACCAGTTCAGGCATCGGCGCTGGAACTGCTCCACTAGCAACGACGAGAGCGTTTTCGGACCGGTACTCGACTTGGGTAGGTATCGTCGTTACGGAGCTGCAAAGGATGACCGCGGGCCAAAGCTAACGAGAGTATCGTTTTATTAGCCGCAATAAAAGCATAACTGAAGTCTCTGGCATAGGTATATAATATATAATGCAACTTTTCGCAGGAATATACACGTTACAGAATTTTGGCGAACCGAACCGGTACATAGCCCGATAAATTTGCGCGCGGAGACAGTTCGTTAATACATTTTTCGAAATTCAGCGCTCTCGCTTCCGGCACATAAATTAAGGATCTCCTTTGCGCTCATATATATATACGTTATATGATGGGAGATGAGAGAGAGAGAGAGAGAGAGAGAGAGAGATAAATAATTCGCTTGTGCGTATGTGCGTATGTAGGCAGCAGAGAGACGGCGTTCGTGCACGCGATAACGGCCGCGGGGGTCGTGTACTCGCTCGGCCGTGCCTGTCGCGACGGCCAGCTGTCCTCCTGCGGATGCTCCAGGAGCGGCAGGCCCAAGGATCTCAATCGAGAGTGGATCTGGGGCGGCTGCGGCGACAACCTCGAGTATGGATACAAGTGAGTTAATTTACATACAATTTTCGCGAAGCAAACAATTGAGCCGTCAAACCGATCGATCTGGAGTATATAACAATGCCACCCACCATTATCTGTCGCAGGTTCGCCCAGTCGTTCGTGGACGTTCGCGAGCGCGAGAGGAGCTACAAGCGGCGCAGTCGCCAGCACGGCAGGAGTCTCATGAATCTCCATAACAACGAGGCCGGCCGACGAGTACGTGTGCAACGTGCATTATACACATGCCATCCGCTTTGATGTTCCTATCGCATTCTATCAATCTTTCTCTCTCTTTTCCCTTTCTCTCGCACAGGCCGTGATTAAGAGCTCGAAGGTGACGTGCAAGTGCCACGGAGTTTCCGGGAGCTGCAGCCTCATCACATGCTGGCAGCAGCTCGCCTCCTTTCGAGAGATCGGTAAGATCTGCGAGCTAGCGGACGCTGCTCTTTTTCTATACACGCGCACGCACGCACGAGCGGAATCGCAAGCACCTTTATACGCATCGACATGGCGAGCATGAACGGACAATTACGTTTATACGCGGGGAATGCCTATACTGCTAGAGTAGACTTTTTTCCTTCTAGTCGAGACGACGATGATGATGATGATGATGATGATGATGATGATGACGGGGACGTGTACCGTACGACGAGACACTCGTTGCTTTAAATTAAATTCTCAGATTTTTATTAACATAATAAAAATGTTATCACATTCGATTAGACAATCCGTATATTTATAGATTTTTTTTGTTTGTTTTTTTTTTTTTTATTTTTTGCTCCTTTGAAGATCCAAGTTCGTTTTGCCTTTGTTTGTTTCTTTACAAAAATTTAATATTCTTTTATCCTGAAAAATATCACGGATAATTTGATTTACACATTGATGAATTACATCTAGTTCAACTTGTACATACATCTCTTTAAAAAAATTATACTAACTAAACCTACGTATTATTACGTACATGGCTACTGCGACTTTGAAAGCGTTTTACGCGGCTGATCTGATTTTTTTTCACTTTTTCACGCACCGTTTTCACTCGTTCGCATACAATAGTGATAAGAATTATAGATTCTCAAAAAGCTAAGAGATTCGTCTTGTTAATCGTTATCGATGGCTTTTCGAAACGCAGGAGATTATCTGCTGGACAAGTACGACGGAGCGACCGAGGTCAAAGTGAACAGAAGGGGCCGATTGTCGATCAGAGATCCGCGATACTCTTTGCCCACTGCCAACGACCTGGTGTACTTAGACGACTCGCCCAACTATTGCTTCGCGAACACATCATTGGGCTCGTTAGGTTTGTATTGTCTGAGTTTGGCAACGCGTTCGAAAAACTTATACTGCGAACGTGCGTACGAGTTTCTTTTTCTTGTGCTTTGCACGCTAAGAAAGTGGATACACGTGTGGCTACCACGTTTTGGCTACTAATAATACATGGAGAGAAATAAGCCTCGGACAGTTATAACATGAGCGGCTCCAGCATGACCCAACAAAGCAGTAAATCCAGGTTCAAAACTGCTTTGTTTTGCGGATAATCAAGCTTGGCATTTGTACTACTGGAGAACCTTTTTCTCTCTGTGCATGAATTTAACGCGTACGCTGCGACTCGTTCATTCTTTTTTTTTTTTACATTCTTAAATTTGGATATATCCGAAGAATCTAATCAAATCGTCGGCAATGTGCTATAATTTTCTCTTTTACAATAAGTACAAGAATAACGCTTTATTGGGTGAATTCTTTTTACAGACTTTTCGTTTCCTGCGAAGGAACTTGTCGACTCGCAGCGAACGCGTTTATAAACGAATCAACGACTCCCGGTGCACGAGATAACAGCTTTCGTAATATTTACACATACATCGCTATAAATACAGTTTAATAAGATTATGCACCTGCGTACCGAGAGTCTCTTTGCAAAATGCAATGTTCGATCGCTCAACGTGGCGTCAAACAACAAATTGTATCATTGCATCTAATGTAACAAGTGATAGTTGTATAATACCTACTAGTATAAAAAGAAAAAGAAACGAATTACAAAGCTTTTTTAAAATAGGAAACATTGACGCCTGGAATAATTAATAACATCTTTTGCTTTCGTTGATTTGTCTTACATCAGGTACTCGCGGAAGAACCTGCAACAGAACGTCGTCGGGCATCGACGGTTGCAATCTCCTGTGCTGCGGTCGGGGCTACAACACGCAGAAGAGCACCATCAGCGAGAGGTGCGACTGCAAGTTCCACTGGTGCTGCGAGGTCCAGTGCAGCACCTGCAACAAGAGCGTCGAGCTCCACACGTGCAAGTGAAAACGAACAATCGTCCGTGACCTCTCTACGTCGCGATGTCGCGATGCGCATAATATATAGGATTACGAATTACATTCGATCAGTCTTCGACGAACACGCGCAAAGTTCTTCCAGCGAATGGCGGACTGCGTATTTACACGGACGAATACTTAAAAAAACCAAACTTTTAATTTATTTCTCTTTTCAGCGCGAGAAGAAAAGGCGATGAGCAGCTGTATTTTTGTGTAAAACATACTTGTTCGTGTATTGTTATCATCTTATAAAGTATGAACAACTGATGCGAATTTCCAGTAACCTGAGTTCTTTGAGCGAGCAACATATCATCTTATAGTAATAATAAATAACAGTTTACTTTATAAAAAAAAAAAAAAAAATGTAGCTTATAAGAAATCTGTACAACACTGAGTATTATCGACTCGTGTACACGTCGACCACGCTGAACACAAAGGTGAGACAGCCAAAGGTGAGGATGGAACCGTGATCGACCATGGCACTGCCCTCCCAACCCTCGCCCATGCCATCGATATCGCTGTTGTACCTCTCCTTCCTCTTGGCGCACTTGCAGATACACTGCTTCTTAGGAGTGTTCACCGTAGCTGGCTTATTTCTGTAAGCGATTTTCTTTATGATTTCTACCGTGTCCATATCCTTCGTCCTCAGCGAGTGCCCATCCGCGAACTCGTGCTCCACCGAATGAATGCCGTAATTGCAGGAGTAGAAAACATTGTCGACGGTCGTTCCGTGCTCGCTGTAATTCAGCAACTCGTACCGCTTGGTTGTCTGTAAATAAATACGTATGGATTAGCAATATATACAATGCGAAAGAATACAAGATATATATTTTACTACAATACACTATTTTTTGGTGTTTGAAAAGCAAAGTTTATATACCAGATGGATATATGATTTTACACTTTGCTTATATAATGCAATAACTATGAAGCGAAATAAAAGTATTAACGACTAAATTGGTGTCTCATTTACCTCGTCGAAAAATATAACAGCATGCTTGGCAGATAAAAAACTGCAGTTGCCATATCGACTCAACAACAAATCAGAATCACCGCCGCTTCCAATATTCAGTGTTCTGCAGGTCATAAATATAGGTGGACCAGCAGTCTTGCCCAAAGGAAACAATAAGGCTCTGGCTTTTGATGTACAGTTTAAATTTTGATAATACTCGTCCTCTGGATTTATAATTTGCTCTAGCCTTTGTTGAGCCAAAACTTCCAACACTGGCCTCTCTAAAATACTAATACCTTCCTTCACACTTAAACCTAAACCACTTCTTATAAAAATGTTTTCTTCTAAATCGTTATCACTTTCACATTTGCCACCATCACTTAATTCGCTAGTTCTTTCAATTTGTACTATTTCATCCTTGTCTTTCTTATTCCCATTCTCAACACTCTCCTTCTTCTCCTTCTTTTCCTCATTCCCCCCCTCTTTCTCTTCACATTTTTCTACAACATCATTTTCACAAATATCTACAACACCATTGTTCATAATATCAACCTCTTTACTTTTCTCCGACTTGACTTCCTCCATTTTCTCTTCTGGTGAAACATCATCATCAGTCTTAGAACTACCAGAATAACATTTTCTTTTGGCAGTGTATAAAAAACTACCCGGCCTGTACAGATTGCATAAATCAAGCTCTGGAGGATTTGCATACTGAAATTTTACACTGGCTGGAACTTTTACTCTTGCTGTTAGATTATGCTTTACTTTTATCCTAAAAGGTGGATTAGCAGTGTGTGCTTTTCTTAAAAATTGCAGTTTCACAGCATGCTGATCGATTTGCTGATGAGCAAACTTGTCCCATAGTTTGACTCTCTCAGTGGCAGCACACGAGGTTAACAGATTTTGATCAATAAAATGATTCAAATGATTCGGACACATCCATCGACCACTAGGGAATGCAGTAAGTGGAGGATCTAAGCAGTCTTGATGAAAGTAGAGAGGACAGTAATCACATGCTATCAATGGAGCCTTCCTACAACTCTTTCTACACACGAAACAAAGACGAGCTGGTAGTGGAGTAATTGATCCATATTTGTGGTAGTGAATTTTGCCTGTGAACAAAATTAATATGATAATGATGCAAAATATTGAAGAAAAAAAATGTAATACAGCATGATGGAAATATCTTGCACTGCTACGTTAGTATTTGTGCTGTACTTGCTATATATAAAAGATCTACTATTTAAGAACTCCAATGTCTTGCAGGAAAACAAAGCTTGCTTGTATTTATTTAGTACTAACCATTAATGTTATTAGAGTTATGATGCTTTCCTCTTTTGAAAGATGCAGGATGTATTTTATCCGTCCCAGGAAACGTTATAGGTATCTGCAACTCCCTAGGTAGCTCGAATTCTTTTGGGTTAGCTAAAGAGGCTGCCAAAGCAAGAACCTCTAGGGCATTTTTTTTCTTTCTCTTATTTCCAATGGAATTCTCTTTTTTCATAGCACAGCGACAAGCATGGCATATCCATTCCCCATTTGGAATATCCGATAACTCTAATGGAGGATCACTGCAGGAGAAGATTAAAATTAGTACAGAAGAAAGCATAATGTCTACCTCACAGTATAGCTCTGTTCAAACACAAGTTTACTCACTGGCATTGTAAGTGAAAGGATGCTGGGCATTTATCACAGCAGATCAACTCTCCTCCATCATGGCAAGCATCACAGGAGTCCCTGTTGTGTCCTCGACCAGGTCGCTTAAAGTATGCATGCCTTCTTTCTTCCCTTTTTAATTTCAGTACATTCGAGTCATCAGATGAAGGTGGTGCAATCAATGCCTGAATTTGCTGCAATAACAAATTTTTCATTTAACCAAGGTCTGGCCCATCTTACAATTCATTGATAAATATAAAATCATAAGTACTTACTGGCATCAATCCATCAGGAGAATTAACATCAATTTCAAAAGCAGGAACTTTGTGAGACATTGTTCTGAGAATTAAAAAAACCTTCACTCTTGATTGCCTTGACTATGAGAACAAGTCGCCTTCTCTACTGAATTTTTTTCAGTTTGAATATCGAAGTTTTGCGGAGTGATCTTAGAACTTGGCATTGCATTTACTTATTCTTCCTTTTTGCCATGATGAAAAGCAAGCACGGTGGAATAATAATTATTTCCCAAACTCGGGTCTGTTGCAGTCGCGCGTCCTGACGTCGGCTTACGCTCCATGACAGCGTACGCTCGACGGTCAAGATTGCGAACACAAACCAACAGTTACTTTCAAAGTGTAGGTATATTTGATCCGTGCAAATGCATTCTATGGGAAGCGCGATTAATCATTCAAGTACGAGTTCAATGCTTGATCGAACTCGATTTTATAAAAAAAGGGGTAGCTATTTCTACTTACCTATTACCGTATGTCCGTATTCTATACCGTGCGTATACTCCTCCTTATACCTACCAAATATCACGTGATACACGTTCAAATATTTGTATTATGAATTTCATTGACGATAATAGTAATTTTCTTAATGATCAGCAAGTAAATAAATGTATAATTTATTTTCAATCATATATTAATAAACATTAAAATAGGGCACACTTTATTTACACTCCATTTGCTTAGTTTATAGAAAAATATAAAAACTACAAATGTACTTTGTGTAAAAGGTAAAAACTAAAACGGAAGATTTCTTCTTATTCCTTCCCTACTTTGGTTCAAAGCAGTTGAGCATGCTATATGATACAATATAATACACTTCTCAATTTACAGTTTTTTCTTACTAATATACATGTTTACAAGATATAAACTCGATGTAATTAAATTAAAAGTATTTGACTAATTTTGTATGTACATATGTGCATTTTGATATCCAAAAAGTTACGTAGACTTATTTAGACTATTATTTTTCATAACTAATACTGGAGGGCTATCTGCTAATTGCACTGGTCTTCTGCGACGTCTTATAATAATTACATTTTTACCAAGTTGTGACTTGGGAATAATTTTCTTTATCGCATCACCAAGATCAATCTTACTCTTCTTTTCTAGAATTTCAGAAACCACCGCAGGCTTCAAAGCGTGTTTTTTAGGATTATTGGTACTAGTTGGTTGCGTTTCTTTACTTTGCAACTTCTCAGCTTTGACATTTTGCTTTCTCTCAGTGCAGCTATTATTTTTGTCTGCATCTTGGTTTGCCTGTAATTTAGCATTTTCTTCTTTTTCTGTATTCGTCTTGCTTTTGACAACCATTTTAGTTGAACAAGATTTCTTAGTTTCTTGCTTCATTTCATTATTATCAAAATTATTTTGTAAACTGTTTTTCTTTGTCTCAGTGCAATTATTTTTTACCACGTCATGATTTTGTTGACATTTGGTATTGTCCTCTTTGTCAGTATTAAGTTTATTTTCTATAAGCTTTTTATTTGGGCAGGATTTTCTGTCCTCTATTTTTGAAACATCATCATGAGCTTTATTTTGTATCTCATTTTTCGCGTTGCTATTTTTATGGATAAGTGGAGGATTCTTCTGGGTTTGTGTGTGTGCTGTATTCAAAGTAGATTTAGCAATAGCATCTTTAATCTTTCCATGTTTGGTAGCAGGAGCTTCTTGCGTAGGTTTTACCGCAATAGTATTTTCAGTTTTTTCAATGAAAATGTTAGTTTTAGTTGAATGAACATTCAGAATTTTTTCTTCTTTAAAATAAGGTTTCATGATAGTTTTTTTTTCAGAATTTTTACGAGTTTTTGTTTGTTTCGGATTATCTAATGTGGATTTTTCTATAGATTTTTCTTCTTCTTTAACATAAGGTTTCATAATAGTTTTTTCTTCAGACTTTTTAC
>QLSS01000002.1:4443782-4468007 GCA_024372645.1 Trichomalopsis sarcophagae
TATATATATATATATATATATATATATATATATATATATATATATATATACGCAGAAGCCGTGTGCACAGTGGAGTCGCGGCGAGAACGTTGGGAAATTCGAACGAAAATAACGCACCGCTGATGCTACCTGCTGCGGAGTATGCGCAGACAACCACCGGCTGTCGGAGGGCGCCAGCGTCGCGCGTTGTACACACTACACACCGCGGCGAGCGCACGCCGCGATTCAGTGCTGACGCGTACCGTTGACTGGCTGCACAGGCCCGTAGTGCAGCGCAGCTCGCGAGCGCGCGTCGTCCCACATATATAAACTCGTTGCGTGCGTTGTGTTTTTTTCTATACCTTGAAATCGTCTCGCCAGTCGCTGGCGCAGTGAGTAGTGGAGAAAGATTCCGCAGTCCGATGCGTCTACTCGCGTACGGTGGACTCGACAATAGCTCAACTCAACCGTCCGCGCTGCCCGTCCAGCCGAAAGTTCCGCGTGCGTGCCTCTCGCGCGAGAGTTTTCTCTCTCTCTCTTGCGCACCTTTACGTTTGCCTCTATACTTACGAGAACGCACACACACGTACACAGACGTATAGGCGTGCATGCCTACCTGATGGCGCGAGAGAGCGAGCGAGCGTAGCGCGTTTTTTTTTTCCTCTCCTCGTGCTGTACTCTTTAACACTGGCGTTCGCCGCGGCGCGGTATAGTGTGGTATATTGCTTATAGTAGGTAGTAGTGGTCTCCCTGTGCATCAGTGTCTAATGTAGTGCGCGGTGTGCTCCGGTTGTATTCTACCTGTGGTGCGCGCGGCCGAAAAACCAAGCCAGTGTGTATCGATAATCCGGTCGTCATCGAGTCCACGGTACCTGCCTACTTACCAGCGCAGCAGCTGCCAGTGTAAATCGAGAAATACAAGAGGGAGAGTCGCGTGTTTATCGGCGGCGGCGAGCGTGAGACGTCGGGCCGAGAAAATATGCGGCGCGCAGCCTGGGAACTCGAGGACAAGTGCACGAGCAGCAGTGGAGCCGCGGCGAGAGGAGCGCCGGCCTTTAAACGCGAAGCCATGGAGCGACGACGACACTGATACCGTGCGTGTGTGTGTGTGTGTGTGTGTCGCGGTAGCGCAGCGCTGCAGCCAGTATAGTGGTGGTGCTGGTAGTAGTAGTATAGTAGTAGTATACCGGTCGCTGCGCCTCTCCTTCATCTCGTCATCATCGTCAGCGACAGCAGCAGCAGCAGCAGCAGCAGCAAAAGCCAGCGAGTGCGTGCGGAGCACAGGATCGACGAGAGAGCCAGGGCCGAGATAAGCTGCATCGGCAGAGGAGGGAGCTCTCTCTCTCTTTCTCCGAGGTATGTGTACACACTCTACTGCATGACTATAGCTATATAACACAGTGCAGACGTAGTACGGTGCAGCGTTGCGTGCACTGCGCACATACACACGCTCGCGCGCGGACGGACGTCTCTCACCTCAGGCTCGCGGTTATACTCGAGCTCTTGTCTCGCTTCCTCTTTCTCTCTGCAGCAGCAGCAGCAGCAGCAGCGCGCACGGGACCTGTTGATAGTCCGCGGCGCTGTGTGCTGCCGTGCGGCCGCGACTCGCTCCCTATTATACCTATAGCTATATATACGCATATACCTTACACACATTCACGTGTGTACGACTATGCAGTAGTACGGAGCATTCGGGCCGCTTTTATGTAGGCTAGGTATAAGCCGCGAGGAATGGATGTACGTGCGTGCCGCGTGTAAGCGAGAAGTGTTATTGTGCGGATACATGCGCGCGCGCGCGCGCGAGGAGGGACAACCGGCGGATTTTCGGAGCTGGCTTTGCTCTCGAGACTTTTTTCTCTCTCTCTCTCTCTCTCTCTCTCCGTTCCTTCGCCGTCGCCGTTGAGTCGTCCGTGTGTATGAATGTGATGTTTCTCTCTCTCTCTCGCTGGGGTGTGTCCGTCCGTCGTTTGCCTAAGCCCTGTTCGTAATCTTCTTCGCCGACGAGAGGATTCTCGGAAGTTCCGCAGCGATGATAACGTTTACTCTTTTTATTTTACGTAACTCCGCTCGCGACAATGTACACCTCGTGTTACTTATCGCGATATGTATAGTGCACGTACGTACGTGTGACGGATGTGTCGCGCAGCGAGAAAGAGAGTAAACAAAGGCATTTTTCCCGAGTGACTCGTCCGGTCGGCTAATCGCAAGCATGTGTTGTTTGCGCTCGCGCGCGCGCGGGCGTGATGCGAATGCTTGATTGCTGTATATTTCATACGTGTACTCTGCGCGTACACGAGCGCGAGATTTTTTTTAAAGGGGTTTTATCTGGATTCAATATTTACAGGGCTAATCTTATCTCGAGATACTCGCGCTCGGTTGTTGAAAAAAATTTCTCCCGGCGAAGGTGATGCGGTGCGTATATAGCACTCGCATGGAAATACGTCGATGATTCGCGCTGGTTTTATTCTCTACTGGTGGCCCAGCGTATAAGTGTATAGCGGAAACGACGCGCGAGCAATTTCCCGGAGCGCGCTTTAAAAACGCGTCATTATATCCGCTTATTACAAGAAGTCTACTAAAACACATTCTTATTCGTTCTCGAGAGAGATAGCGAGGGGGGGGGGGGAGAAGAAGGTACAAAGTCCCTCTCTGGAGCGCGAGCTCGCGCGACTGCAAAAGGACTGGAGTAAGCATTTTTCTCATTATCCCCGCGAGCTTTTGTGCGCGCGAAGACGGCGACGAGAAATTTTAAAATTTAATCATGTACACGAGCGAGAGAGAGAGAGAAGGGAAAACGGGTATTTAATTTATTCTTTCCCGGCTTTTCCCCCACTCGTCTCTTTCGCGCAATTTCCACCTAACGAAGCTTGTCCCCCCACCTTCTTGTCTCTTCTTTATTTTTATACGACTACACACGCGAGAGAGAATTTTTCCGTTCGTTAAATACGTTTTTCTCAGCGGAGTGACTCTGCAGTATAGTAGTATGTCAATGACGGCGCCGTGAGTGTATTTTGGCTGTTTTCACCTTTTGTCTCTCGGCTAAGAGGCGTGAATGATGCGCTTTGCGTTCCAGAGTTCGTTAGCCGTCTTTTCTGCGCTCTCTCTCTCTCTCTCTCTCTCTCTCTTTCTCTGTTCTTTGTACGACTCAAAGCGAGAGAAAGAGACGGTAGGTATATGACGAGCGAAGAAATTACTTTTTTTCTCTCAGCGCGCTGCAGCTTCTTTCTCCCCGATGCTGCAGCAGCCAGCAACGCGCGCGAGTGAATGGGATGGTTTTTTTGAAAAGCAGCTGCTGCGTGCATCGCGGAAGCAGCGCGCGCGATCGCGAATATCGACGAATCGAATATTCCGAGCGCGAGCGAGGGAGAGAATTTTTTTTCTTTGTTGCGCGCGACGAGTGATATGAGAGAAGTCATTATTGAGGATTGTCGATTGATTAGAATGGAGTTGAAATCTATGGTGTTTTGAGCTCGCGCGCGTTATTGAATAGCTTTCGCACGGAGGGATCAGTGCTGTTAATTATCCGCTTGATGAGCTAGAGAGTCGTTACTTATTGTGCATGCAGTGATCGTAGGTGGATTTGTTACTGACTATAATCGAGTTGATCTACGCCGAATTATAATGGAACCGCTTGGTTATCGTCGTCAATGATAGACGTAAATCCACACTGTCAATAATTTCAGCGAATCAAACTCCTCCATCACGCGCAATTCTCGCCAAAATCAATTTTTATTAGACCTATAATATACTCTAGCCGTGATAAAAAAAAATCAATCACTCCCCGGCTTGTTTTTCCAAATAGCAGTAGCTCCTCCTTCTCCTCCTCCTAATACGAGCTCCACAGCGTCGAATAAAAGTAAACGTCTGCTGCCGCTGCTGCAATCGGTGCCCCAGAGCGCAATAGTTGGAATATCTGCGCCGAGGCCCGTCGAGCGCTCGCTCGTGGAAGTATGCCGGCGCGATTCGACGAAAAGTAGAGTTGACGAGCTGCAGCGCACGCTGCGTTCGAGTGTATAGCTATATGTACAGTGCCGACGACGACGAGAGAGGAGGGAGGAAAGAGAACGGCGAACGGAAACGCGTGTTTGTGTGCTCAGGAAATAAATCGGCTATTTCGACTCGCGCGCGCGCGAGCGAGCGTTTTGTTTCTCTCGGGGCGGCTATCGATTTCCCCCTTTTATGTTTGTTTTTATTATTTTTTTTTTTTCATTTCGTATAATACTTCATTTCATATGCAACTGCGGTCTCCTCGAACAGTATATACGGCTGCACTCGCGGCTGCGGCGGAATTTTTTCGTTAATTGAATGCGGCTCTTGCGGGAGCGGATTTTCAATATAGTCTTTGGCGCGTCCATGATACGGCTTGTAATTTCGAGCGTTTTGCTCTTGAAAAATTCAAACTAGAGAGACGGCCTGTTTTGATTACGCGTCGGACAACGTTATCACAACACAGCGACCACTGCAACGTGATCCGTAAACGTGCGGCGCTCGTCCCTTCGCCTATTATACATTGTTACGTACGAGTACGCGCTTAGCGATTTAAAAATCACTCTCCGCTGTAATTTACGCGCGCGCGCATAAGGAGCGCATAATCCACGATTTATCGCGCACTTTTAATAATCTTCACACGCCGCCCGCTCTCGCGCAGAGTGAGAGAGATGGTGAGAGGTGGAGAGGGGAGGGGATATTACACGCGATACATAAAGGAAACTTCAGACACCTGGGGTCCGAAACTTTAGAGCTCTATATATAACGCAAGCGAGAGAGAGAGAGAGAGCACAGGAGGGAACATATCCCTCTCTCGCTATTCGGCGCGCGCAAACAGCAAATATACACCGCGGAGCTGAGATTCGCGCGCGATATAAATTCTCGCCCGCGAAATCACACACACACACACACACACACACACACAAGCGGCGGTGTAATTTTCCAGAATACGCAGCCCCGTAAGTTTTTGCCGCCAACTTTCGGGGAGCAGCAGCCCCAAAGCCGGTAATTATTAGAGGCAATAATTAAAAGAGTGTTTATAAGTACCGCGCGCTTGTTTCGGGGGATAGTTCTCGCGCTTAACTCGACCCGAGGCGCCGGTGGTGGCGGTAGCGGTGGCGGTACAGTAGTCCCGAACTTCGGACAAAGGGATCTTGAACTTCCAGACGCGCGAGCTCAAAACAAGTAATAACAACGGCGCGCGTGCCCGTATTCTCTTCTTCTTCTTCTCCTCCTCTTCTCTCCCGCGTCTTATTCCACGCGCGCGCGCTCCGCGTGCTAATAATGAGCGAATTTTTAATTACATCAAAAACGTCTTCTCCGCTAGCGAGAGACTTTATAGACTTTGATATTCCAAGCAAGAACGCAATTTAGCAACACTCAGCTAGCCGCTTCAAGTGGATAACGCCGTCGACTTTTATCGCATCGGCATCGATTGTTTACGAAAGCAGCTCTCTCTTTCTCTCGTTATCCGCGCGTCTGATCGGCTCGCTCTTAATTCCCTCGACGACAAAGGCTTCTCTCTCCCTCCCTCCTTCTCTGGAGGCCGCACGCAATGTCAAATTCCGCACGTGGGAATGACACTCGATTTCGCGCGCGCGCGCGCGCGACGTTCATTTAACTTTAATTAGACACTTCGAAGTTTCTTTCCAATCGCCCCTCTCGTAAAGAGCGTCCTCGAGCTCTGCTTTTTTCGCGCGCGCGCGCTATTGAGTGTCGACCCCCTCGAAATTAATTATCTCAGCAGCCCCCTGCAGTAGTGTACCTAAACGCTTGTGTTGCGCAGCGACGTTTTATTACACAGAAGAATCGATGCTCGACTTTTAATCTGGAGGGTCTTTTTTACTGCCCTCCTCCTCTCTGTGAACGTGTGCCATTGCATATAGCTCTTTCTGTACAACTCCATGAGAGCGAGATTCAAAGGAGGAAAGGCAAAGCGCCAGCAGCAGCGGACTCAAAAGTAAACGAGAGGCGAGACGGCTGCTGCGCCGAAGGAAAAGTCTTTTGCGTGTGTCCAAAGGACTCGCGGAATCAAAGTGCGGGAGCTCTCGATCTCTTTCTCAAAAATTGCCAATCAGTCTTTTACATTATAGCACTATGAGTGCGCTGAGCTTGCAGAGAGGGGAAATCGCTGGGATATCTAACGATATGCTTTTTTCCTCCTTTTTCGGCTTATCGATACGATAATCCTTGCTCCCGCGTCGAATATCTTCAACAGGCCATTATTTTGATTGTATCTCGCGAAAGAGCATTAATACAAAGAGAGATAACTCGCGCGCGTCATTGTTATTCGCGTGAATAATATTTAAACATTCTCGCGTGTATACAGCAATAATAATAGGCTTTTCGTTTTGCCGCACAGATTTAAAAGCTTATAAATTAAACGTCGAACAATATAACGCGCAACGTTTTCCCCCAAAAATAAATGCGTAATTTCGGATCAGCCACGCGTGTGCAAATGTTTTTTACATCGCGTCATACGACAGCGGCAGGCGAATAATAAATAACGAACGACGAGAGCGAAAAAAAACAAACAAGTCAAATCGGAATAATAATTCGTATAACGAAGTTAATCCGTATCAATATGCTATTTCCTCTTTTGCGGCCCGGTTCAATGTACCGCGTTTTACGCGTTCTCTCGCTCTCTTGATCGCCCCCCGTGAAAAGAGTGCAGTATAACAACGCGGACGGCGGAAGGTGATATAATAATGAAAAAGAGATCGAATTTGCACGCACGGACGATAAAACGCATCTCCGGCGGCGTTTGTTACGTGTATCGGCAATATAACGAACGGCATAATTTTCGCAAACGATTGAAACTTCCGTATTATACCTGTACATTATAACAATAGAGCATCGAAAGGAGCATCAGCGGCACTCGTACATAAATTCCTTCGTCGCACGCGCGGCATTCGATTATTCCGTCAGGCGCCGCCGCGAACGACATAATAAAAGCGCGGCGACGAGGGAAAGAAGAGAAATGAAAAGCAGTAGAGTAGGAAAGCGTTAAAAAGGAGGGAAAAAAAAGGAAACACAGAGAGAGAGAGAGAGAGAGAGAGAGAGAGAGAGAGAGAGAGAGAGAGAAACGTCACTCGCCGTTATTCTTCGCTTCCGACGCGCGCAACCGCGCTCATTCGCGCGAGACGAGCGCGATAAAAGTGCTGCTGCTGCTGCTGCTCTCGACTACGTCGCCCTGT
This sequence comes from Trichomalopsis sarcophagae, assembly GCA_024372645.1. NCBI lineage: Eukaryota > Metazoa > Arthropoda > Insecta > Hymenoptera > Pteromalidae > Trichomalopsis > Trichomalopsis sarcophagae. Next base: position 4,450,946 of record QLSS01000002.1, read on the forward strand.
AGAGTATATGTATAGTCGAGAGAGTATTGCAGCGGAGCAGCGTATAACCTCCTACACAGAAAGAGAGAGAGAGAGAAGGAGAGGGGGATAGTGAGGGATTAGAATGGAGAAGCTCCTCGGAGCTATTTTCTCGAGGTTTACCCTCGCTAAGCCTCAAGAGCGGGAGAGAAAAAAGTTCCTCTCTCCCTCACGCAAAATTATGTGTACTCGCTGATGGCCACAGACGCGGGCGCGACTTTGCCCCACGGTCAAACGCATGACTTTTTCAGTAGCCCCCTGAGAGAGAGAGAGAGAGAGAGAGAGAGAGGGATAGAGTCTCGTCGCTTTCAAGACGCAGCTTTTGAAGGTTGCACGACTACGACGACGATGAATATAACAAAGCTATCTGCGCGCGCGCCTGGGATTAATGGCCTGCACTGCTATAAGGGTGTAGAGAGGAGATAATGCGAGCCTGCCGTGGAATCTTGACGAAAAGCAGCAGCCGCAGCTTATCGCGTGTGGCCTCTCTCTCCTCTCGTACGCTGTAGTATAGCAGAGACTGGGCTCTAATGTCGGTTGCGGGCATCGCAGCTCTCTCAAAGAAAGCACGCAATTACGCCGAGCTTGCATTTCTTTTTTTCGACGTCCGAGAACACGATTCCACGTATTTTCGGCGGTGGAATCGCGCTCCCGATATACGATACGGTTTAATTAGTTATTCAATTAAATCGCGGCTGCCCGCGCGAATTCCACGGGAATAAAATTTCAAGTATTCATTGTAAGCTCGTATAAAATGGCATAAATCAGCGCTCGGTAGCCTCGCAACGCATAAAATTCGAATCCCACTTGGCGGTTTTATAAACGGACCATTTGTTTTTCCAGATACAAATCGTGCCCCCCTCCGCTATCCTCCCCGCGCGGGCAATCTGCGCGCATTACACTACGTTTTTACCGGGCGATTCGTCATTCCCGAAAATGAAATATCCTCGTCGGCGAATAATTTTTCACTCGCCGCCGTCCGTAATAATACTTCTCTCTCTCTCTCTCCGCTTGTTGTAATATTCCAAAAAAAGCTCGCGTCAGCGCCTTGATGCGAAAATCCGTCTATTTGGTTCGTTTTAAAGGAACTTTTAAAAACTCGTAAAATATTTTTTCTATTCTTATACTTCTGTGTCAAAACGAGCAGGTACTAATAGTAGATAGTTATACCACACCACCACCTAGCCCTTTGTCGCCAGCAGGTTATACCGATACCGGAGCCGTAAAAGCAAACTGTTGTTTGCCAGGGCTACGGCCGGCCACGCGCAGCAGTAGTAGTAGAGTAGTAGGCGCGCGCGTTCTATGGCCGTATACCTATCGTAAAGCTTCTTTATTTGTTTTTATTGATACGACTAGCATAGAGGAGGCCGCCCGATTGCGCTCTATTTTTACGCGCGGCGGACGTTTTCTCCGTGTGCTCTCTTGATTATACTTTGTGCGCTCGTGAGCGTGGGCGGATTAGCGCGGATTTCCAGCTCTCTTTCTTTTATTTTACTGCCTATCTGTAGAGGGAGAGAGATAAGCGCGCGCGGATGTGTGTCTGTCTCTCGATTATTTGGCGCTTATCGGAGTGTACTTAATACGCTCTCTCTCTCTCTCTCTCTCTCTCTCTCTCTCTCTCTTTCGGAGATAGAGAGCGTATAAATTCGCGAAGCGAAAAACCCTCGCGTGTTTACGAATTTTCACGCGCTCGCGCATAATAGACCTCTTTCGGGTGCTACGGCTTCCCTCTGAGCACACGCGGGACTCCGAAATTGGATTTCCAGCAAAAAAAGCAGCCGCCGCACACGCAAATTGCATCGTTTTTTCTCCGGCTCTCGTCGTCGCACTAGCCGCCCTGAGCTGCTTTTTTGTGTACTGTTGCTGCTGTTTGTACATGGAAAGAGAGAGAGAGAGCGGGTTGACAGTTTATACGCTAGCATAAAATACCCGGGTGAAATATTAAAAGAGAGATGATAAGAGTTTCTTCAAGAAAAGCCGCTATAGCTGCTGTTTGCCCTCGCGCGCATATCCCTGCGCGAGAGAGGCAGATGTCTTATCGGAGCCTCTGGATGCGCTGGTTTTCGTTCTTTCCAGAAATTTTGCCAGAGGGAGGATAACGTTGTTTGCGCTAAATAATTGAAAATATTTCCCCGTATATTCGAGCATACGGGAAATTTTTGTTTTCATAAAATACACGCGGGCGAAAACATTACAGCTCTACGCCGACGGAAAAATATATTTACAGAGCTTGCGAAACCCGTTGAAAATCGAAGAAGAACAAAAAGCGCGTGCCTTTTTTCATCTCTCTAGTGAAAAATTTCACGAGAAAACTGCTCTCGAACCGCCAGCAGCACCTTGTTCGACTCCCTCAAATCGAAAAACAAGCTCTCGCTCTATACTCTCGTTATCTTTTTGCGCAGCTCCGCCTCCCTCTCCTCGTCCAGCTTTTTATTTCCCCGCCGGAATTAACGCGCGCGTGAAAAATAAGAGGGAAGGCTCTTTTTCCGATCTCTGCAGCACGCTCGCGCACGTCGGCTTTGTTTACGACGAGACGAGCGAGAGGCGGGCAAAAAACAGGTGCAGGCTTCTGTGTGCGAGTACATACGCGCGCAGTAGTGTAACTCGGGGAGAGAGAGAGAGAGAGAGAGAGAGAGAGTTCGTTTGGTCAATTGGTGTCAAGTCTGCGAGGTCAATTGCGTTAGAGCGAACTAATCATTGCCCACACGAGTCTGAGCCAACGACCTGTGGCTATATGCCATTCTGCTGCCGCTGCTGTACGGCGCGGTAACAAGCTTGTAATAGTACAGTCTTCTTTTTTCGCTGCGCGAGCGGTGCTTTTTTAATCGGCGCGTCGTTGGCGTTGATTATCGCGTAACGACGCTCGAATTAATAATTAGTGCGCTTTTTTTTACGACGGTGCTAACGATCGTATATAAGCGATTGATGGGTGATCTTGTATGAAATGTGACACGAGCTTGCACAGGAACCCGATCAAAGATATAATTTGGCACTCGAGAATTCGAGTGCAGTACAGGGAGGAACTCGTAAACAAAGGCCCTCGGCCCATTTGCATGCTTCGGCAGTATAGCGCGACGAGCTGAGTCTACTCTCTCTACCGGCGAAACTCCCACGAAACTATATACGTATACGTCATGCATATCAACGCACACACACGCGCAGAGAGAGAGAGAGAGATCACACGGGAGAGAGCAATGCACGCGGCCGAGTGCACATGCTTCTCTCTCGCTCGCTCTCTTGCGGCTAAGTAGGAAGCGGCTAGTTAAGCGCAATAAACAAGTTGTTAGCTCTCTCTCTCTCTCTCTCTCTCACGTATATGGACCGAAAGTGGCTGCGGACACGCTCGGATTAGCCCGGCTACAGCCGAATATGTACAACGCGACGATTACCCCGTGCGCGCGAGCGAGCGAGCGAGGGAGTACGTGTGCGGAATAGTGGCCGCGATTGTTATGCAACGCGTGCGAGAGACGCCGCGTGCGTATAATGGCTCTCGTTTATAAGCTCATGCTCTCTCTCTCTCTCTCTCTCTCTCTCTCTCTCTGGGAGAGAGCAGCAGGGCCATCAGACTCGCTCACAGGCGGATCGTTGATCGCGCGCGGCTGCGTTTCTTCTTTATATTATTATGTGCTGCACTTGCGCTTTTTCTCAACGGCGGTGCGGTATAGCGCTCGCGCGGAGCACTGCGAAATCGGCTGGATAATTAAGACGCTGATGGCGGCGCCGCGATCGATGTGAAGTAGTGGTCGGCTATATATTTTCCGCTCGACGGGAGCTGCAGAGAGCAGTGTGCTGTATATATGTGAACGTTATTTTAAGTAGCCGGATTCTGGGCAATTTGCCGACGGGAGAGATAGTGTATATAGCTCCGCTCGATCGCTCTCCCTCGTATCGCTATGGGCCGGATATATAGCGGAGGAGAGGGCTTGAATTTTTTAGCGGCTGCATTATCGGACCACTCGCTCTAGCTCCTCGACGTCCTTTTTTTTACTCTCTCCCTCTGATGGCTGGCTGGTTCTCGTTTATGAATCGCCGGGAATTTTAGGGCCGATATGAAAATTGCGCGATGGACGTCTATGCGCGGACGATGCATATCAACCCTTTCGCTTCGAATTCACGTACGCAGCAGAAAAAGTGCCCCTATACACGACACGCGTGCACGTGTCGTGTGCAGCGCATCGAAAATTCAGATTTTCCATACACCGGCGAATATTTTTCGGAATTTCCCCCAAGACGCGCTCATTCGTATTTCACGTATTCTCGGGGTTAACGCGATAAATTCACCTTGGGATAAATTCTTCATTCACACACGTGTGTGCCCCGCCGCCGCAGCGCAGCGGCGCCCAATATCATAAATTCCACATGCAACCGTAGAATCCGAAGCTCTCACGCAAGTTAAACTTACCACTAAAATTTCCAACGTGTGCACCGCGCTCCCGCGTGTGTGTGTGTGCGTGTGTGTACGCGCTCTCCTCCTCTATGCAGATAGATAGGCGCTCAGATCCAGCTGCAGTGGCGGTAGACCTATGCATACACGCACGCTGTCTATGCAGCGACTGTCTGACGCATTATTCATAACAGGCTTTCGCCAAATGAACTTACCGAGCATTAACCTTAATATTTTGAAATTCTAAACTCTAGCTGCTCTTCCCCCGCACTCACGCGTATGCATACACGTAGAGCTAACCCGATAGTTGTGCGAATTTTCGGAATCCCAGCGCCGCAGAGCAGCATTGTAGCGGGGACGCGCTGTTAAAAGTTTCGAAAGGCGCGGAAGTCATTAACTCTCTCACAGAGAGAGAGAGAGAGAGAGAGAGAGCTCTGCTGCTGCACCGCTGCTAATAAGTATAATCCACGCCGACTTATAATTACGTGCATTCGAGTGCGCGGATACAGTTATACGCGCGCATGCGTCGTCTCCCCTATTTTTTCTTCATTTATAAATAATACGTAGAAACGCGCTGCACAGGTAAAAGTATATGCAGCGCGACACGGCATGCGTCTGTGTGGGTGAGCAAGGAAGCCGCGACCTCGCGTTGTTGCTCTCTCAGGCCAGCTCTAGCGCTACTAAGACTTCTTTCTCTCTCTCTCTCTCTCTCTCTCTCACTCACTCTTTCGCGCGCCCCGCGACCCCTACGCGCATATTTTACCCTTGTTTTGCGCCTCTCTCTCTCGTCGTTCGTGGCTGAATACGGCTGGCTCACGCACACGGGGCGACTTTTTAAGCTCGTGATTCACCAAGGACATTTTTACTTTTGACAAAGGGTGTCTAGTGCCTTTCCCTCCCTCTTCTTTCAGCGAAATGAATTCAGCTGCTTTGCGAGCGCGAGCTCTCGTGAAAAATGCGTGATAATTTCGGGACGACCACTCTCTCTCGCTCGCTTTTTTCCGTATCATAGCGGGGAAAAGCTGCCAGTGAGAGAGAGAGAGAGTTGGGAATTAGTTTTGTTTCGACGACGCCGAGCGCTCGACGTTTTTGTTATCATCGCCTCTCTGTGTCCTATGCGCCAAGTTTTTTGACACCAGCGAGTTTTTTGTACAGACACGTTCTCTATATACACCGCCTGCCCGTGTTCAGCGCAGAATTTTGAAATATTATAGCTCGCGAAATTGCGCGACTCTCGTGTGTAACGCCGTTCGAGGGGTACTTTGGTCCGTGCATAGAGAGCGGAGAGTGTAATTGTCGCTGCTGAACAATTACTTATTTCGCCTGTGCGTTGCGAACGAGCGAGTGCGTGTACGCGCATGCAGTCGAGTGGATGCTCGTTGTCGAGCTCTGTACTATGTAGCTCGAGTTTTTTTTTTCAACGAGCAAACTCGACGCTTTTCGCATCAGGCTGCAGGATTATTCCAAAGTTTTCAGAGAGAGAGAGCGCTGATGAAAAATATGCCGGGATATTCGGCTAACGAGAGAGAGTTTCTACATACGTATCTAGCCTCTCTTCCCCGGTCTGTCGATACTGCAATTTCTCCATAAACATTTTCAGAAAAACACCCTGTATCCGCTTACCCTTTCGAGGTGTATAACAGCTATTCTTGAAAAGCGCGATGTATCCGGGAATCGAATCGGCATCATTAGCTGGAAATTACATTAAACCCATATACGTATACTCTCCACGCACTGTATACACACGCAGCCGTTAATTTAACTTTTGACGCAAACTTTCCTCTGCTGCCCCTCCGGATAAATCAAGCCCCGGCGTCTTCATCGATAAACTTGCTCAAACAATTTTTTCTCTCTAAACAAGAAACGATATTCCTCATGCAAGGCGCGCAGCGAGTCTCGGATATAAAAAGCGTCAGGTTCCGGTTGCCTCTTTCTCGAAAGAAACTTCGCGCTCGGCGCGGTGTGTGATTCACCGAACGTCTCCGACTCGAAGTAAAAAAAAAAAAAAAAAAAAAAAACGAGCGCGAAAGAAAGAGGCGAGAGCGAATTGTCGTATAGTACCGGAGAAATATAAATTTCAGTCGCGCAGCCCGAGTGAGAGAGGGGGGATCTGCTCTACACTCCGAAATGAACTTTGGCACGAGCGCGACAATTTATTCCCAAACTCTCTGGGCGAGAGAGTAGTGAGAGAATCTTTAACGCGCGCGCGCGCGCGGCGGCCGAGGAGAAAAAAGTGGTGGAAAAGGTATCACGGTGTAGTATAGGTACGCGCGAGGGCAGCGCAAAAAAGGGATGAAAATCCGGAGCAGGAAAAACGCTGACTCGCGCTCACACAGAAATGAGAGAGAGAGAGAGAGTATAGAAGGAGAGAGAAACGTTTGAACATCCTCCTCCTCCTCCTACGAGCTACTATACTCGCTTGTCGCGTAAAATATGAGGCGAACTGCCGTCTAGCGAAGAGAATCCTTGACTAGGCTCACGAGCAGCGGCAGCAGCACTGATTTCGCAGGTACTATAGGTGTATAGCATAAGGGGGAGAAGAATCCAAGAGATAGAGCGGCAGATAGCCGACGCGCGCGTGAATGCGGGCTACGACTCCCTTTTCTCTGCGCCTCCGGGAATCTCTCTCTCTCTCCCCCTCTCTCTTTTGCAGGAAAAGATAGCGCGCTAGCGTGTGTGTGTGTGTGTGTGTGTGTGCTGGAAACGGAGGGAGAGCGAGGAATGTATTAAGGCCGGCTACAATCGTCCTCGTCGGGGACACTCACACACGCGTATAGGTGTGTACCTGCGTGTGTGGGGAAGAGGTAGTAAAGTGACGTAAGGGTCGCTCCGGCTGTATAGCTATATACAACAGAGGCTCTGATGGCCGAGAGGCTCTTTTGTGTCCCGGGCGATATTGGTCGCGCGCGCGAGCGTTTTCGCCTTGAAAAGCGTTTTGACTTGTGCGGCTTGCGGAAACCAGCCAATCAAGCATTATGCGCCCCTGGAATGAATCTCTCGCGAATTTCAAGAACAATGAGCGCGCGATTCCCCATCATCGCCATCCGAGATTTCGACAATCGCTTACAGTCTTACACTCCTTCTCTCGCTTGTACACACGCCGTATAAACAGCTGTCTCACCGAGGCTGAAACGAGACAAGGGCACGTGGGTATCTCCGCGCGCACAGGTACACGCATACCTGGGCGCTGAAAGTGACAAAGCCCGTGCGGCGAGGGGCCACTTTTCTCCTCCTACTCGCTCTTTCTCTCTCTCTCTCTCCCAGAGGGTCCGGGAATCTCTCGGCAAAGTCGATATAAGTAGCCACCGACTTTTCACGAAACTTGCGCCGGAATGAAACATTCACGGATGGCAAGCGCGCGCTTTAATTCCGCAGACGGCTAGAGAGTGCAGTGCCCTATTAATAATTGCGACTGTTTAAGATGGCTCTCCCCTACTCCCCGCGTCGCTGGATAACAAAGAGAGCGAACAATGCTCCCGCTTTTTATTGTGCGCTTTCGAAACTGAGTTATTGTGTCATCATCGGCTCGAGTCGACTCGGTAATTTTTTTCTCCTTTTCTAGGATATTTTTTCGCGTCGAGAGAAAGCCGTCGTTTCTCAAATATACGACATTTTGTTTTTCGCCGCGCGTGTAATTAACCGCTGTGAGGCTTGATGGCTAAAGTTTTTGAAGAAACGACCGCGTGCATAGTTCGTACGGGCAAAAACACACGCGGTTGGGTCTAGAGCTCGTCGGACGATTCTCGCAATTATCCAAACTTTCACCCGCGGCACAACCTCTGCGCTTGCTTACCACAGCGTGTCGCCGTATACCGTATTTTTACCTGCCGTATGCAGCACGTGTAGTAGTAGCTGAAAAAAGAGAGCGTTTATAGTTTAATCCTCGGACGGCCGAATCGGCGGAATGAAAAATCAGCTGATCCCTCGTCGCGGTCCTTCTTTTCTCTTCCTCGCCTCGTGTTCTCCGATGAATATTCAACTACCCGCGCGCGCGGAGTATAGAGAGGAAGCATAAAGCTGCAGCGGCGCATACACGTATAGCAGGTTAGCCGTGTTTCCACATTGTTCGGAATTTACTCATCCTTCTTAGCGCGCGAGGAAGCGGCCAACCTTAACCCGCTTAGACGTCGATTACAATATTGTAATTTGTGCACCGCCGCATACCTCTGTGAATTCTCTCGGTAATTCACTAGCCTACAGTGCAGCCCCACACAATACCCCCGAAAATACGCTCTTTGGGAAATTGGTCGCGATATCAAAAAAATCCAATCTCGCGGAAGCCCCCTCGAAAGAATATTCGAAAAACTCTCGCGAGATCCGTACGATCGCGCGTCAGGATATTCAGGCCCTCGCCCCTACCTCTATGCAGCAGCAGCGGCGGCAGCACACCTCGGCAGGCTCACGCATTCATCGGCAGCTCGCTCGCTCTCTCTCTCTCTCTCTCTCTCCCTTCTCCCCGCACTCGTCGGACATTCCGAGCGGCTTACGTCGACCGCGAGCTCGAGTCCCCTCTCTCTGGGGCCCCAAGCCATCGCGGAGGAGACTCTCCCTTTTCAGCCGCTAAACGTTGGCAGCACTGCTACGGCTCTGTGTGTACGCGCGCCTGGTGGGGATATACTACTATACGAGAGCCGTCTACTCGAGATACGCTGCATACCTGTGTGCGCCAGCATTCGGACGACGCATCGCGCAACAGGCGCACACACCCGCGTCCCAACGTTTTTTTCACGGCTGCACACGCCCCGCCGCCGCGCGCTAAAAGTGAATCACCATACCGCGGCGGACGTTCGATTACGCATCGGGCGTACTGTGCTCCGAAACCTCAGTGCTCCGCGCGCTCGTCGCGATATCTAATATAGAGGAACAGCTCATACTCGCTATACGTCATTTACTGTACTGTAGAACTCTGGGCGTCGGTGCGCGCTCTCGAAAATCCGCATCAGCAGTGCTGTTCTCTCTCTCTCTCTCTCTCTCTGTCGCAGTGTGCGGTGTGCGCGAGTGTCCGTGTGCAATGTGTGTGTGAGTGAGTTCAGTGTGTGGATCGCGGAGCACACCACTATACGCTCTCCCGGAGGAATCGCCCGTCGAGGGCAGCGGAGAATAAGTATAGGTGTATAGCTCGAGAGCGAGAGAGAGAGAGAGAGGGAGGCGAGCGTCTAACTCGAGCGAAGGAATGCTCCGGCGCTGCCGGGATCTCTAGCGCGCGGATTTTCCAACGGAATTTCGAAGGATAGACCGGGAGAGAGGATGACAGTTCCCGAGGAGTGAGTATTACATCGACGAGCGTCTCCCCATCCACGCGATCGAATCCCGTACGCTTTCCGCACGGCCCGCAGATATGTACGTTATAAGCGATGCGTGCGTGCGTATACTGCACACATCCCCATCACTCGGTCGCGGCTACTACAACGGTATGGAACACGGACTGAAAATCCGCAGGAGAGAAAAGAGCGGTAATTTTTCCCGGGGGCTTTTCGCACGAGTCAGCAGCAGATGTACGGTAGCCCGCACACACACACACGTCCGATCTTTTTATTCAAATCGTTATGCCGCTCGCGCGACTGCAGCGGCGAGTCAGAAAGAAAGAGGGACAGCCGGACGCGAAGGATATACTTTAACGAGTGCAGCGAGGCGCGTCCGTGCGACTCGCATACGTATGCAGGTTACAATATGTACGTGTATGCGATGCAGCGGCGGAGGGGGACAGGTTAAAGTACCCTAAAACGCGCGGAGAGTAATTCACAGCCGCGTCCATTGCAGTATATAGATTGTGTGGCTCTTTTGACTTTGCGATCCCTACGGGCCAGTGCAGTCGGACTGTAGCCCGCGTGTCTGTGCGCCAACACAACGCTCGTCATGAAACGCTAATTGATGACACATTCAGCGCGAATTCCCCCCCGGGCTACGCACAGTAGAGGCTGTGTTGTGTGCGTACGAGTAAAAAATCCTCCCCACGACCATGATTGCACCGATGCAGTGCGCACTTTCTCAACGTCCCTATTTCCCTCTGATTTACGGCGAAATAACGCGAAGGACCTCAAGTGGAGCCTCTGCCCGCACACACAGCGCGTTTTTACGATTCTCCGCAGAAGTGTATTACGAGAAAAAGTACGGGAGGCGAGAAGAGCGAGGCCGCCGGGAAATTCCAATAAATAAAAAGATAGAGCTGCAGCGCCAGAGAGAAAGAGGGCTCTGGATCGTGTCTGTCGTCGGTACTCGAAAGGCAGACCACAGCGCGCGTTGTGTGTGTGTGTGTGTGTGTGTGTGTGTGTGTGTGTGTGTGTGTGTTCCCACAGGAATTTTCCGCAGCTCTCTCGCTGTACACGTATACTTACGCAGAAGATCGTTCACGCTAGTACATCCGTGTATTTTTACTCGCTCCTTCATCAGGAAGGATGGATGCATTGTCTTTGGCCGATTAATTTCGGAGGAGAGGATCGCGTGCGCAGCTATCAGCGGGCGGAAATCGATTCGTTGATGGCGTGCTGCAGCAGCGGCCGCGGCGTTGTTGCCGCGAAGAAAGGGATTGATTTAGCCGGTACATCTACGCATGTTTACACCCGTCTTCTCATTGTCCTGCGCTTGTCTCTCCGCCAGCCTGAATGACGCATTGTTCCGCTATGTGTGCCGCCAGCGCCGTGGGCGTATCTCGTGAAATAAAAAACGACCGGGAGAAATGCGATTGTCTCTCTCTTACTCGTGCAGTTCTCGCTCTGATTATATCACACGTCGTCCTCGTCGTCGCGAGAGAGGATTAAAATGTAGACTAAGTTCGCTCTTGCGCACGGCCCGTTATTTTAACACTCGGCTTGGCAGAGAAAAATTCATGAGCATTAGGCTGCTGCGGAGACGGAGCAAATTACGCGAGAAATAAAATTACTCGGATTTCCGGCCCCGCGCTTCTAATCCGCGAATTAAACGACGTGAAAAGTTGAATTTCCAGTCGCTCGCGATACTGAAATATCGCTAAACGCGTCCCCTCTCACCCGCGCGCGTATACGCTGTATAAAAATTTCCACCTAAAAGTCCGGCGCACGCATGCGGCGGCGAGTTTTAATTTAATCTACCCGCGCCTGTGTTTTTTTTTTTTTTCATTTTAATGAGACTTTGAAAATACAAAAAGCTTCTCTACTCCGGCGAACGAACGGGAGGAGAGACCGCGCGCACGCGTTGTATATAAGTGTGCGCGAGAGAGTTTATTGAAAAACGAATTAACGAGATAAACCGGGGGGTGTGTGCGTGATACCGCGTAAGCGCGCGTTCAAAAGAGCGTCAGAGATTTTCCAATTTAATCCTCGAAAGCGCGTCAACGATTATGAGAAGCGAGACAAGTATAAAAAACGCGGGAAATTCAAACGCTTATATGAAATATATAATTACGGCAAACTTTGCGCGCTGACCGAGTGCTCGTTTTCATCCCCGGAATGCGGGAGCTTTTTTGATTCGTATATATATATATATATATATATATATATATATTTTTCTAATTTTCCGCTTCGTGATCAGCACCGGGTGTTTGTCTTTCTCTCGCATTATATACCTGTTGTAATTATACGTTTGAAAATAATCATCATCATCGGCGTATTTCCGCACGGGCTCTTTTCCCGAATTAATACAACCAAAGCGGGCTTCATTATTCAACGCTCGTATGCATTAAGTATATTTATAAATAAAGCTGCACGGCGAGTCCATATCCACGATAATCAATTCCCTCTCGCTCGCACGCAAGCGAATCCATCAGCTAACTCATCTCTCCCTCGAAAACGAAACTCGCTCTCTCTCTCTCTCGACTCTTGTCTCTCGTAAAACAGCACATCTCCCAGTAGGCGTGTACGTGAGAGAGAGAGAGAGAGAGAAACAACGCGCATAACCGAACTCGCGCATAGTACGCGTGTCTAAACTCGCACCCCCGAGAGAGACGGCATCTCGTTAAACATCGGCAAAGTCATCTGTTCGCGAATCCTCATCCTTATAGCGAGCGAGCGGCGCTGGAGAGAGAATAGGGCGAGAGAACAGTACAACCGACTAGCTTCACGCAGAGCAGCATCAGCCGAGTAATTAATGAAACGCCTTAATTAGCATTCCTAGCCCGTGGCTATGTAAGCGCGTGTAAATATACGCGGCCCTGCCGCTGTTTAGTTTCTGTGCTCTCTTGCTCTCACACACACACATACACACACGCACGCACGCGCGCACGGACAGAGCTAGAGACGCACAGGATGTAAACGTCATTCCCGCGTCCTGGCAATTCTTTTCGTTTTTTCGCGCGCGCGCTCTAATGCCTCGATTAGAGCAATGATATAACGAGCTGCGCTGCAGCGGCGGAAAAACTCCGGATTTTCTTTTCTCTTTCGTTAGGCAGCTCGCTCTTCTATTAGCCGCCTCGACTCCTTTCTGTCTCTTTGGCACCGCTGCTGCTGCTGCTGCTGCTGTAGTCGGCCTCGTTTTTTGCTCTTTTCTTCTCTCTCTCTCTCTCTCTCTCTCTCTCTCTCTCGGTACCCGGCCGGTAGTTCGTTTGCAGTATTTGCCGTCGATTGTTCATGCGAGAAAAGAATTCTGCAGACGCTGTGTCGTGTATGTGTGTGTATATAAGGCCGCCGCGCAGCTGATGGGATTCTCGAGCTCTTGACGAGCCGTCTCTCTCGGCGTAGTTTCTTAAGGTTATACACACAGCTGCGGATGGAGAGAGAGAGAGAGAAAGAGGAAAAATGATCTTGATTGCCGCGGCGGTTTCGCGGGCTGTTTTGCTTTTCTTTTCCCGATAGAGAGAGAGCGAGAGAGCTAACAAGTTGTACGGAAGTTATCGATTGCTCCCGAGTTTTACTCTGTATCTGAGCGACGCGCGACATGTTGGCAGCTACTTTCCAAGTACATATTGGCTCCGTGAGACAGCTCGTTGCCTCCTTATACCAAAGTATCGACGCGCGCAGCAAATAGTCTTGACAACTTTCTTCGTATATAATAACGAGCTCCGCGGCGGGCGAAGAAAAATTCTCCTCTCCTAGCGAGGCGAGATGGATTGAATAAAATTGACTGCATCGCGTGTATACGCGCCGGTGGTGACATCGCATCCGACACGCCGGGAAAAAAGGGCTGCGACTCGCCGTCAAAAAGAAATCGACACTAAATCATCGGCTGTTTGTCTAGACCGTTGCAGCGGGGCGTGACGCGACGCGAAATAAAACACTCGCTCGGGGCTTATCTCAGAAATGAAAATTTAGGCGTGAAAAATGATCCCTCTCTCTCTCTCTCTCTCTCTCACTCTCCCGGCTTATATAGCCCACAATTTTTCCGTCCCTCCAACAGCGCTCTCGCCCTCTCTGCTCTCCACTCTCGCGCTCGCGCACATATTTCTCCCTGAAAAATACTCGACAAGCTGCTCCCACTCTCTCTCTCTCTCTTCCGTCATAAAAGGCGCAAACAAAGCATCATCGCGCGCGTCGAAATCAAAGTTAAAAAAAGGGACGACGACGACACAGAGAGGAAGCTAGAGCACCCGAAAAGCAATTTCCATGAAATTTCCATCGGCGGCGATGGCGGCGTTTCATTCGAAAGCACTCAAAGCCACTACACGCGCGACGAGAGAGAGCATAGCCCTGCCGCCGCCGCCGCCACCGCGTGTGCCAATCAAGCGCGGCGGCCAATCGCGAGAGGGAAGGTATATCTGTATACAGCTAAAGGTGTTTCAATTTCCTTTGGATATACTCTTAAATAGGTATATCCTCGGTCCTCCCCCTCTCTTTCCACTCAAACGCATACGCGCGCGGAGAGACGTATAATCCGGCGCATCCTGCATCGTAATTCGTAATTTCCCGCGCGCTCTCTCCTCTATACCGTTACGCGCGCCGCGTATGCGGACTTTTAAATCGGCCAGTGTGACGGAAAGGGCGGCCGGCGCAAATCGCTCGCATTCCCCATCTCTCTCTCTCTCTCTCTCTCTCTCTCGTGCATTGTGTGCTAATGAGACTCCGACTCAGCGGCTCGGAGAGCCAGCTCTGTGATTCCGTCGACGCTTTGTGCTCGTCGCCGGGAAGTCTTTGCGAGAGAGATGCCCCTGTATTACAGAGAGGGGACGTCGATTAGCACCTGGACACTTCTCGCTCATGATCGTCGGTCGTCGTCGACCACCTACTACGCGGTGCTTCTGATTTTGTATAGGAGGAGGGGACGTTTTCAAGTGTCCAGCGTGCGGAAAAATCTGTGTATTTTGAATTATAAGCAGAGCAAACAGCCGCTGCAGCTGCGACGAATATTCGTAACGGTTGCGTTCCAGCAGCGCGCGCGCGCGCGACGACGGGGGAAATTGTTTATTTTACGCGCGAGGCTGAATAAACACTTATTTTGCGCTCGATGTTGCAGCTCATCTTCATTAAAATTATCGCTGCGCGTGTCCGTTTTTAATGCACGAGAGAGAGAGAGAGAGTGACATTAATACATACGGCACACGCAGCGAGTGAATTTATCATGTTATATTTGTTTAAAATATAGAGGTAGAAGCTGCTTCGATGTTGATACAATTTCGCAGGCTTTTTGCAAAACGCATTCGTGACCCGAACGTAACGATGATGTAGTAATTTATTATTATTATTGATCATGTGCGAGTTTATACATAATCAAGCGCGACGAATATATGTGACGAATTACAGCTCGGAGCTTTTTAATGGATATCCGGCTTTAATATCTTTTAATTAGCGAATTTATTGCATATTATATGCGAATCCCGATACACGGCGTGCGATGGCGAGAGAA
The DNA here is from genome assembly GCA_024372645.1 of Trichomalopsis sarcophagae. Lineage (NCBI taxonomy): Eukaryota > Metazoa > Arthropoda > Insecta > Hymenoptera > Pteromalidae > Trichomalopsis > Trichomalopsis sarcophagae. Next base: position 4,466,097 of record QLSS01000002.1, read on the forward strand.
AAAGCGTCGACCTCGTTTTCTTTCGCTGCAGCGAGGAAAAATCTCTAATACTGCCTGATGCGACTTTAATAGTGAAAATCGCGAAATAATACAATATAAGCCAGCGCGCGGGCCGCGGAGATACACTGACTAATGTAATATTTCGATATCGGAAAAATACTTAGGACTGTCTGCCTCTCGACAGACACAACAGCCGCATCGACGTCCCGTCGCGAATCAATGCTCCTTATCGTCCGGAGAAAGGAATCTTCCCACGAGGCATCAGTACAGCGATTTTCTTTTTATCGAGAGAAATAATAAAACCCGCCCACCGTAACTCTACCCAACAAACATCGGCCAAATTTTTTTCTGCGAAGCGCACAATGAAAAAACAACAGTGGCGCAATTAAAAGCGCATCGATCTATCCTCGCCCACGCGCACACTCCTGTATATCTCCATCATCGACGATGATCCTCTATAGACAGCTGCCGCGCGTATACTCGTAAAAGAATAATTAGACCATATCCCACGCGCGCGAGAGATCTGTCAGCCATTAACAGCGGCAATTAGTCGAGCGCAATTTCGAGAGCTTCAATTTCGTCGTTAAAATAGCTGTATCCATATCGGCTTTTCTTTTGTTGTTTTCTGGGCCTGCTCGAAAAAAAAAGCGTTACTGCACGGAAAAAGCAGTTAGTCCGAAAAGACGCGTCGAGCCGAAAACTTGTCGGAGCTGGAAAAGAAGAAAAGGGGCGCTGACGCAGTCGTCTAATTAATTAGAATCGCCGGCTCCTCGTTGCTCTCGCGGCCGTGACGAGCCTCGCCCGCGCCTCTACGCAACTCTCTGCGCGTAAATACACAAGACGACACTGCAGCGAGGCAGAGAGAGAAAGAGTCGTATAAGGGCAGGGCTCGTCACGGCCGTTTAAGCCCGGCGTCGTTTTTTGCGCTCAACGAGCAGTGACTAGATAGCTCGAGCTATAGCTATATGCAGCGACTCTCGTGCGTCCCTCTCTCGCAATTATCTAATTAAACATCCTTGGCCCGGTTCGTACTTTCTTTCTTTCTCTCTCTCTCTCTCTCTCTCTCTCTCTCTCTAACCCGAGCTACGTCTCTTCTTTCCTGTTTCAGAATGGCTGCGGAAGCGGCGAGCAAGAAGGCCGAGCGCGAGGCCCTCCGCGGCGTCATCCAGCAATGGAACGCCAACAGGCTGGACCTTTTCGAGCTCTCCGAGCCGAACGAGGTGAGTACAAACACACGTCTCCCTTCCTCTATCCTGGCTCTTTATGCAGTGTATGTATAACCAGCCAGTGTGTCCGTGTGTACACACAGAGCGACATATACACACGGTCAAAGGCGGCGCTTTAATTATGCAAGCCGCGCTACACGGCGTCGACTCCAAGGCGCGAAATTCCAAGCGGCTGTCCTGGATTTCTCGGGAGAACTGCACACGCCTGCTGCCCGCGGAAGACGCACGTGTGCAATGTGAGAATCCGTGTGCGCCGGCGTCTGTCTCACCTGCGCGCGCGCACAGACACACACTCTTTCGCCATTAGACGAGTTTTTTTTTTAGGACCGCGCGCGTATACGCTCTCGTCTGCTGCATGCAGCGGCCTTTGAGCTTGAATTTCGCGATATGAGAGCAGCGGTTCTTTGAAATTCCGATGCGCTGCTTTTGACTCTTCGAGGCCGATGAATCATGTATCTGGACCGCGCGCGCTGGGTACCAACTAGGATTTTGAAGCTGGGATGGACTTTTTTTCGACGGCTGCGCTTCGCCAAGGGATTTATCATCGTTCCGTATCGTATCGAATGTTACAATAATAATTTACAACCATATCAACATTGTGCACGTCGTATACGGTTTCCGGATACACGCGGCTAACGAATGCTTGGATAAATGATTTAATTAGAGCCGACGGGAAACGTTATAC
>QLSS01000002.1:4468407-4490965 GCA_024372645.1 Trichomalopsis sarcophagae
ATATACAGCGCGTGTCCGAGAGAGTGGGATGAAATTATATTCCCGCCCTTTGACCGCTCGTTCTCGCGGGGGCAGCGTAGAAAAAAAAATACATAACGAATCCGATTCAACTTTCGCGAATGAAAGGTATGCACTCGAAACTTTGTTTGGCGACGGCTGCCACATTATATAAAATATCGCTCTCGCGGCACACTCCAGAGCTTTCCAATATTTAATCTTTTAAAACGTGCCCTCTCTCCGCGGATGAGAGGGAAAAATTGTAGCTCTGCAAAAAACTCGCTTGTGTTCGTCGTCGGCCAGCTGTAATAAATTTAACAAATAAAAATCCCCGAACGACAACGTTGCATTGCTCACACATCGCGTCAGAGATGTATAGGAGGCAACAAAAAGGGATGGTAAAATACAGGGGGGACTGGCACGTAACGCCGTCCGTTTTGACGTTATAATCCTTCCGAAATACTCTATATAGTCGCGCGCCCCGCGCGGTGTGTGCGGCCACTCGTGCGGCTGACAGGTCGCCTCGTGCGGCTGTTTAGATAACGACGTCAAAGCATTAAATTCGTTAAGGTAGCTCGTCGTCGTCGCCGTCGTCGTTGGCGGAAACTCATAACGCGCGCGCGCGCAGCCGTCACCATCAGCTGACTCAATTATAAAACGCGAGCGCGCGCAAAGACGTCCTGGGCCAACTTTTCCTGCCAATTAGTCGGCCTCTTTTTCCTCTCTGCGGCGTCTCGTCAACAATAGCCGCGGTAGACTTCGAAGGAGAGGAGCGAAGAATCTCGGCTATACACGCTGGATTGTTTTGTCACCAAATACCATGTCGCGTCTTCGCGTCGTGCATATATAGCTGGGCGTCGCAGCAACCATTCGAATTTCATTAGCCGCGTTGGCGCGTAACGCGAGAGCTCGTAACGAGCTTGCGGTTTGCCCTTCTCGGCACTGTGGCAGCTGCTTCTCGTTTCTCTCTGTATATGCATGCATTACGCGGAGCTTCGGTGTCTCTTATTAATTCGACGACGTCTCCGGCAAAACGATACGCCGCCGCAGCTATCTCCGCGCGCAAAGAGAGCGAGACGGGGCCGACACGCGTATAATACACCTCTACAGTATACACACAGAGCATAATAAGGTGTACGATGACGATTGCAGGACCTCGAGTTCCACGGCGTGATGCGGTTCTACTTCCAAGACAGCGGCCAGAAGGTGGCGACCAAGTGCATCAGGGTGGCCTCGGACGCTACGACCCAGGCAGTCATCGAGACGCTCATCGAAAAATTCCGTCCAGACATGCGAATGCTCTCGGTGCCGGAGTACGCGCTTTACGAGATCCACGAGAACGGAGGTGAGTGCTTTCGCCGATAAAAATGGCTATACGATCCGCGACGCTTTATGTCCAAGGCTCGCCGCTGGACTACTGCTGCTGCCACCCTCCGATTATGAGGATTATGATCTGCCCAGCTTCCACTGGCTTTACTTTATACACCCCGGCGATCGAGGCGTGCTGTTCTCTTTTTTTTTTTTTTATTTTTTATTTTTCCTCACTTTATTGTGTACTCGCTCGTTCACTTCGCGCGCGACAGGAGAGAGAAAGGAGTGAAGCTGCCTTTCTTCGAACGCCGCGGTTATACGACGTGCGTGCAGGCGCATGAAAAATTGCGTCTCTGAATTTACGAGCTAAATCGCTGCCGGCCGGGATATAATTCTATATAGAGCTATACCCGCTCACTGCATCTCTCGAGACGGATATAGAGAGAGCCGCGGTGATCAATGGTGAATTTTAAGCGGGTCTTAACGGCAAGTGCCACTCCTCCCACCCCCTGTTCCTCCAACTTCGTACTCTCTCTCTCTCTCTCTCTCTCTCTCTCTCTCTCTCTGCTTTCGAAAATATCTTTTGTTCCTCGGCGCATCTTCCGCGCTCTCTGCGCGCTACTGGGAGATAGTTACTTTGCGAGACGAGACGAATGCCCTCTCTTGCTCGCTCCTCCTTTGACGTTTCCTCCGCAGTAGCGACCCTCCCTTTGACTCCGATGTCGAACTTTTAATGATCGAAATTGAAGTCAGCGCTCACTTGGGAAAAGTATTTTTGCAGATGGGAAAATTCTTTTCTGACCATCAGCCAACTTGCGAAGCTTCGCTTCCACGCTCTCTTTCTCTTATTTTTCGGCGGCTAGAACAACGCTTCCCCTCTGATAGAATTTCTCGAGATATAGCGAGAGAGAGTGGAGCCGACGGATTTAACGTAATAAAATACGACGGGATCCGATGCCAGGACGACGATATCGCGCTCGCTCGAGATATTTTATAAAGGCCTCTGCGTTAATTTCTAACGATCGTTTTCGTAATTCGAGGAAAATTATGAAAGTTCGCTACTATACTATACTCGCAGCTCGCAGCTCTCTCGAAAGTTCGAAACTTTATCTGGGATTAAACGAAAGTGACATTAATACCATATTCTCACCGGTGCGGTGCGCTTCGCTGCAGTTGGAATTATAAACCTGTTAGAATCGAATACGCACACTTTCCACGGATCGATTAACCGTGGGATTGATTTTTTACACGTCGATGGCGAGATAATTCGTATACCGGCGATTTTCACGACCTCTCGAAGCTTATATTCTCTCGCGAGAAATTTTCCACGGGCTACTCCTTTGCAAAACCGATGCGCATGAATGTTTAAGTAAGCCATTCGATTTTCTCCCGGAATATATAGCAGCTCGCTGTATAGCGCGCTCGATAAAATTCGCGAATTCGCCGCTCTCTCGCGTAAAGCTCGCTGATGGGATGAATTATTTATCGCGATCCATCTGATATAAAAGCGCGGTTAAAATATTCCACGCGAAGTTGATGAGTATCTCGCCGAAACGCTTGTAAGGTTACGCATCGCTCGGGTGTATGTAGCTGAGCAAATAAGCCCTTAAAACGAAGGTATTAGTTAGTCGGGCTCTAAACTGTGCTTCTTGAACATCCATGCGACGCGACGGTAAATGAAAAACAGCTTTCGATTTCCCGCGCGCAACCGATTACCCGCAGTCAAACACAGGCTTTCGAATGTTATGAAAAGTCGCAGGCTACCACGCGACGTCCCCTGCACAGTTGATTCAATAAAATATCCGCCTCTCCCTTCTGACTCCGTGTAGCAGCAGCAGTGGCGGCGGAACCTCATATGCGCCGGCAATCGTTTACTTTGGCCGCAGGCAAAATAAGCAATCCTGCGCTCCTTGGCGTAGGGCTTGCGCCTGCTGCTGTAAAGTCTACGACAGTTTCTATTAAAATCTCAAAGCCTCGGCACAACGCGTAAATCTCGTGCGCTATGCTGCTGCTGCCGCTGAAATTCCACTCATCCAACCTGACGTCCCCGGTCTTAGCAAGCTTGGCACTGGATTAAAATTATAACTGTATATCAACCGTACGCGTCTCGCAGCTTTTTTCTCGATTTCAATTTCGCTCGCTCGCAAAGAGACAGAGAGAAACTCCCTGTCGATGGCAAATCAATTTTTGTATTCAATTTATTTCTCTTAAGCGGGATCTGCATGTATTATCCCGGATTAAATATATAACCAAAGCAGCAGCGACGACTTTTCTCTCTATGTATAGGAAATGAAAGAAAAGATTGCTGTTCAATACTTGAAACGAGGTTTTTGTTCCGTACGGCAAATCGATAGCGCGCGTGCCATGTACAATAAACTCGCTGAGGGACATGCAGAGAGAAAACTTTGTTATTGGTGTTGCAGTGTATTCCGAGAGTAGCTTTGGGTCACCAAAAAAAAAAAAAAAAAAAAAAAAATGGTAATCAGATTCGCGAATAATCTTGCTTTTGACCCACAGAGGAGCGCAAGCTCGGCCTGGAGGAGAAGCCACTTCTGGTCCAGCTGAACTGGCACATAGACGACCGTGAGGGTCGCTTCCTTCTGCGGCGCATCGACGACAAGACCAATGCCCAGGGCGTCGGGTTCGCCGAGGCGTCGAGCTTCCGGCGCAAGCTCAGCAAGCGCGAGAAGAAGCAGATGAAGAAGCAGGAAAAGCTCAGCAGGCTCAAAAGCGCCGGAGCGGCCAGTGAGCAGGACGAGAACGCGGCGCCGCTCGACCAGAACGGCGTCGCCGAAAAACTCTACACAGGTGAGTCAGGTCTCCTATCGCGGAGTCGTGTAGTCGAGCGATAAGAGAACCTTCTCGGCGATGAACAAAGTCTAATTATAAAGCCTCGCGTCAGTTCTTTGTTCGTCGCGCTAGCGATAGACAGACGCGGTGAAACTTACGTAACTGCGCGATTATATCGTTGTTGTTGCTGAAAAATATCCGCAACTATCGTATGCTCGAGAGACTCGTTGAGTCCCGTCGCCGATTGCGTATTAATAGATCGTGATGCGGATACCTATATACCTATCCATAAAAGCGCGTGTATAATGTCTCTCATCGAGCGATCGTTAATGGACTCCATCTATATTCGTATACTCGCAAAGCTCGCGCGCGCACAATTGAATTCTCGTATCTTCGTGCGCGCGCCTCGAATTAAGGCTAGATCAAGCTGCGACAATAGCGACGGAGCTCTTTTTCTCCTCTAATTGGATTTCGGCTATTTAATTTCGATTATTTTCGGCAAAAAGACCGGCGCTTTTGGCGAATTGCTTTGGCGCTCTCTCTCTCTCCTCTATATACATCTATACAAAGGTTCGTCTCGAACACATCGCTTTCGGCGAAAAAAGGATAAAGAATGCGAAAAAAGCATCGGGAGCTGAATCGATTGTTCGAAGATTCCTCTCTATACACCGTGGACCGTCCCGCTGCAATTTACAGCGTCAGTGTGTACGAATGCGCCACTGCGCTGCACAAGGGCTCGCCCGAGCGTGAAATTAAAAAAGGAAAAATTTAATTGCTCTCGTAGCAGGGTTGAAAGGGTGATCTCAACCCCGAAACTCCCGCGTGGAAATCGACATCTGTCCATTTACCAAAGACAATTCAAATGTACGCGCAGATGTAGAAGAGAGAGAGAGAGAGAGGTAGTGCCGACGGTTCATTCGATATTTTTTTTCCTCGCGCTGCTCGCACGATCCTTTAAAGCTCGATCCTTTCACACCGCGCGGCCCCACGTGCGACTCCTGCTATGCCATTTTTCAATTCGCGCAAAATAAAAGCGGCGAACTTTTCGCGGTCGATCCGACGACGGAGAGTAGTAATAATGGTAATAAAAGAGCTGCACACACGAGTATACAGAAAGACGCGCGTACGAAAGCAGTGTGTGTGTATAGCATTGTTGTGCGGCGTCCCAGAGCGGCGCATCGATTAGCCGGCTCGCGGTTGCCAGGAGCTCTCCGCTATACTCCCTTAAAGCCGTCTCTCGCTCTCTGTCTCGCAGCTTATACTCGACGTCGCGGCTCTGACGTCGAATCGATAATTCCCTAATCGGCGACAGTGCCAGCGATATACCGGCTGCTGGCGTCGATCCGCGAGAGAGAGAGAGAGAGAGAGAGAGAGAGAGAGAGAAAGAGAGAGAGAGAGAGAGAGAGAGAGATAGATAGATAGAGGAGAGAGCGACGGAGAGGGGTAGAGTATAGTGAACCGGAGAACTCTGTACCATCGCGCGCGCGGTGGCGGCTTTATATATAGGCCACGCGAATCGAGAGCTAACAAAAACATGCGCTGCTGTCTGTCTCTTTCAGTTGATTCTCTCCGCTCGATCGGGATTACGGGAGAGAGAAGAGGATTCCTGGCCGTATATAACGTATACTCTATTATACTCGATCGTCGGGGCGAGAAGAGCCGAGACGTATAGTGGATTAGAGTTGGCTTTTTATCGGCACCGACTGTTTTCGCGGATATGATATGCCGGTGCGCGGATACATATCGAAGAGTGAATTTTTAGGAGCTGGCGATCCTCTCGAGGATGATTGAAAATCTCCGCGGCGTTTTGCGCGCGCTCAGGAGACGGAAGTTAATTGCCGGGAGTGAGTAAAAAATCTTCCGGGTGTATGGCACGCGCTTATGCTGGAGTTGTAATTTGCGAAGTTTCGAGAGAGCGCTGCCAGCATAGTTAACGGAGCGCTGAGTGTGTGTGTGTGTGTGTGTAACTTTACTCGAGATTATTAAGAGAAAAATTGAGGGCGAAGTATTTTTCGCGCTCGTACAAGAAGCGAGCACGAAACTGCGTCGGGAATTGGAAAAGTCAAGAAAAAAGTCAAAAAAGTCTCGCTGAAATAATTTTCCTTGACCCCGTTCGACGGGAAAAGAGAGCTTGAAAGAAGAGCTAAATAGACTTTCATCGCGTTTCGATACAAACTTTTTCAGCTCTCTCTCTCTCTCTCTTTCTCCGCACTCATCAACACCGCACACACACACAGCCAGCACAATTTGTAAAACCCGCGAGCCGCAACTTTCATAACGAACTCGCGCTGGAAAAATCGTCCAAACTTCCGTAAATTACTCTCTCAAGACACGGTATTCTTTACGACAAGAGAGCGAGAGAGAGAGAGAGAGAGAGAGAGAGAGAGAGAGAGAGAGAGAGAGGCGAGACCATCTCCCCGGGTAGTACCGTTTTCAATTAAACCCCATCGGCTCTCGCGAAAAGTTCGGATAATTAAACGGCGCCGCTACCACTGCGGCGAGTTCCTTTGAGTGCACTAAAGCTCCCCGACTCTATATCCCGTCTGACGATGAACATTTCCCCGTCTGTCCGCAGAGCTGCCGGAGACGAGCTTCACGCGCAGCATCTCCAACCCCGAGGCGGTGATGCGTCGTCGACGACAGCAAAAGCTCGAGCGCAAGCTCCAGCAGTTCCGGAGCAAGGACGGCGGCCCGGACACCGGAGGCACCCTCAAGATCTACGGCGAAGCTTTGTGCAAGGACGTGCCGTACAAGACGCTGCTGCTGAGCATAAGGGACTCGGCCGCACAGGTCGTGAGGGAGATGCTCGCAAAGTACGGCCTCGAGAAGGTCGACCCGCAGCAGTACTGCCTCGTTCAGGTAAGCGGAGCTTGATCGATATTTATGTGCAAGCTAGCTGTATATACTCACGACAGATAAGTGCTCTCGATGACGGCATACACACGCGTGTATACACTTTACACTCGCTTAACTTTGCCTCTTCTTCTCCTTCTACGTCTTCTTCTTCACGCTGCATTACTGTTTTTGTTGCTGCACGGAGTGGAAAGTTCGTCGCTTAGGATAACGCTTCGCTCTCGCTCCGCGGGGGATAATGACGCGAGTTTGGAAATTTAAAATTGCGGCGAAGGGAGCTTTTTCCCCCGCTGATGATGCAGCCGAGCTTCGCGCCGTGCCTATAATGCTGTTTATCGAGCGCGCTCGTAATACGCGCTCGGTGTTTTGGGAGCCGAGCACGTATTGCGAGCGCGTGTGTGCACTACGTCTACTTAGTCTATATTATACAGTGGGTAATTCAATCGAGGCCGAGTGTGCAGCGCGTAACGAAGCGTGTGATTCGCGCTTATTATTACAGCGTCGTTTAGAAGCTGAAAGTAAATACCGTGGAACGAGCGAGAGAACGAAGCGCATCGCTAATTGACTTTTAAATACAAAGTGTACATGAGCGCTGTTCGTCGCTCTCAAACAACTTCGATAAATCTCATTACACTTTCCCGCGGAATTGAAAACCTCGACGAGCTCCTCTCAAGCCGGTTAAATAACCAACTCCATGCTCTTTGTGCAATGCTAATTTACGTAATCCCCGGGAACGCGCGCAGGAATAAAAACGCCGGCCGTTAACTCTCTCGCGTGTAGGTACGTGCCTCGTCGGGCTTTGTGCAGAACGAAACTCGCGCCGCGCGCTCGTCACGCTCGATAAGGCAGCTACAAAAGCACCCGCGCGACTGGACGCGGCGATATCTGTACTACCGGAAAGCGGTCGGTAATGCCGGGAGCTTGGAGGGAAAAGCTCGAGGCGGAAAGGCGCGCCACCGCTTCGCCGTCTCTGAGTCTTTTATCGCGCACCACTATTACTCTCCTTTTTTTATCGCCGTGTGTGTAGCAGTTCGGGGCAGGACACAATTAAATTACGCTAGAGCTTTGTTAGTCGGGAGTCGGATCGCATGATTAAAAAGCTTTTACTCGGGCGATGGAGCTTCGGAGAACTGGAAAAAAGCGATAGTGCACGCGCGTATAGAAGTTTCGTTACGCTTCGATACGGTAATTGATTTTCCGCGCGGGATGCGAATGAACGAGCTCGTTTCACATTCGAAAATCGCGCTTTTTTTTGACGAACAAAAAAAAAGAGAGAGAGGCGGGAGACTCGAGTTAGATTGAATTCTCGCGGCGTCGTAAAAATGCAAAAAGGGATTCGCCGCGCTCGGAATCAGCTGAACGAGCTGAAAAGTTCTGGCCGAGGGCCAAGCTTAATCCTCCGGAATTCCGCTAATGCCGCGCGCTGCTGTTGTTATTTTTTATTCTTCTCGGCGATACTATGAAACCTGTTTTTCCGTCGCTGTGGATGGAATATTCGAGATGCGAATAAAATGATTAATTCCACGTATCGTGTGTTCACACAGGTCAACGGAGAGAACGCGAACGGAAACGCGCATCAGGAGTACATTCTCGACGATGACGAGTGTCCCCTGGCAATTCTCATGAACCATCCGTCCACGAGAGGTGAGTCACATATACACCACGATATTCTCTTTTATTTTTTGCATTTCGATTATTACCAACGACTCTGCGCCGCAGTAATGTAATGCGCTGATGAAAAATAATATGGTATATCTACAGCGCAGCGCGTGTGTGTCTGCGCATGACTTCCGCACGATAATTGCACACGCGCGCGCGCTCTCGAAGGTAATATTTATTTACCTCGCTCGATTATTGGGATGCGTTTGTTAATTACGATAATCATCGACGAAATTAACAGTCATCTTGTCGGAGTGCAGGGACGAGCGCACTCGGCGTTAATTTAATAACTTTGATTACGTCGTTGTTTATTTTTGTCGATAAAGCCGCCGTTTGCGCCAAATTTGATTAACAGATTTTGCCGCAAACGCACTCCATTGTATGCTTAACGCGAAAAAAGGATTCTTCGACGTAGAGGAAGCGTCTTGTTAGAAATGAAAGTGCGTTGCATAATGTCAGTCGCTCTCTCGTGCACACAGCAATAATAAAGTGCTCGTGCACCCCGGAGATTGCTATTCGCCGAGGAAAAATTCTTCGCGCACAGACGTATATATACATAAGCCCGTTATTACGGCAAACTAGAAAATTGCACAATTAAAGCCATCAGCTATAATTAAACGCATTAGTTTTTGCGCGAACCGCGTATACGCGTTCGTTCTCTATCTCGAGTGCGCCATTAAATCTCGTTCGCGCGCTCGTAGCTAAAAACGCGTACGAATTCGACGGGAGAACTGCAGGAGAAACGGCGAATTTCCACGAGTATTAAAGCGATCGAAAAGTATTAAATTTACAACCGGCTCTCTCTCTCTCTCTCTCCCACGCGCATATACGATTTCCGCGTAGAGCGCCGAAAATTCATAGCTCGCGCCGCTCCGCTGGACAATACTCGTCCGGCCATATAATATTTTATCGTCGCCAACGGCTTTGACGTACACACCTATATACGCGCGTACACGCAATCAATTTGTCCAAGTGACCTAGAAATGGGGGGGGGGGGGGTCGATCATTATTTTTGGCCGCGCTGCAGCCCTTTCGATAACAGCGTCGCGCGAAAATCACTTTAGCCCCTTCAATTACAGCTCGCTCTCGGGGCAAGAGTCTTTTTTCGAGTGGATAAATTCTCCTCCTCCCCCGCAAAAGCTATGGAAATTCTTCAGACGCTCTTCTTTCTTCCGCGCTTACGCAAATTAAATATACGTAATTGCGTTACGAGCGCCGGCTTAAACCCGCGCATGTAATTACTCGAGCCGCTGCTGCTGCAGCAGGTCAAATTTGAATTTTCCGCGTGTACGCGGAGGGAGAAGGTTATTTCAAGCACGCGCGCGTTTGCGCTCGAAGATTTTTATGTGCTTTTATTCCGCCCTAGCTCCAGGAGGTCAGATTGATGGGCTGCGTTGACGTATTTCCGAGTTTTTGCTTCGCGAAAATTTTAATTTACAGAGAGGGGTAGTGTGCGAGGGTACTATCCATCACCTTCGGCGCGAGCTTCGCTCCCATACGGTGTGTATAAGTATAAAAAGAAGGAAAAGCTCGACAAAAGCGGATGAATGTAAAACTCCCTCAGCCGTAAAGCTCAAAAATCTTTCATCCGCACTCGGGCCGCAAACACGCTCATCGGCTTGCGTCCCCTGTCGTAAAGCTTTCACGAGGGCAACATCTCTCTCTCTCTCTCTCTCTCTCTCGCTCCGGAATTCCCGAAGCCCGCAGCCCCATGAAAATCCTCCACTCGTACCCCTGATCTTTATCGCGTCGTCCGTTCGCTCTCGACGAGTTCCATCAAACTTCAACCCTTGTCGAATATCCGCATCTCTCGAAAAGCTGCGCGAGCATATCGCTTCATGAAGAGTACAACCAGAGCTATGCTTCAGAAGAGATTATAACGCGCGGAAGCGGCGCTCAAAGCTACTAGCTGCTCCGCACATACGCGCGCGTGTATCGCAATCCGCGCGGAATTAATGCGCACTGCCGGAAATTCCCGTTTCATCCGGCAATTAAAGGACGACAAAAGCCACTGGGAGAGAGCATTCGCGCGCAATTTCGTTAGAGCTGGCTACGCTACGAGGCGTGGAAGCAAGGGAGGAGGGGGGGGGGGGAGAAAAAGAGAGAACTGTAATACTGTCGGCGCGCACCTGCGAAATCTCTGCGGCTTGTCGGAGGGAGGTTCGTATATACGTTATGCGTTGTACGTAGGAGTGCGCCGTGTACGGAGGGGGAAGGAGGCAGACTCGACGAATTGCTCGGATACTTACTGCCCGTGGAATTCTTGCGCTACGCGGTGCGAAGAGCTCCGGCGGAATTAGTTTGCGAGTTGTACGTTTGGGAGCTTTTTTCGGATTGTTCAGCGTACTGCATTCTGGGAATTTTGAAAATTCGAAAGCTCTATCCGAACCGCACAAAGGAATAAAGCACTCGCGAGTATAGTGCGCGCACTCGATGTAAGTTTATTAACGGTAAGAAAAGCTCTTGAATATATTCAGGAGCGGAGCCACCGCACCGTCGCCGGGAGCATCGTAATTCAAGAAAGGAGCACTCCGGCTCGCCCTGGCCGCAAAGAGAAAACTCGATGAAAACGAGAAAAGTCGCGGCGGGGCACGTATTTTTTTACGGAAGATATACACTTAGCGCCGTAAAAATTGCCGACGGGAGAGCTTGGTATATACGGGTCGGCGCAAGTTGTTTGCGGACTCGTAATTTGAATTTTCGCGTGCAAAGGGAATAAATAACTACAACGCGCGCCGTAACCATAATTATAAGCTCATTCATCTCCTTTTGGATTTCGCCTTCCAGCACCGCAGAGCTACGAGCGGCTCTACGATCTTCGTTATTTTCATTCCCGACTAGCACATAGTGTATAATAACGCGATATATTCTTTCGCCGCTGCGGGGATTAGCGCTATTGTGTATATGAGGAGGAGAGGGGGAGGGCGAAGTCGGAGCTTTGATGTTGCCATTATACAAATTCGCTTAATTAGATGCGCACTCGTGATGATATTCGTAATGCGGAATAATCTCGGGCTATGTAAATACGCGGCTCCGCAGTGTGTATGGTAATGAAATTAGCAGCTCAAAGGCGCAACTTAAATTTTCCACAGCCAGCAGCAGCAGCAGCGGCAACGAGAAGAGCTCTAACTGCGCCGAGGATTTAGTTGATTGCGATGCGAGGAAAAAGAGTGGTCGACGTTTATACGTCGTACGAGTACATCTCCGCGAGTAGCTGTGTGCACTCGAAAGCGCAGTGCGGGTGTATGGAGCACTCGACGAAAATCCTCCCGACTCCCCTCCGAAGAATCTCTCCGGCCACTTAATTTCGCGGCGGCGCACAGATCCGAGGAACGCGACTTGTCCCGAGCTCGCTTGCATAACTCGGCATAACGGTTGCGCAACGGCAATATTGACGCTCTGCAGCAGCAGCAACAGCAGCTCTCTAGCGACTTAATGAGAATACTCTATACTCTCCTCTGCGTCCGGGCGTATACACACTGTGTATGTATAACGATCGCACGCGCGGATGCCAATTTTCTCTCGAGTTCGGCGCAGCCGCACGGCTCGTCGACTATTATTCCTTCATTACGGATTCGCTCCGATATCTGCATAGCGAAGCATCATCCCCTCCGCCTGTAATAATGTAAGCCTTTCTTTTTGCTCCCGTCTGGAGAGCGGACTATTTTACAGCGCGGAGAGATGGATCTTCTTAAGCGACTTGCTGTTTGAAGATGGAAATTCGCTGTTTGAACACTCGGGCTGATTCCGACATTGTTTTCCCGCGCGATTACATAAAGCTTCTTTTCGTATAATTCATGTGATTCTCTTGCGGAGGACGATTGAAAAAGATTCGCTTTAAAAGGAGAGAGAATATATGTACGCTATACGAGTGTATATTATACGTCACAGAGTCTAATGGGATTTCCCTCGCGTATACGCAGCACCGAGGGTAGAAAGAATTATTTTCATTCGATTTCCATTTTCCTCGGCGGCGGCGCAAACAAATATCGGTAATGGACTGTGCTCGAGTGTATAGCGCGCGTGTATAAGCCGATACACACGGACGGAGAGAGAGAGAGAGAGAGAGAGAGAGAGAGAGAGAGGACTTATACCCACCACACAATGGCCAAGCGGTCGATATGCGCGTGTAAATCGTCCCGAAAAGGAGATTGGTGCGCGCGAGCTTCGAGGTCAGTCTCGGAGCTCTCGATAAACGCCTAATCAGCGATTTGCTCCTCTAATGCCGTATTAGAAAAAGCATCAGCGTCGCTAATTAGAAGTTAATGATGCTTTTAACGAGGACTAACGACTCTTTCTCGAAAAAGCGATAGACATCTGGCCTACTCGCTTACTATACACGTTCAAATCGCTGTATACGCCGCTCCGTTTTCAATTTGCCGATAAGAAACGGAGCATCAGGGCCTCCGGAGAGAGAGGGTCATTTTCGAGATCGCCGATAGCGCTCGCGCGCGTCAAACTATCGGCCAACTGTCCTTTTTAATCAAGATCTCATCTCTGCGCCGTGTACACTCGCTCTGAATGGCGCACTTTCATGCCCGCGACCGCGAAAATCGATGCTCCGCTCACGTTATACGCGTGTGCTGTATATGCTTGCCCCCCTCCGATTGAATGTAAACTTTGCAATACAATGCAATCCCATTTAGCGGCTCCTCTATATAGCAGCTCGAATATACAGGCCGCGCAGCGACTGCGAAAGCTCTTATTCTCCGGAGCCACTCGACTCGGAAGTCGCCGAAGGACATAATGCAAGTCGAGTGCGTTTAGCCCGTGCTATATATAGCTATGTATACGCGCGCTAGAGAGCGTCGCGGTTAAAAGAAAAACAAAGGAGAACTATGCGACGGCGGAAGCTTCAAAGCGCTCTCGAGTGTGTAGCCGGTGCCGCCGCCGAATAAAAACAGCAGCAGCAGCAGCAGCAGCAGCGCGCTTGCTCTTTCTCCGCTGGGGATTAAGTGAATTTCCGTTCTTTGAAGCTATACCTATGTGGCTGTCCCAGTGCGAGCGACGCCGCTTAATCGCTCGAACTTCGACTTTGGCCGTAGGAGCAGGCTACAAGCTCTAAGAGGAGAAAGAAGAAGAGTTGACTTTTTCAATTTGCATGCATTTCCGCGAAAGTTTTAATGAAAGATCTCGGCTGAATTTGCATCGCCTGATTGCCTACTTTACACGCGCGGATTTCGCCTGAAAAATCACGCGTGCGGCGAGGAAATTCACCCGAGAGAAGCCAACTCGATTGCGAGATTTGCATGAAGATTGCGAATTGATAATTGCCACAATTGAAACTGTAACTGCGACTGCGCGCTACATGCCACGCGGCAATTGTAATGTCGTTAGCCGCGCGCTCGGCTCCGGCTCTAAGTAAGAACCTTGCTACGGCTCCGGTCTAATATGTTTCCTATACAACGGCGACCTTCCGTTCGCTGGGCTGAAAAAGCTCCGGGGCTAATTGCCACCTCTGCCGGGGACAAAAACGTGTTCCAAAGTTGACCTCGCGGCGGTCCATGAGAATATTCGGGCAGCTGTATAAAACGAGCGAGAAAATGGAAAAGAGGGCTCGCTGCCGACCGCACGTGCCCCCACATATGTCACGGCGCGATGGGTAGGAAGACGAAGCGGCTCTCGGTCAAGACGGCCCTTAACCTTCTGGCGACGATCATCGCGGCGGTTGCGTGCTCGATGCTCCGGAAGGAAAAAAGAAGACGAGCCGAAATCGGAGTAGCGCCAAGGGAATGTCGGCCCGGCCATTGGCTGATGAGCTGCGCCGGCGCGAGCCGAGTACGGCGAGAGCCGCGACGACGTAGACTGCTGCTCTAGTCGGCGAACGCTCGTCGGGTCGAGCGCGCGCTTTCCGCTCGTTTCTCCCTTCGCAGCTGCGTTGTACGTATCGCACACTGCTCACGAGTCAGCTACACTATCGTCAGCTGGACTGTCGTCCCTCGCTGCCGAACAACTTGGCAAGATTTTCCGCACACGAAAGTTCGAGCGGAGTGCTCTACCGCGAGCTTGCGAACAGCTGTGCGGCGGGAGAGTGTAAACACACACGCGGAGGACGAGTGCGCGCGACCTTACTAACACACACGCGCGCACGCGAGGAGGAGGTGTGCTGAACTTGTGGCGCTATCGACTGGCGCAGCAGCATCTGCTTGAGACATCGGCGTGGCCGCGAAAAGTCGAGCTTTCCGGCTAATGGGGTCGGCTCGTTACTCGCGCGCGCGAGCGAGCCCACTGAGCTCTGATCTCGACTCATATACGTTGAGGGACCTGTAATGTCGCGCCACGAGCTCGTGGCTGTTTGGTTGGAGGAAAAAGCGCCGGAGAGAAGGAGAGAGGATTAGATCGATCGCGGCTGCCTGGATTAATGGAGACGGACGGCTGCGGAGGGTCTATTTGTATGTAATGGCATCGTAAAACCGCGCTCCGAATTCCGCTGCGCGAAGAGAGCGAGAATGAGAGCCAAGGTGAAATTGCCCGTGAAAAGCCCCGAGTTTACGGGCTCGACGGCCCCCGACGATTGATTTATGCGACGATGCCACGCTGTTGTTCCATCATTAGCCCGGCGCTACAGTGGGAGCGCGCGGACCAAGCGGCGATGACACGCGCCGAGTGATCAATCAACGAAACTCCGAGACTCGAGGACCAACTGCACTCGACTGCTGCTCTCTAGGACATTATACGCATACCTATACATTGTACTCCACGTATACATGCACTCGATGTTTTCTATATGCGATCTACATATTGTATACTCGTCCTATGCACGAGCGCGTAGAGAGATGCTTTTTTCATTAGATGTCGTACAATAGTTCCTCCGGAACAACTATTCGTATTATTATACACACACGCACAGAGACGACGTGACGAGCAAGACTACACACCGAACGATAGTGGACCAAAAACAACAAGCGAACTCTTGATAGGCTTTATTTTTTGCTGGATATATATATATATATATATATATATATATATATATACATACATACATATATACTATACACATATATACTCGTAAGTCTAAGCATAATCAAAAGGGTGTAGAGAGACAGAGAGGGAAGTAATTTCGATCGACGCGCTGACACAGTTCAACGAAGCACCTATACTCGCATCGATTGACCGAACGAAAAGTATACTATATACGCCAACTGAAGAGTTAAGTGGACCAATTACAACGAGTCGAGAAGATTTTTTATTCTTCGGCTTGGATATTCGCGCAAGTAGCATAACATTGTACAGCGGAGTCGAGATACGCCGAGGACTTTAAGAGGAGGAAGAAGAAGAGACAAGCTCAACCATGATGGATTGGGGGATAAGAAGTAAGAGCCCATCACCGAATCACCTTCCATTCATCTCTTTCTCTGTCTCGATCATCACCACATCATTCTGTAAAGCGCGTATACATGAAATAAATGTCCGTCACCCATGTGCCTGCTACAGGCGTCGTTTCATCGACGTACCTACATGTTCACGTATATATCTCCATCAAGGGGGGGAAATTGAGTTTTCAAAACTGTACAGCTCTCCGACGCACAATATTTCAAACGCAGAGCCGCCGCCGGAGGGAAATGATAAATCTTTATCTCTCTCTCTCTTGCTCCAAGTTGAGCATTAAATTAGCGAGTTAATCTCCATCCAGAGTACAGCGCGCGCGCGCGCGCGGCAGGGAAGTGATTAATCGAGAGAAGAAGCGTTAAAAAGAGAGCGACCTGATAATTTTCGAATACTCGAGGTGAACTTTCCGCGGCTCTGACTTGCTCGCTCGCTCTCTCCCTCACGGGGAAGTTTAAGAAACTGAAAATTAGTCATAGAACCACTCGCTCATTTTCTGGTACATCATTGATAACGAGTTCTAATAAATCTAATTAAACGCGCGGCGCGACGAGGAATTCCGCGCGGATTCGCCGTTCTAATTAGAAAAATGTCTCTTATAGTCGTCCCGGAAAGTTTCGAGTGCAGCGCTGCCGCTATGTGTCTGTATATACGCTCGCGCGAAGGGGTAGCAGAATCTAAAGTGCACTTCGACCTCGAGTTACATACTTAAATTGAGACCGCAGAGCCGGCTGGCGAATCACAATGAACTAATTTCAATTTTAAAGCCTCCCGCGCGTATATATATCTATCAGCCGCTCGCCGCGCTGCGCTGTCGGACAAAAGAAGTTTAATGACTTCTCCCGGATTTCGGAACTTTATCGCCGTGTATTACTATCGAGGCTCTCGCGCCCTTTTAATTATAC
The DNA here is from genome assembly GCA_024372645.1 of Trichomalopsis sarcophagae. Taxonomy (NCBI): domain Eukaryota; kingdom Metazoa; phylum Arthropoda; class Insecta; order Hymenoptera; family Pteromalidae; genus Trichomalopsis; species Trichomalopsis sarcophagae. Next base: position 4,485,249 of record QLSS01000002.1, read on the forward strand.
CGAGTTTTACAGCGCTCTGAGAGCGTAAAAACGATCGGATAAAACGTCCATAATGTATAAGTCGGCGCGCGGACAAAAAGCCTCGACGCTCTAATCCAGTGCGCGGGGAGGGCCGATACATCACTCGATATATAATCCCGGCAAAAAAGTGAGTAATAGCCGCGCTCGCGCGCGCGCTAAGAAAGACGAACGAACTCGCGAAACGGTACATACGTTTTTCCTGCGGTCCGGGCTAATTTTCCGCTTCCAATACTCGCGGCCGTTCACTTTAACATCCGTATAAAACGGTCCCCGCGCGGCGGCGCGATCCATGACAAACGACGCAACAGAGTCGCCTCCGATCGATTCCCGCATCATCCGTCTTTCTTTTCTTCCGCCGCGCATGTGTGCGTGTACAAGTGCCTCGGCGGACAATAACAAGGACGGATTGCGGAAGTTGTAAAGAAAAGGAGCTGCGCATCCTGCTATTAGGGACTCATTGCCCTGGAACTAAATAAAACTCGCCGCGGCTTTTATACGCACGACAGAACAACGGCGCTGCAGCGCTCTGATAAACAGCCGTGTCGTACACACTAGTCCTCCTTTCTCTCTTAACTATATTCATATTGTTTGCCCAAGTTGTACACACTCATCGATCGCTCGATTGCGAAAGCTCGCAAGCTCCCCCTCTCTGTTTTTAATCGTGCTAGAGCTTTTTTCGACACGTACCCTTTTGCGCGACGATGGGAATCGTTGTCTTTCTCGCATCGAGACAGAGACGCACTAGGTCACCTACGCGAACGACGACTCGTGCTGCGGCGGGGGTAACCTTTGAGCTGCCTCGCCGGTGAAATTGACTTTTCCACTCTGCGCCCTGTCGCGCCGCCGTGCATGTGTTATATGTACCTACATAACGTCTGCGCCGTCAGAATTATTGAGCGTCTAGGCCATGCGCGCGTGGACTGTCTTTTTTTAACGCTACGTAGCTCCACCTGAGCCTCCCACTGTCCCCTCCGCTATCTCGAGGCGGTGAATAGCTGTCTACCGCCCACTCGACTCGACCGCCTCGACCAAAAATACAACGCTAACCTTGCTTTCGCGCGAATGTTTATACATCTCTCGCAAAGTTTCAACTCTCGTCAAAACTTTAACCCATTAACGCGCAATTTATACAGAAAAAGATGGGACCTTTCCCCCAAAATCCTCCTTAGGGGGTTTTCGAGGGTGCTCTTTCAGAATCCGGTATCAGTTTTGCGTTAAATTGTCAGCAACCCTATCAAATTTGCGTTGTAATAAAAAAAATACCAATTTTTTCAGGTTTTTTTTTTTTTGTTTTTTCTTGATTATTTTCCTGTTCCGACATTGAAACCAACTTTCTATGAACAGAAATCGCGGTCCCGATGTTTGAGCTTTCAGAAACCGTCCGGGGAAATTTTTTTTTCTGGCACCGTTTTTCCAAAATGGCGGTTTTTGATGATAGTGTTATACGAAAGTTTATAATTTTTTTACTCAATAAGTATCAACTTTACAAAAAAAGTTAATACCACAAAAAATACTTCAAATTACTCGAAGAATACGTGTGAATTTTTTCAGAGCTGTTTGGAATATTTTTGAATTTTTGAATTTTGGCCATATTTTGAAAATTAAAGAATTTGCCGCAAAGTTCTGAAAAAATTCCGATGAATATTTTGGCTAATTCTAAGCATATTTTGTAGAATAACATTTTTCTGTTTACTTCTTTATTTTCAAGTAAGAAAATCCCGAAGTTTTACCCATAGAATGTTCGACATCATTCTTTTCCAAAATTATTGATGGTTTCATAACATCAAGTAAAAGAATATCAATCTGCTTTTCTTCAAATGAATAAATAATACTAGTAAAGTGCAGAAAAATCTTAGTAAGTCGTATTTATTATTAGGCTTTTGTTGCAATTTAGGTTGTAGAGAGACAAGTACGTTGATGCGCTAGGACTAATATTATTGGACTGACAGAAAGTGCCCATTCTTATATTTTTTCTTTTGATCAATTAGAAAGGTATAACTGAAGAAAATTACAAATAAAATTAAAAATATTAAAATCCAAATAAAAAATTATAATTTTAGTAACAAAAACATTAACTAGCTATACAAAACCACGAAAAAATATTATTTTCTTTGATTTGTTTTAATTAGTTGATTTGTTCAAATTTAGTCAAAACTTTGAGGCAAATTCTTTAATTTTCAAAATATGGCCAAAATTAAAAAATTCAAAAATATTCCAAACAGCTCTGAAAAAATTCACACGTATTCTTCGAGTAATTTGAAGTATTTTTTGAGGTATTAACTTTTTTTGTAAAGTTGATACTTATTGAGTAAAAAAATTATAAACTTTCGTATAACACTATCATCAAAAACCGCCATTTTGGAAAAACGACAATTTAACGCAAAACTGATACCGGATTCTGAAAGAGCACCCTCGAAAACCCCCTAGGTAGGATTTTGGGGGAAAGGTCCCATCTTTTTCTGTATAAATTGCGCACTTGAAATTGCGTGCACAAATAGTACATTACGATACAAGTGTCGTACAAGTGTCGTGAACATACAACTCGAGTATCGTACAATATTTTATAGCACTGCTTGATTAAATCCGCCAAGTCACGCAAATCCGTGGCGTAAGTAGCCCTTTCTGGCAGCGTGAGGTTAGCGCACGAGCGTAGCGAGTGCGATATACACGGTGCCAGAAAGGGCTACTTACGCCACGGATTTGCGTGACTTAAATGCGGATTTATGCCACCCAGTGTTATAAAATACGATTTTGCGCGTTAATGGGTTAATCGGAGCTCGCGCATTCGGCCTGTGCGTCCGCCTATATAAGTGCAGACACGTGCGCTGCCGCTGCTCTAGCCCCATATTTTCCGTATAACGTTACAGTGCGCGCGCGGGCCGGTCGAATATCGATTGCGCCGGCGGACATCCACCTTCCCCTGCGCCGCCGCCGATGCCGGGACTGGAATGTTGACGGTATAGCGGCGGCCTACTGACCGATGCGTATGAGCTAAGCGCGAACTTTGTGTTTTTATTGCGCGCGATCGTGACTCCGCGATGTGTAAAATACGACTATACTGTAGCGAGCGCGCGGGGGTGGAATTTTAAGTGGCGGCCCAGTTTCTCGGAATACGCGCACGTACGTAGCCGTATGTAGACTCTCGGCGATCGACTGATTTATGCAACGTCCGATCCGTGCATTAATAAGCCCCTCCGGCGGGTCATATATGTATATGCGCGTTTTATCATCGCGGCGGGCGACGAGCTGCATCTTCTCCGCGAGTGGATTAAACTATGTAAGGGCCAATATCGCGCGTTACGTAAGATACCGTATAGCGACTCTTGCGTAATCGCGTCGCAGTTTCGAGGAGCCGGACTATAAAAATAAAATGCGGCGACGATTACACATAGCTAAAGTAACAACTGCTGGCCTGTGCTGTCGCCCGAGCGCTAGCTCGGGCAAGAGGGAGAGAGAGAGAGAGAGAGAGAGAGAGAGAGAGAGAGAGAGAGAGAGAACTTCAATTATACGAGCAGCAATATTTGCAGAGTGGAATTGCCGCGAACGCGCGCAATAAAAAAAGCTCGCGGCCGGGCACTTTCATCAAGTTCGCGAGAAGAAGAGCAAACAATCGAAATGTGCAGCAGCGCGCTTGAAAATGCAATCTGCAGGCCGTAAGCACACACGCACGCACACAGACGGTGTGTATACTCGACACTAGTATACTGTATACGTCAAACAAACCCTCGCTCTCGTCGAAATGTAAAAAGCTCCGCTGGTACGTGCTTCGCTGCAACACACAATGTGTCTGTCTGTGTATAAACCTAGATATAGGCGCAGCGCAACTTCCCGACGTGTCTTAAACACGGCTACTGCAGCAGCACAGTGGCAGTAGCGTTTTCGCTCGAGAACACGTTCGAGTTTGTTTTCGCGCGACAAACGAACCGTTTCTCTCTCTCTCTCTCTCTTCTCCACTGTGCACTGTACCGTTGTGCAGCAGTACAGCGTATATAGAGGTATACACCAGGCGTGTTCTCTTATATAGGCTCGGACGGACTCGGTCGCGCAGAGAGAAGCGATAAACGCCGCTACGAGGTATCGACGCGTGAAATCGGGTCCGCGCGTGCTTTTCGTCCGTCGCAGAGTAGTGTGACTATATATCTCTTGCTTTCGTCGTTGGAAACGGTGAATTAGCTCTCGGGCCGCTGCCGCTGTTTATCTCTCCGGGGAATTCCTTCTCAGAGCGAGGAAAAGTTTTATGAACTGCTCTCTCTCCGTCAGAGCCGCTCGTAATAACGCTTCTTTATGGGCTGGGCGGAAGCTTCTGCTCCGTCGCGAGAGTCGAGTTCGATCGGGAAATGTATTATTGAATGTAATGCCATTGTGTCGATTCCGCAGACTGTAATACTGCAGAAGCGCGCGGGGGGTTATGATTTTCGATATGGCTTTCGTCGACGGCTGTGTTCTATATCTATACGCTTCCAGGAGCTTTTTCGCGCGAGTGAGAAAACAAGCGCTGTTTAATTAGCTGCGCGCGCTCGATTCGTTAGCCGGCACTTCAGTGCGTGAAGCTGTGATTGCGCGGGATCATAAAATGGCACCGCAGCAGCTTGATTAAAAAAAAGCGACGCAAAGTTGTCAATGTATAAGCAGAGCGAATTTCAGTGCTGTATGCACTCTCGCGTCAGTTATGCGAAAAGAGCATCTCGGTGGTGAAATAACGAAATACCGCGGAAAGCCTCATATTAAATGCCGCGTATATTCGTTATAATAAATACACACAGCGCGAAATATTGAAAATTTTCCCATTCGCCGTGCGGAGCTTGATTAAATCCTCGGTCTCCCGCTCTGTCCGCAGCGGTGGCGGTTTGTATATATATATATATATATATACCGTGTTATAGAGCGCGCGTCATCGGAATTCGCCCCTCTCGAAATTGAAAGAAGCTCGCGCGGGAGCGAGAAAGAGAGGAAATTAATTTTAAAAAGCGCCGCACGCTCACCACCACAGCCTCGATAAATAAATTAGTCGTTATGTGCGAGCAGCATGTGTATACATGTAGAGAGCTTGCAGCGCTCGCGAGGCAATAAGCTCGACAATTACGCTTCGACAGCACTACTGCGCTGCTGGAGTAATAACCGGCACTCGGACAACAACAATAAAGTCGCGAACGCACGCACACGTTGAGGCTTGATAAGAAAAGCTCGATATTTCCAAAGAGAGAGAGAGAGAGAGCAAAGTTTCTCCCCCGCCCCCGAATACATGGAGATGCGCGCGAAGGGAAAAATCAGTTCCGTCGACCTCTTACGTACACGTGGCGCGAAGAGACACCGCACGATGCGAATCCGATAAAAGAGAGGAGAAGAAGTAAACGAGAGCAGCTCTTATCAGACACACTATGCTCGGCAAAGGACTGTCAATTTGCGGGCAATTATCGTTAGGCGCCTGCGCCGCCGGTACATACAGCCCTCTCTACTCACGTGTGCGTCGAAGGGGCGGACTTTTCCTCCCTCTCTATACACTCACACGTACACGTATGTGGTCGGCTGTACGCGAGTTATATACACAAAGAGAGGGCGGCCCGTTGTACGTCTGCTCGGCCGGACACACAGGTATGACGAACCTGCGCCAACCGTTAGTTTAGTAGAGGCGGTCGTTCGGTCAGGACGTCTCTCTCTCTCTCTCTCTCTCTCTCTCTCTCTCTCTCTCTCTCTCT
>QLSS01000002.1:4490975-4505563 GCA_024372645.1 Trichomalopsis sarcophagae
TCTCTCTCTCTCTCTCTCTCTCTCTCTCTCTCTCTCTCTCTCTCTCTGCGGTGTGGATGTGTGGATGTGTGCGTCGCGTTTACTCACCGGGGATACACCCCCGCACGTGTCGCCCGCGTGCTGGTAGACCGGCGATTATCGGCATAATGTGACTCCGGGCGTGTGCAGCGAGGCTGTCGTGCGCTTCGGTACATGTACTCGCGGAGGAGATCGGTTGTGCGTTTATTATTTCACCGACGCGATCATTACCTCTGAATAATTCAGCGCGAATAGAGCAAATAAAAATAACTCGCTGTCTCGAATAGTTGAATAATTGAGGCGATCAGTTTCCTCCGATCGCAAGTGCCCAAAAAAACAATTTGCACGCATAAGATGAGAAAGAAAAATAGCGCTTTGGCCAGCTCTCGATGACTCGTTCCTCGGGCTATGCTCGATAACCAGGACCAGGTCGACGTAGTAGGCGTCTTCGCGACTCCACCACTTGTTATTATGATCGGCCTGTGGTCGTTCAAACCGAGACGAGCCGGCAAGGCGGAGATCATGCTCGGTGAGTCGTTTCCGCTCTCTCCCTCTACGTAACGCACTGCTTCGTGTGTGTGTGTGTGTGCAGCAACCCTACTATACTGGAATTTCTACGGTGTGCGTCAATTTCCGCAGACGGAGCTAGAGAGAGACCGGAAAGTTCCCGCGGTAAACTCTCGCGCGGAACGCGAATGAGAAAAAAGAGAGGCTTATTTCGCGATTTTTATCTCCTCGGGGCCGCTAAATAAATAGCGAGAGCTTTGCTTTGTCGGGCAATCTTGACGGGGTTCTTTCCAGAGACGAGTTATCGCGTCTATACTCAAATGCTGGGGAGCTTTTCTAGCTTCCGCGAGTAAATACCGCGTTTTAAACAAATACTTTGATCGAATCCGCGCCACTTACGATAATATGCACAACGGCGGTTTCGTCGAGTGTAGGATAATGCCATGTTTATGGATTTTTTCGCGCGCCAAGTTATAGATGCGCGGCTATAACATCGGTATGCTATATACATATATAACGAAAAGAAGAGGAACAGCGAAGGTTGACATTATACGCTCGTTGTGAGATGTTTTAATCGCTCTATTAGCTTCCGGGTCGCGGTTATATATAACGCGCGAGATTCGATCAGTCATATACATACACGCCGCGATGGCGTACAACGTCAGGTTTAATCCGGCATGTCTCCCGATCCCTCGGGAGAGCTCGGAATTACTTTGAGCCAATCAAATGCGTACCGCGCGCGGTAGGCTGGATTGAAAATCGCGGAATGCGACAGGCATCGTTCGCGTGCACACAACATCGCGCGCAATAGACATCAGTCGAAAGTTTCGAGGACTCGATCCTCGTCCTTGTCGGTCACGTGATGTTCGCGTTTATTAAGCGTCATGCTCGTTACACCCCCGTCGATGTAATAAAGCGTAACGACTTCGATAAAACTCGCAGCAATTATCAAGCCGTTATTGGCTCAGTGGGTCAGAAGAGCTTCCGAGCGTCGAAAAGCGCACTGCTTCGCTCTACAACATCCTATACATATACATACACCTTGTATAGCCGCGAGGGAGGAAATCGTTCGTCGTCGCTGGAACGTGTCTATTTTAAGGATCGATTTACACAATTTTCCTCGAAAATCCCGGCAAGTGTGTTTACCCAGGCCCTATATACAGCCCGGCGATCTTCTCGCTCGCGCAATTCGAAGAGCGAAAGCTCTCTCGCAATACAATCGCGCGCCGTATACTTCTATACTGCTTTCCTCGAGTGGAAAGTTTTTTAGGGTCGCGCTTTCTCTCGCTCCCCCTTTGCGAAAATTGCCTCTCGGGCGACAGTCACGTCTCCCGCTCGTGCGATCCACCGACACTTGGCATTTCGAAATTGGAACGCGCGTCTCGCTCGCTGTCCCCGCGCGTATACGTGCCCATGTGTTCTCGAACTTGTACCACTGCTATCCGACGAGGACGTCCTCTCGGTGTGACGAAGAACTGGGCTCCCCCTTCTTTTTCTTTTATAGAGGATCGAGCTTTTATTGCCCAGAAGCCGGGGAGAAATGGCCTGGAAAAAGGTGCGAGAGGGAGAAGGAAATCAGTTGAACGCTTATCACAGCCGCCGCCGTTGAATCATTGAATAATACCACCACACAGCGGCTCTCTCTCTCTCTCTCTCTCTCTCTCTCTCTCTCTCTCTCTAACCCTGTACCGCGCGGGCTGCCTTCATTACCGCATTCATAATGCACGAGAGCCGCAACAAACGCCGATGAATATTGCGGAGCTTGCGCTGCCAGCAGCGACTCCCAGGAGGCCAACTATTCGGCGTCGCGCTCGTGCTCGCGCGCGTGCGAACTTTCGTTATTCGCACGCGTATATTGTACGCGCCGATAACTGCGCCGAATAAAATTAGCATAATTAAAGTTATACGCGAGCGCGGAGATGAACTTGACAAGCTGGAACTCTCTCGTATTATCGAGGGCCTGCGCGCGCGGAACACACCTGCGGGGGTGAGCGAATTTCAAGTTTAATCAAGTTTGCTCGAAGCATAATGCAACTGGTAAACAAGCGCGATACAACACACGTTACTGGAGCAGCGGCTAACTCTGGTGAATATCGACGAGCGGATGTATGATGCTGCGTGTACACGACACACACGCACACGCCCGTTAATCTCGCCGGGGAATATGTGTGTATGCGAAATTTTTCTCTCTGTCTTTTTCCGGAAAATACGTTATACGCCGCGAGATGCAGATCTCGTTACGCCGCGCAAAGGCAAAGGAAACGAAAAAGAGCAGCGACGCGCAAATTGAAATATCTCGTCGTCGCGTAGCCGAGTTTACACGATTTATACATCGGGACAGACGCACTACTGCAGGCAAAGAGAGAAAATAATTCCCTCGTAGTAGGGCTATATGGGTCAGGGCGCATCGAGGCCTAATTATTCGAACTCGCGGCTGATTAATTGATGAGAGGGTGTTGTAGGGAGAGACGTACGCGCGTATACGTATATATACAGGCACTCCTTCTTATTACGATAATCGAACGGCTCGCTGTGCGCTGATCGATGGGGCCGCATGACGAGTGCGATTCTCCATGGTGTATCTCTATATATATATACACTCACACAGACCCGGGGGTACTTTTGGCTCGAGCGATGAAATACACAACGGCCCGATAAGACCTGTTTGGCCAGGGTAGCTGAAATCGGAGCGACCGGCGCCGCTGCTGCCGAGCGATTTCGTATATTTCGGCTTTCGGTGTTGTTGTACCGCGCTTACCCTATACACCCCGAGCGGGGCAGCTTTGGCTTTCGAATAAGTGGAGCTGGTTACGACAAGCGTGATTACGGACAGTGATGCACGAGCAGTCGCCGGGTGTAATTAGTGAATTTTTCATGATGCTTTTCTTTCCATCCCTCTTTTCCATATAGTCCGAATGACTCGGCGGAATATACCTATCCGCGGTTAATATTTTTCCACGAGCGATTGCGATTAAGCGCGCTAGGGGCTGACGCGTCCGAGTGAATGTTTTTCTCTCTCTCTCTCTAGTCCGCTCGGAAATTTCCATTACTACGTCGTTCCAGTGTCTAAGTGCGAGAAACGAATTTGTCGTTGCAATTATACGTACGAATTTATCGTTTAATCGCGAATACTTGTTATTCGATAATTACGCCACAATCGCGTAAATGAAGAAAAAAATTGAAGAACGCCCACCTTACGCGTTCACTTTGTTATAAATTTCCGATAATTCATCCCCCCCGCCGCCCTCTCACTCTCTCTCGGTAATTGCAATTTCTCCCTCGATCGAGTTATGTATTCTCTAGGTGTTTCGCGCGCTGCGTGTAACTCATTTACGCGCGGGAAATAATTGAGGAAGAATTGAAAATTTCGCGTGGATGTATTATACATACCCGAGGCTGTGTCGTCCCGTCTCTAGTTAATCGACTCCCTCCGATTTCCCGGAGCGCGTATGCAACAGTGCGAATTATTTTTAATTCTCTTTGTCGGCTATTAAAGTGCTGAAAAGAATCATGGAAGAGAAAATTTAAGCACGCGCAAAAGTACACCAATAAAAGCGAACAAAGGGGCAGAACCCGGCACACAAAGGCCTACTTTGAGAGAGCGAGCGACTCTCTCTCTCTCTCTCTCTCGCCCCGAAACCTTGATCCAGTCCAAAAATAAAGCTTTCCCCCTATACTCTCTGCGTTCGCGATTTTCCGAATACACTGCTGCACCAGCACACGCGCGAAAATGAGTTTCGCGCCACGAACACGATGCGGCACGCGAAATTAATCGTTCGTCCGGGAACGCGAGGCATCGAAATAGTCCGCAAGCTCTTCTCGCTGCGGCTTGATGTATTCCGGCAATACTATCGCTGCAGTGGGTGTGTGTGTGTGCGTGCGATGCAAAACGTAATCGCAAAAAGGCCGCTTTGATCAGTACCCCGCGAAATCGGCCGCAAGCTCCATCATGCGTTCCTTAATCGCGTGTAGCTTTGTTATGAAGGGTCAGTCGATGTATTTATGCCGATTTTATCATACCAGCTGCAGTTTGTCTTTTTTTTCATTTCACAAGTGCTATTGATAGACCCACGATTACACATATACGCTGCAGGTATGTATACGAGCTGACCTTTATACTTTGTGCCCGCGTATCTCGGCTTTCTTTGACCAGGTATGCTTTTGTCGCACACTGCATATTGCGAACAACCGAAGAGTCGCCCGGGGCTCGCGGTTTTTTCTTTTCGTTCGATCGACCGTTAAAAACTGCTTGCACACGCATATTGTACCGCCGAACGCTATACATATAGTACGCATAAAGTTCGAGACAAATGTGGTACGCGCCGCGCATACGGGGGAATATACATAGGAAGTTCGGTAATTTACGCCCGACTGCGCTTGGAGCGATTAATTATAATTCAAAGCGCGTAATGATACAATTATCGCCGCGGTGCGCGCGGGACGGTGTGCGAAAAAAAGAGAGCACTTCCTAAATTTGGGGCGAAACGAGGCTCGAGACACGACTAGTCAACCCCATTAGCAATCAAATCTCGGCCCGTAATCACCTGTCCCGATCGCCTCATCAATAACGTGTACCCTCTAAGCGTTCTCCCTCGCTAGCTTTGCTTCTCGGACGGTTGGAGAAAGAAATACACCCGCGCATCACATGCGGGAAGACGGAAAAGGGTCTCTCCGACGCACATGTGTGTGTATAAGGCGCAAGAAGAAAAAGAACCGTAGACGCGTGAGAAACTCCGCCGACTGTCGTCACGCTTGCGTTGGTGTGCGCCTTTGTTCTTCGAGCTGCTCCTACTCTACTGCTATACATATTCCCGGCCAGTGAGAGAGAGAGAGAGAGAGCCCTTTACGAACGCGGGTGAATCTTTCTCTCTCTCTCTTTCTCACTCGACTGCAGTGCTATCGCGATGCCGGTCGTATACAGTGAGAGCGCGAGCGCCGTCGTCGTCTGCTACACACCCGAGACGGCGACGCTACTCTTCTTCTTCTGCTTCCTCTTCGTTGCCGCGGAGTATCGCGTCGTCCGGCCGAGAGTACGTACGTATGGACGCGCGACTTGTTTTTCGTCGGACTAGCTCACCTATATATATCGTACGCTTACACCGCCGCGTCGTGTAATTAGAGGCGCTAACGCGGGGGAGTAGCGAGTGAAAAGTTAGCGGTGAAAAAGTTGATTAAACTTTCGGAAAATTGCACGTCGCTCTGCGCGCGAGTGGATAATAATTATACAGAGTGCGTTGTTCGTGTCTGTTGGTGTGTTGGTGCAATGGGTAGGTGACACGCGCGGCGAAATTAAAAAACTTTCTTTACGATCCTCGTCCGACTTTCCAGTCTACTTACAAATCCCGCCTCCGATGCTCATCAACATAGCCCAATAATAGTGAGGAATAAGAGGAAGCGCGCGCACAGAGCGTGTGTACACGCTTGGCCGAGGCTCGGACCGGAACTTTCTTTTTTCCGCCGCGATCGCTGCGCACACTTATACTCTCGGAGCCGCGGCTCGGTTTTCTAATTTTCACCAAAGTGAGCTGATGCTATTCTCCGAGCATAAGTTTACTTACCGACTCGTGAATTATTCATTCGCTTCGCCCTAAACTTGATCTTGAAAATCCGCATGGTGTATCGATTGTTCCCTCTCTGTGTGTGCGTTTTACGAGGGTATAGTAAGCCTGGCGCGTTTTCATCGCGCTAATTGGAAGGTTTTACGAGTACGACGCTGCAATTTGAATAATTTTTTTCTCCTCCCCTCCCCCTCTGGACTCTCTGTTTATACAGAGAGAGAGAGAGAGAGAGAGAGAGAGAACCGCAGAACAAAGCGCCAGGCAATAAAGTGTGTACACAGTGTGCGATATAGACCCGGGAAAAGTTTCGAATAAAGTTGTACTCGAGGCAGTGCGGCGCCGGTCGATCTCAAAACTTACTGCCGCCTCTGTTTTGACCCAACTTCCTTCCACTTGTACACAATTTTTCTCCCGCGTGCGAAACTCTCGAAGCGACACGACGTGTCGTATGACGGAGCTCCCTATACTCGCTTTAGAAAGAATTTCAATAAATTTTCCGGGAAAGAAATAAGCGTGAGCTAGACAGCCTGAATAATTCACGACACTGACACAACGCTCGTCATATAATTAACGTCTATTTTCTTCCTCGATGTTTCAGGATCCATAATGTTCCATGTGCGTCGAAGGCCGGCGGACTACGTGCCGCGCAAGCGCAAGAAAAAACCGGCTGGCAAGTGGAACGAGCTGGAGCACATCAGGTACGAGGACGAGCGACTACCCTTCCTCCTCGAGCTCAACCCCGACGGCACGGACATCTCCAGCGGCGCCGGTGTGCGCCACCGACTCCAGCCCAACGTCACCGAGGTCGGCAGCGAGAGGCCCATCGGTCCCCAAGCCGTACAGGCCCAGACGCTCACTCTCACCGGGCCGACGGTCATGCCGAGACACTGCGTCATCGCCTTCACCGAGAACATCGTCACGCTGACGCCCTGCTCCAGGGACGCCCACACCTACGTCAACAACCAGAGGATACACCAGACCACGATACTGCAGGTTTGACATCAGCCCTTGTAACCGTAGGCGCGTCCTCCCTTTTTCTTGACCCCTCTCGGGACGCGTAAAAGCTGAACTACCCTAGATTCCATCAAAACGCGTGTTCATAACGCTGGCGTTATTACATTATTCCCGGCGCGACACGTGGCTTCTTATACGTCCTCGAAAATCCGGCGCACCACAGCAGCGCCTGGAATTCCACTCCACTTGTGTGTACTCCCACCGACATCACCACCAAGACGCGATCCTTATCCTCGATGCTTTTTTCCCTCCTCCTCCACTTCCCTCCCTATGAGAAACTCAAGCTGGAGGCGCGAGTTGAAATAATTAGACCTTCCTCGAGCTCTCTCGATCGACGTCAGGCTATTCGCGTCGGATTTCAAATTGCACTGCGCGCGCAGAAACCGCGAAACTTGCGCCGCGCCGCGTGAATAATGAGAATACAAGACGTACGTTACAGCGCACCGGTTTAGTATTTAGCACGCGCCGCGGCAAGAAATTCGGCGATTAGCGCAACGCGCTACTCGCGGCAACAAATTGCGGTGATTAGAGTTCCGAATTATCAGACGCGAGAACTTCGAGCCTCTGTATATATATGCGGAGCGCGTAATGAATGCGAATCTGTAGTTATAGCACACGGCTCGCTCGAAGTTTCCTCCGCGTCGCTAGCTGCAGTACCGTGAATAATCGTCTTTTTGTTTCGGCTCACATGTTACACCTACTTACTCTCTGTGTGGTGTAGTTAACTTTTCCGAGTCATTCTGTCGTCAAAAGCGCGCGGTCGAATTTAAATTCGAATCGAATACGCGGCACGTGAAAAGGGCGAGATTATCGGCTATTAAAAGTTGATTCGAGGCACGCGGGGGGAAAAAGCTCGAACGAATTACTAGAGATAAAGCCTGTGCGCTCTCCCGATTGTCCCTATCTCTCCTGATGCGCGATGTGAATAGCGTCCGCTGCGATCGAGGGAGCGTTCAATTGCTTGTAATTCGAAATGATGCAACTGAATAACATTATCCGCTGAATCAATTAACCGGGCTGATTGCTTGATTTATCGACTTTGAATTTAATTAACTCCAGATCGCACGCCAGGGACACGTACACGTCGTCGTGTGTATGCGTATGCGTGGGAGGCGCCGACTGCCGCTTCGTGCAATGAAAAATCAAACGCGCGCGCGCGCGCGCGCACCGGCCGTTAATCAGATTTGACCGGCTGTGCTCTCTGCAACCGTGTAAACAACCCGCACGGCGAGTGGATTTTTCGCTGTTTTTTTCGCAAAGCCGGGACTTTGACGAGCGCCGATAATTGTATTCCGAAAACATTCAAAAAGCCAGTAGTAGTCGTAGAGCAAAGCTTTCACCCCGAGACGCACTAATCACCGACCTAACCACTGTCTGCTTGCAGAACGGAGCGATCATCAAGTTCGGCCGGATGCACACCTTCCGATTCATCGATCCGGCACCTGAGGAGCGCATCAGGCAGCGACACGACTCGGGTCGCCAGATGGACTACTCCTACGACAGGTAAGGGAAAAAAGAAAACACGACATGTCCGACGCTCTGTATGTACTCTTATCGATGTGTACGTGTCGTTGTCGTCATTGTCGATGGTTCGTGCGGCAGAGACATTGCTGCTAGCGCATCGGATATACGTCTACGTTTGTATATTATGTGTACACATATAGGGAGAAAGTTATGGCTGTGCTTTCCTTTATGGCTGTACATGCGTTTTATAGATACGCGGCTATGCATCTTTATTCGTTATCGCCAACACTTTATGTATCCGCGCACGTTTACACACGCAGTTTTTTACTTTTATACCTACTACATCGTGCGTGTCATATTTTATTATTTGAGCAGTAGTATACATATAGGTACACATGTGCTTGATCGATTTTCCTTGTCGAGAGAGATTTTTCGAGTCTAATCTCCGCTGCGATATGGCAATATTAATAGCGCGCTACTAGACTTCTGGCAAATATTAGGCTCTGTAGCGGGCAAAGCAGCGGCGGCGGCAACAGCGACACACAAAGGAGGATATTGACTTCTCGAGCGCATTGCAGCTATACACACGGCGTATAGTCAGTCAGCCAGCCGAAAAGGTTCTCGTATACGACATATATACTTAAGTGCTGGCGCTCGCTCGTTGGCTAGAAAAGAGAGAGAGAGAGAGAGAGAGAGACAAAGAGCATGAGAATTTTTTGTGCCTAAGTGGTCCCACTAAAAATGTTTCGAGATTTATTGCTCCGCCTTGAGCGTATGTGCCTGTGTGTCCTTGTTTCTTCTAATTTCGAGAAGCTCGCTATTTTCGTCCCGAGCTTTTACTCTCCGGATAATTGAACTTGCGCGTTATAACCTCGAGGAAAATCGATCAACTGCGTCTACCCATACATTTTTATTTCTCCAACCATCTCGCTTACTGGTTTCGTTACATGTTTTTATTTTTCCTCTCTCCCCTTGTCGCACCCTCGCCTTACCCCCACGTAGACGTTCGCCAGACAGCAGCAGCCAGCAGGAACTCAGCTCGGAGAAGTACCGACCAGGTTCAGGTATGGGTTCGCAGACGCCTAACGGCGCGACGAGTGCCCTGCAGTCGCCGTCAGGTTCGAATCCACCGAGTCCGACGAAATCCGCGGCGGCCAGTCCCAGAAGCCCGACCCGATCCAGCCAGGCAGAGCCGACCCACAACTACGAGACGACGTTCGACCTCGACGGCAACGTCGAAACCGCCAGCCTCAGCAGTAGTCGCGACGGTCACAGGTATGTCAGCATGTGATGGATAGTTCGGCACGTATAGAGAGAGAGAGAGAGAGAGAGAGAGAGAGAGAGAGAGAGAGAGAGCAGAAGAGAGAAGGGGTTGTTTGATCGCGTTAATTGACGATCGCTGTTTCGAAGGACCGGGGGATTTGTACTCCAGGCCAGCGGGCTTAAAATTGACGCGCCATGAATGGCTCTGACGAGAGTCAGTTTGGCATTTAGAAGCGTTAATACCGGCTATGGGGATCGCCGGTCGAATTAAAGATTGTTAAAATCCTCCGGTCGAGCGTGTTATTCGCGCCTCTTCTCTCTCTCTCTCCCTCCCTCTCTCCCCCACACTGTGATCCGTGTGCACCTCTTGTGTACCTGTACACACGTACGTAAAATTGTTGTTTGCCTTTTTATTTGCCGTACCTCTCGTCTGCTCTAAACACACACGCTCACAAAGAGGAAAGAGAGAAAAAAAATGAGCGACCGTGCGAGGTCGACCGAATAATTTGCAGGTAAGCTGCGCGCAAAAATACTGCCCCGTCCATATCAGCGTTTGTACAGTGTTCCAGAGCCCGATCGATTCGAGCCACATACGCGCCCACTTTTTTTCAACCATTATATAAACCGTGGGAATAATATCGCGGAATTTTTTCCCCCCTCTGATAATTCGATGCCTATACTACGCCACTCTGAATTAACGATCGCGTAGTTCTACGAGGACTCGCGACGATTTGCAGGGCTTATTAAAACTTGAATGCGCGATAATTAGCGGACATGCAGCGAGACAATGGACTGCGCGGCGCATAACAAAGAGCGATAAGGGCCGGAACGAAGGGAAAGTTTCGAGATTTCGAAACACAGTGCAGATGTAAAAAGCTCCTTCTACTTCTCCTCTCGACAATGAAATTTTAATCCCATTGTGTAACCGCAGGCTCTCCCAGTACGAGAGACAGCAGCAGCAACAGCAGCCCAGAGGTACGGACCCGATTCTACCGGCTGTCCTCGAGTTCCTCGAGGAAACGGAGGAGACGTTCCTTCACGCAGTTATCACCGACGTGGAGCCGTCGGCGCCGCAGTTCAAGCTCGCCCCTACTTACACGCTGTACTTGGCAGCGAGATACAGGGCTAGCACGCACTACAGGCCCGAATTGCAGCCGACTGAAAGGGCGAAAAGACTGACGGTTATGCTGGCGAATGTCGCCACTATGATACAGCGGGTCATTCAGGTAAGCTCGATGGTTTTGTTTTTAGAATTGATCGAGGCAAAAACGCGCGGGCTATTGTTCGAAAAATCTCCGACTATTCTCGTGGAGATTCGTGCTTTGATGGATGGTCTTTGCCAGGCTTTATTTAAAATTTATAACGTCTCACACGATTCATCCTTCATTTTCTAGAGGATAAAGTAATATTGACCTTTCGTTTAATTATCGGTTCTCTCCGATGGTAAGAGGATCAATTTTTTTTCTCTTTCTCTCTGCTCGCTTCCGAACACCATACTGACTTATACGTCCTGACGTGACACATTATATTTGAAATCGCGAAGTAATCTCCGGAACGCTTCCGATCCTTTTATAAATTACGATTCGTCCACGTCGTAGCGTTTAGTAAACTCTTCTCTAATAAAAAAAGTCGATCAGTAAAGGTATCGTGAAACGCGTTGTATTAGCGATAAAACGTACGCAGTATAAAAATCGCTGGCCAATAAATCCATTAAACCTTTAGCTTGTATCAAATGGATCGGAAAGCTTTATATTCGAAACATTTGCCCCGGCAAATGGCATGTATCATTCGACTTTACTGCTCCTTCTTTCTTTCTCTCGCCCTCCCTCTTAAATCCGCGAATCTCGAAAAACCCGCCCTTAATTTTACCTCCCCTTTTCCTAATTCAATTAAGCCCGAACAGTCTCTCTCTCGTTCCCACAACCGCTAAAATAAACTCATCTGCTGCGACTGTACTCTGCGGCGTAGAACTTAATCGCTGGCGTTTAAAACACTCTTAGCCTGATTAGCCAGGTTTCTCGGTGGGGGGGGGGGGAGAGGAGCACGCGAGGTGCGTTAGTCTGGAAGACACGGCATTAGCCGCAGCAGAGAGCGCTCGCTTTAACATCAATTTGCACACTGCAGGTGTATACACTCGGGCTTTAACAAGACGACACAGGGCCAAAGGAGCTTCAGTTTATTCAGTCGTCGTCGTCTCTCTCTGTCTGAGAAAACTCGCTCGGCGCTGTAATCCCGGACTCGGATTTAATAATTATATCAGGCCGCGTACACATAAGCCTCCGTGCACTGCACTAGATACAGCGACACACACATACACTCTCCCCCTTTAGGAGCCACTTAGTACTCGAGGACCGCGAGCCTTTATAGTGGACTCACTCTCTCTCTCTCTCTGTCGCCTCGCGCCCTGTGAGCTTTGATGGAGAGAGTGTGCGGAGAGGATCTAGATCGCGATGCTGACCCGGGGAAAATGCGCTTTGCGCTCTCGGCTGAAAGAGCTGCGAGACAGAGAGAGAGAGAGAGAGAGAGAGAGAGAGAGAGAGAGAGAGAGGAAAAACTGAGCGGAAAGTTCCGAGACTGCGCGGGGGTGAGACGCCGAGATTATCGGGCTTTAGGCCGCTGCAAAAAGAGAGCTTGCGCGAGAGCTTTATATAGATGGCTCGATTGAATTGGTTCGATACTTTTTTGGGAAGCTCGCGCACAGGGGTATTCTTTTATAGCGCGCGCGAGAGAGATCCTCGTTCTTTTATACAGCTCCGTTTGCTCGAATGAAATTTAACGTTTGAGTGCGCGCGTCGCGCGGCCATGGCGTTCCGCAGCGTTGAAGAAACGTAGTTACTTCGTATATAATGGAGAGCGAAAGCTCGCGAAATTGCAACAAAAAACTTTTAATACCCTCACCTGTCAAGAGAGAAAGCCGCGCGCGCTCTCACCTCCCCCGCATCCGTCCACGGGATCGTCGAACTCGTCGGAAGTAATCAAACTTGTCAATTCCACGCACGTCCTCGAACTCGGGGCTAACGACCAGACCCCCGGCAAGTCTTGCTTCCCTCCCCGCGACGCCCCTCCGCGTCAGATGAAAATAAAAACAAACAACCCTCTTACGTCTCACCAGGAGCGCTACATGGACGCCTCGTCCCTCGCCCTCTGGCTGGCCAACGGCTCGGAACTGCTGCACATGCTCAAGAGCGACCGACACGTAGGCGCCTTCTCCACCCAAGCTCAGGACATCCTCGCCGACGCCGTGCACACGGCCTTCGACTCGCTGGTGCGCTGCGTCTCGCTCGAGCTCGCCCCGGCCATGTCGCAGTTCATGGCCGACGCCGACGAGCCCGCCAAGGAAGCCGGCGTCCTCCAGATCTTCTCCAACAGCATGGCGCTGCTCAGGCGCTGCCGCGTCAACGCCGCCTTGACGATACAGCTGTTCAGCCATCTGTTCCACGCCATCAACGCCACGGCCTTTAACGCCCTCGTCTCCAACAGCAACCTGTGCGTCAGGTGGTTCGGCCGGAGACTCAAGGCGAGGCTCAACGCCCTCGAGACCTGGGCGGAGAGACAGGGACTCGAGCTCGCTAGCCAGTGTCATCTGGCGACGATTATGCAGGCCACGCACTTGCTACAGGCGCCCAAGTACAATACCGAGGAGCTCGCCGCCCTCAGCGCGACGTGCTTCAAGCTGAACTCGCTGCAGGTGCAGGCGCTGTTGCAAAAGTATCAGCCGGCAGCCGACGAGCCAAGGCTGCCCGCCGAGCTCATTGAGAGCGCCGTTAGGGTAAGTGTGATTCAATTCTATAAATATTTGAACGCAGACAAACAAATGACGCAATAATCTCTTGACGCGAGTGCACTAACGAGAGGTAATAATGAATCGATTAATTAGACGGCGATGAAGGTGGCGGACGGGCTGGCCAAACAGGACGGTCGCGAGATCCGACTCGAAGAGGAGCCAACTCTCAACTTAGCTCTGCTCCTCCCCGATGACGGCTACAGCTGCGAAGTGATCCGAGGAGTGCCTCCGGGTCTGGCCGAGTTCCTGGCCCCGCTCCAACGAGACGGCCTCTGCCGCATGGCCGCGCAGCCCACCTCCAGCGGCTACTGGACTATCTACATGATCGACCACAATAACGTAAGTTCCTTCCTTTTTTTCCGTCCGGCTTTTGTTTTTGCTCCAACGTGAGAATGCGAGAGTGACAGTGTCGCCTGCGTTTTATTGCAGTTCCGAAGCCCCAGCGCGATGAGCAACAGGTCCGGCGGTTACTCCGGCCACATGGGACAGCCCCAGAGCCAGCCTGAGATACAGATTATTAAACTTCACAAATCCACCAGCGGCATGGGACTTAGTATAGTCGCTGCTAAGGTAATGTGGGGATTTAACTATTATTCACTGTCTGTCTCTTTTTCTTCGATATTAAAAATGATTGTTCGTTTTTTACTCTCTTTCGTTTCTGTACCAACCCTTTTTACGTGTTTGCAGGGTGCCGGCCAAGACCGACTTGGCATCTACATCAAAAGCGTCGTTGCCGGGGGTGCAGCCGACGCGGTAAGTTTCGAGTAAAGATCCAAGAAGAGTATGCACGAACTCACAAAAACTAATCCAATATTCAAATTTCAGGACGGACGACTGTCGGCCGGAGATCAACTTCTCAAAGTTGACGGACAGAGCTTAGTCGGAATAACCCAGGAGAAGTAAGTCGTTATACAAGCTTCGCTCGAGAGAAAAAGAGAGAGAGAGAGAGAGAGAGAGAGAGAGAGAGAGAGAGAGAGAGA
>QLSS01000002.1:4505573-4525966 GCA_024372645.1 Trichomalopsis sarcophagae
AGAGAGAGAGAGAGAGAGAGAGAGAGAGAGAGAGAGAGAGAGAGAGAGAAAAGTTCGCTCCTCGAGAAAGAGCGCGCGTGCTAAAATCTTTACTGCCTTTCAGAGCTGCCGAGTACTTGGTTCGCACGGGTCCGATAGTGACGCTGGAGGTTGCGAAGCAAGGCGCGATTTACCACGGCCTGGCGACACTGCTGTCGCAACCCTCTCCTATAATGACCAGAGGTAAGTAGTCTGTCTGCGCAAGCTTGCGAGAGAGACAAAAAAAACGAGAGGAAAAGGCGCGCCATATCTCGGGTGAAAGGGATTTTCTCATAAAGGAAGATTTATACTCACTCACTGAGGGAGAGGGAACGGCTTATGGGATATAATTTCTGTGGAAAAGCTTTGATTCCCTATCTGCTTACAGCCTTTATGCTTTACTTAACTTTACGAGGGCTTGTTTCTAATATAAAACTTACAGAGATCGATCGCCGAGAAAAATACCGTCATTCTTGTTTGAAATTATTTCCTCTGAAGATACGCAAGAAAGTATTCGTCTCGGCGCACGGGATTTGAAAAAGCTTCGCTTGGGGAAAAGTCCATATCATCTACTAATGCTTCAACTAACCCTTATTTTTCATGCAGCCTCTAAGGCACGTCCAAAATCGGAACACTTTGATCCCCCAAGAATAGGAGAGATGGCCCCGGGCCAACCGGCCTCCTCCTCGCACTCAATGGGCAATCTCCTGTCGGTGCCCCGGCACTCGGCCGGACAGGTCTACCACGAACAGTACGTCGACAATTGGGATCCACAGCCAGGTGCGAGTATAGCCCGCGTCGGCAACAACATAGCCCCTCAGTACCGCGCGAACGCGAACGTGCCCTACCGCAACTACATACCCGCGGCCGCTAACAGCCCCTATCAAGCCTATCAGCAACTTGCGCCTGTTGCAAGGCCCAACACTCTGCTCACCGCTGGTGGCGCGATAATGCGCGGCCACGACGTTGCCGCGGAGGTCTATCCGAATCCGGAGATGCCCTACGAGCCGGCTCAGGCGCGTCTGGGCTACTGGCCGGGCGAGCCGAGTCGACAGCCCGTGTTACCGATTATTCGCGAGCCCTCGAGCGAATCGACGTTCCTAACGATTCCGAGCCAGTACACCGAGTGCTATCCCCACGGTTACGCGTCCGCGCAGGTGCACGCGAACCCTTCGACCGCGCGACACTTGCCTCCCCCTAAACAGTACCAGGAAGAAGAACCTGCCGCGGCGGCAGCTACGAGCTCAAACTACGGCTCGCAGTACGGTTACTACAGCGACGACAAGACTGAATTAGTGTTCCCGGCGGTGAGGAGCCACTCACAGGACTACCTCGAGGCCGTCGACGACCTGCAGGCGGCGGCCAGAACCAGAACCGCTGTTCACCAAGAGCAGGATTACTATGCCTATCGCAACACGGACCAACCAACTACTACTCAGGAACAGTGCCAGGAGAGCTGGCAGGAAGCTGCGGCGGCGATCGCCGAGCAAGAAGAGGTGGACGAGGAGGACAAGTCCGCGGACAAGGCGTGCTCGACGGAGGATGCCACGCAGTCGAGCACGAGAGACAACTCTGACAGCCCTTCGCTGGATACGGAAGCCACGGTTGTGCCCACGACGAAGCTGCACACGGTGATGCCCGAGCTGAACCTCGACCTCAGCGGACTGAACAGCAGCGATGTGTCGAGCGACGAGAGCAACGGCGAAAAGTGCTGGAAGTCGCCGGAGGACGTTCGTCTGGGCTGTGGAAGGGTTGCCGCGCTAGCCAAGCATTTCTCGCAACTCGGCGAGGCCGGCCTCATCAAGTTCAAATCGCGAAGATTCGCCGGATCAAGACAGTTCATGTCCGAACCGGACATCGCATCACCCTCGAGCGCCGACACGAAAAGGCGCACGAGAGCCAGTATCGAGAAGTTCAAGTCGGAGACCGAGCTATTGAAGTCGGACAAGAGTGTCGCCACGACGCCTGAAAAGGAGTGGAGTATGATTCTGTTGGATATACAAGCGAAAGGGACACTGGAGTACCAAGAGGAGGCAGAGAATCGCAAACGTGAGAGCCAAGAAGAAGAATCCGAAAAAGAAGAAGAAGTGGAGGAGGACGAGGGAAAAGTGAAAGAAGCCGACGACAAAAGCAGTTCGAAACTCTCTCTTGCCGAGCAAGAGCAGATAATCGAACAGTTGAAAGAATTCGCGAACCTCGACAACGTGGACGCACCTCTCTTTATACCCAGCAAAGAAAACGGCAACAGTCGCAGAGGCAGCGGTTCCGACAAAGAGACGATGACCGACTCGACGGAGGGCAGCATCGAGAACATCCACAAAGTGAAAAAGCAACCCCGCACACTCATAGCCGGTAGCGTAAAGCTCGAGCAATTTCGCAACCATTCCCTGCCGACGATTTTGAGCACCCTCAACGTCTTTCCCCAGCGACGATGCAACGGAAGCTCCGCAACGACCATAGTGGCCAAGGGCAAAGTTAACAGCCTCTCAAAGTACTGGTCTCTGAAGGATCTCGCCTCGAGTGACGAGCTCGACTCGAATCACACGTCGAACGACGACATGCTGGACGATGACGATCGCGAGGACAGCCCTGGCGCCAACAAGTACGTGGTTTTCCCCACCTGCTCGCGCGTCGTGTCAGCTCCCGAGATATCCGACGACTGCGCGAGATACACCCCCGTCACCGGAATCACCATCAAGAGCACGATATCGTTCGGACGGCGACGCAGCGACGAGAGCGCGACAGCCTCTTCCACCAGTTCCTTTCACTCGACGGTGAGGCTGTCCAAGAGCACGAGCGACATATCCAGGGACGCGATCGACGGCTCGATTCCGGGGGACTGCGACGACGAGGACGATGACAGGCTGAGCAAGTCCTGGGAGAAGCTTAACCCGGCTTGCAACAAGAAGCATAGTAGGTGCTACGCACGAAGGGATCACAGAGGTCACGGCAGACGTGGTAACAGCAAGCTCGTCGTCGTCAGGAAGAAAGCCAAGAGCGACCTCGATGTGTCGGAGAGAAAACCCACGCCGAGGTTCGAGAGAGGCGACTGGGTCTTTCGAGACATATCCCAGTCGATACCAGTAGCAGCGAAGAGGGAAGAGCCAAGGCAACAGCAGCGAACGGAATCGCGTAAGCCGGCGATGATGTTTCTGAGTCTCAGAGCACTGGTCGTCGTTCGTGTAGCGCACGATTGTATTGATGGAGCCTGGTTCAGTTTCTTGTTGTTCGTTATTTACGTTACTTAGTTATCTGACACGATTATGATTTCTTTTCGTTGCGTCTTAAAAGTTTGACTTGTTGTTGTTTGAGAAAAGTTTATACCACGGTTTCGATCGTCCGAATGTGAAGAGTTTGCAACGTTAGTATTAATGTCTCTAGTTTTATCGCCCTTTGGCCAACGTGATACGTACAGTTCGTATAAGCGAAGGTTTTTTTTATGCTGTTGTTCGACTGCACAGTTTACGACGCTGCGTCGCTCGGCTGTTTTATTTTTAGATGCAATTATGCGCGTGCGGATGTTTGAAAGAGAAAGTGCGTTTTATGCGGGATTGTACGTTTTACGTCGGCCTTTAATATCTTTCAGCTCTACATGTAATCACGTTCATTAACTATTTTTTAAACGCTCATAACCTGGTGAATGTTAATACAATGCCTCTATACATTGCATCCATCTCTGCTTTATTTCATAAGGAAATATTGCGTTCGAGCGTGGAGCTGCGCTCGCATAAACCATCGGATATTTCATTAACGCTTAATACTTATATCGTATACGACAGAGCAGCTCCGCGTCCGAAACACAATCGCTGTACCATGCGTGCGTACATACCTAGACCGTAAGATACGCCCAAAACTCATTAACGCAAGTACGTTAGTCAAGGCACGTTCGCATGTTTATACGGAGACCTTCGCCGGTCTCCTCCGCATTTATATATACGTACTTACATTTATCTATTTATTTATCCATATGCGTATACATATATCTGCCAATTCGCACGAGCATGTGACAATTAGATGTTTAATGTTGTGCATTTGTTCTTGTGCATCTTGTTGCGCGCTTCGCCCGCAGGTCCCCGCCGCATGAGCGAACGCGATTTGCCGTCTCGCTTGGGCCACGACGCGCCTACTCCGCAGCAAATTCACAGCAGCAAATCCGTTCCCGCTCTTCACAGTAAGTATGCATACGTACATCGCCACCGCCAACCCACCACTTACAGACACCACTTCACTCCACTCTCGCTATACACGGAATATCTCTGCAGCATCAGCAACAGCAGCAGCAGCAGCAGCAAGTCTATTTACACACACACGCTTTTTTCACGCCAGGCACACTCACTCTCTTGCATATATATACACCAGAACTGTTTATAAATACACCTAGGCGCGAATCGCGCGCGAGAGCCACGACATTCGCGCGACTGTTCGACTGTCTCTGGTACTCGACGTCGTTTGCTGAAGTGGTGTACATAAGCTATACATACTTATATACCGGGGGGTTTGCACATTGTTCATTGCTGTTTTGTCTATAACGTTGTCTCTCGGATGAAACAGATGTAGGAACTGAAGGCAAGCTACAGCACGAGGTCTTCAATCCAGGATACAGTAGAGCATCGTCCAGCAATAGCGTTACGCCGCCAGTCCAGCCGCCGCCTATGCCCGCCATGAACGGAGCAACTTCTTTAAGATCGAGGTGAGGCTTTGTTGATGGCAAAATAGATTCCAAGTCGTTAATGCTGCTTAATTGAATTTTGAATAAATCGTACGACAGTAGTATAGATTGAATCGTTTAGTTTAGCACGGCAAGCGTCATGATTAATTCCTTGCATTGACAATTGCAGGTCCAGTCACAATTTGCATGACCCGAGCAGAGCCGGCACTTTGCCGCCAAGCGGTCTATCGAACAGGCAACAATCTTCGCCCAATCTCAACCCAAGTCATCCCCACGGAGCGAACAATATGCAAAGTAACGAAGCCGAGAGATTCTATCAAAACTTGAGCGTGTATAGAAACCAGGAGCCCGGACTGAAGCAGCACCCGAGCCCTCCTCAATCTTCCGATGACAGGTACACGTATATTCTATATGGAAACGCTCAACTGATTGTCTAAAATACGATTTTTTTTTTATTTTATCGATCCAAAATTTCGCAATCTAATCTCGCATTTTTCGCTCAGAAGCCCGCTGCATGTACAGAAGCCACTATCGCGAGGCTCGGAGTCGACTCTGCACCGTGGATCTTCGGAGCAGGGCAAGGAGCGACCCATGTCCGCTTACGTCCCCCAGGGCCAGCAGCCTCAGCAACCGGGTTACCCCGGGCCACAGGGCCAGCAACAGGGCCCACCAGCCAGATCTCAGTCTTCCCGTGACATCATCAGACAAGAGGCCAAGCTCTCGGAAATGCAGGAGGAAGTTCGTCGGCGCGAACTTCGCGGAGGTCCGGCACCCGCGGCAATGGGAGCCCAGGGAATGGCCGCGTACCGCAACAACACGTATAACCCACGTGCGGGCGCCAGCGCCAGTGGCATGCAGGCACCGAACTCGATTAGAAACGCGACGCAAAGACCGATTGGCTCGACTCCGAACCTTGGTCCTACTTCGCCCAGCTATGTTCACTCAAGAGGACCCGGTCAGAACTATGGATACCTCCCGATGGAAGCCCAACAGCAGCAGTACAATCAATATGCACAGCAGTTTAACAAGCCGTACACAGCCGGAATGGTGGGCAGGCCCTTCGCCGAACTCCAGCAGCAGTACCAGAGCGAGGTTGAGGCAGAATTAGCGGCGGCTAGATATGGAAACGGCAATGGCATCAACAGATCGCAGACGAATGGAGATATTGCGAACGAGAACCCTCCGGCGAGACCGTCGCTACCGCAGTCCAGTGGCAGTCCTCCACCACCGGTTCCCAATACCATGACGCACCCATTGTTTACGAAGCAGATGGATCCTTCCTCTAGGTAAGTCTTATGATTTTTCAAGAAGAACGGAGGCTTGTAATCAATGATTTATTTCTAATGGATTTTATTCTTCAATTAGCAGATACACTGCGAGCATGCAGGATCCTCCTAGAGGTGGATATTATCCTACGACTGCTGGCGGTTCGCAGCAGCCGCGTCAGTATCAGTTCAGTGCCACTAATCCTTGGCAGAGAGAAGAAAAAGAGAAGGTAAAGATGATCATAATACAGGCTTTATTTCACGTTCCATCGACAAGTATTTACTAAACTGCTAACGTTTACAGGAACAAGCAAGACGCAGGGAAGCCGCAAGGCAGTGGCGCGACCAGCAGATCGCGGAGCTCAGCGCGTTATCCCATAGATCGCCCCAGCAAGAGGAACAATTGCGCGCTCTTCAGCTTGAGCGTGACTTCCAAAAACGCGCTGAAGAAGCTGCGAACCAACAAGACGATGACGAGGAGGGCAACGATATCGACAACGAGAATGCGAGCACTAGCCAACGAGTTCAAGGTCTCCTGCGTAGTGTCGCAGCTCAAGACCAACAGCGAAATCAACCAAACAATCAAGTCCCGCAACCTGCTCCTGGACTGAATCGTAGTAACGCGACCAATCAATCGGGCAGAGGAGCCCTGTCGCCTCAGCCTGTCGGCAGTCAAATTCAAATGACGAACGTACCGATTCATACGGCTAGCAGCCAGCAGGGAACCATGCAGAACAATTACGGTGGTGGACAGAACGTCGATGCTATGGCCAATAACGTGGGAGGATATTCTCCCCAGAATCAAAACATGAACAACAGCCAGTCGACCATGTCGCCGTCATATGGCTCACCGAATCTCAATCAGCAATCGAGCGCTCGTCAGAAGGCAAGCATGGAAGCCGCAGCTGCAGCTCAGGCTAACGAAGAACGAGAAAGACAACGTAGAATGGAAGAGCTGAAGAGACGACAGTCGGAGTTTGACGAGAATCAGAGAAGAAGGCAGGAAGAGGAGGCAAGACAGCAGCAACAGCAGCAAATGCATGCACACCAGCAGCAGATGCAGCATATGTACCAGCAGCATCAATCGAACCTCCGCAACCAGCATCAGTTGCACCCGGGCATGCTGAGACTGGACAATCTCGTCATTGAGGAGCCCAATTCGCCGAATGAGTGTTAGTTCGAAATATGCTATTGAGTAGAACTTTTTAAGATCAATAAACCATTTAATTTTCATTTGCCAAAATAATTACAGACTCTCAAAGTGGTAACGAGGCTCCCCCACCGCCAGAGCGAGGTTCAAGCTACGCCGTGATGTCGCAACAAAGCGCGTTACGATCGAACACTTCAACCACGTCGAATTCCATTCTCGGATCTCAACCACCAGCTACAATGACCAAGAGGGTTTCCTTCCACGACCCGAATGCAAATACTGAATCACCGTCCCGTAACAATATGTCAAATATCTCGAATATCGTAACCCCTTCATCTATAACAATGGATACTATTCGAGAAGACCCAAATGTGAGTATTTAGCTAGCACATCGCTTTTACAATTATACTAACAAACAACCAACATTTATATTAACAATTATTGTAAAACTAGAAGCTAAAAGTATCCTTTCTTCGAAATGCGTCCAATGGCAGATAGAGAGTAAGAGGTATACCGAGGTTTCGATGATCCACTTGATCGTTCATCAACCATCTTGATTTACTTATTATAATGCATGTGGCAATGTTGATCCTGTCAAAAAAGCTGTAATCATACGTACTATCATCGCCCATCATGAGACATTGTCATTGCCATCATTGCAAGCGTGTACATTTTTTGAACGCATACTTGCCCATACTTTAATGTGTATTTTCCTTTGATTGTTTTTTAAAACGGATTTGACGATCGAAACCATGTAGTAGATATTTATTTTAGAACTGTATATATATATATATATATATTTATATTTGTCATGCAATAGTAGATGTTTTATGTGTGTAATTTTGTTTTGCGGTATAATAATTTTGTACTCCTCCCATAGAACTTCATAAACGATGCAGAGATGCTGTTGGCTTCTCCGAAAACACCAGAAGGTCCCGGAGGTATCTTCCAAGGAGCAACACCTGGCGTGATAGGCGCTCAGGAAGTTTATAAGTTAGTATCATCCCTTATTTCATTAGTAACATTATTATTCCTATACTTGATTTAACAATTTATTATTTGTTTCAGGGATCCGAGGACAAGGAGATTAGCGGAAAAGCAGAGGCAGCAGCAAAACTCGCAGATAGGCGCCGTGCCAGAGAAACTTAGTTTCAAGGAAAAAATGAAGATGTTCGCCATGGAGACGGGAGAAGACGGTACCCCCAGAGACAAAGTGAAAATCTCGAGAGCTCAGCGTGAAATCGATAATATTGGTAGCCCTTTGAGTTCGAATAATAATAATTGAAGTGGGATTGCGTCATGCAGCATTCAGTTATGTAAATACCAGAGTTATCCAACTGTGTGCTTGGGTGCACGACAATCATGATAAGATCATCAAGCGAGGATGTTACCGTTATTGTTTCAAGTTTAAGGATGAAGGCTATCCTTTGTTATTGTTGACGTAAGCAAAAGTATTGCAGTTTTCTTTAACGAGCGCGATATTAAAATTGTTGCAAATGGTATTAAAATATGGAAACTTTTCATTTTTAACTATAAATATGTGCAAGGGTACGCTTCATTGTATGAATGATACATGCGATATGAAATTTATTTTTATTATTGTACCTTTTTTTGCAAGTATTAGTGCTCGGCAATCATTTTAATCGTTTAATACCGGAGTATTGAAATATTTTTTATATTATTTTTTATCTAAATTGAAGCTTTTGTATTAGTAAGCCTTGATGAAGTTATCTATATACAGTTTAATTTTGTACTTCTTTTGCAAATAATGTCTACTGTATAACGTTCTAACACTGACCTTAATTTTTAGTTCTATCATGTAAGAGTAATATTAGCAAAAAAAAACCTACAGAAGCCTTTTTTTTAAAAAAAATTATTGCAAAGTTAACAGCAATCAATTATTTGAAGCATTCAAAACTGGAATTCTTCGTGTACATGTATTTAATATTTATGTATGTATGACGGTGTGCATGTGTTCTGTCACTCTATGTATATACTTAAGTTGACAGAGTGATAAAAAGCGACTGCGTTGTATCGCAGAAGAATATAAGTCATTTGATACTTACATTTATACAGAAATAGATCGGCGTGGATCAAATCAGTGCTTGGCATTGGTGACTTGAAAAGCACTGATCAATATGGGACCTATTTATCACTCCAAAAGGATACCTTTATCTCTCGTGCGTTTTGAAAAAAAAAGTTGTTTTCTTATTTATATAAAACACTTACTTATTTATACATATATTTTCTAACATATATGTCGTTTGTACATGATATTTTGAAAACAGAGATAGATCTCATACTATTGTCGTTACTCGGTAACAAACTTTACATTTTCTGAAGCAACTCTTTTGATATTTTATGAGAAAAAAGTCAAATAATATATTGCACACTTTAAAATA
Source organism: Trichomalopsis sarcophagae (assembly GCA_024372645.1). Classification (NCBI taxonomy): domain Eukaryota; kingdom Metazoa; phylum Arthropoda; class Insecta; order Hymenoptera; family Pteromalidae; genus Trichomalopsis; species Trichomalopsis sarcophagae. The sequence goes on from QLSS01000002.1 coordinate 4,515,078, forward strand.
TGTATCGAACAATACGATATGATTACGAAAAATTCGAATTTATCTGTGGCATTGTGTAAAGTTAATTAAAGTTTTAAAGGTCTATATATAGAAATAGCTTTGAATTAAAAGTATAAATCAAATTACATAACAAATAATAGCAATACGCGGCAGATGTTTCAAAATCTACCAATTGTATGTTGTTTCAAACTAAAACTATGTCTGAGCTAACCATATAAATAAATACAGTATGATACATATGCATTATATAGTATATACATGAATCTGCGCAGGGACGCGTGCACGCAAGTACACTCACATAAATATATTATAGATTATACATTAAAAGAAATAAAAAAAAAAGAGAAACTTACACCATACTAAATGTTTTAAGTAGACATGAGACAAATATGATGATATCGGGCCAAACTCCAAAGAGCCTAAAGCCCGCGTTAACAAAGCATAGCAATATTAGCGTATAAATGTTGTTAGTTTGAAAAAATATGCGAGACAAAAATAAGATTGATAAACGGAATACAAGCAAGAAAGTTAGGGTTTTATATCATCTAAAGTAGATTCGGTCTAAGTGTAGACTGCAGTTGCAATAATCTAACTAGCGTAGGTTCGTCTTTCGCGTTTTTGCAGAGCGCAATAGCCATTATTACAATATACGAAAAACATTCCTCGCGATTCAACGAAAACATTTGAAAAAAAGCATAAAAAAATACAAATAAAAGAATAATAGTAAAAAAACAAGCATGTAATTTGTTGTATAACTAAGAAAATTAGTATCGTCCCGCTTGCGACGGCATGCTCGTTTTCAATGCTACATTATAAAGTTCGTCTGTAGGAATGATAATTGCAACAACTGTAGAATCTTTATCTTTGAGGAGAAGTGTAGAACATAGATGAAATTTTATTAGAGAATCGCATTATACGTGCGCGACGTTTGAGAGCAGCCAAAATTCGTTGTCAGCCGCAAGTTATGTGGAATCGAACTAATCGTGGAAAAATGAAATTTTTTTCTTTCCTTTTTTTTAACAGGGACGCCCGGGTCCTAAACTTTGTACAGCGGATGCGTTCTAGATATTGTATGTGATATAATATAGGCCTTTCTTTCAAATCGAAAGATAATCGAGTATGTTATTTTCGACTCGCAAACGCGTGTAAACCAAGATGAGTTAAAGTGAAGAAAAACACTTAACGTATGCACCCCAGCTCCAATACGTAAACGGGAAATAAATCAGACTATAATCGTCATCTCTGCGTCCAGCAAAAAATATTGTTTATTGCTTGTTTTTTTTTCTTTTTTTTTAATTTATTACCTACGTATATAAAACATTATAGTCTTATCTTTTTTTCATTAACAATTTTTAAAGATTGAGAATGAGAGATATATGTATTACGCGAGCAGCTGTTGTTAAGTTTTTCATATAAGTAAAGCGAACAGAAGCGCGAGAAAGGGAGTAAGTGAAAAAATGTTTAAACCTGCAGGGAGAAGAATATATAGTGTTACGAAACACGAGTCCCTGCAGAGTAAAAATAAACTGACCGTTGTTTTTTCAAGCCTTAAGCTGATAGCAGAAGTTATTCATGAGAATTAACGGGACTCTTTTTTATTTCCATGTTGATTATGCAAAAAGAAAAAGCGTGTTATGTTTATCGGTCCCGATCGTTCTAGAGATGAAATGTCAAGATTTTACGTAAAAAGGGTAAAAACACAGAACCTAGGAATGAGATGAATGATGAAAGTTGTGTAAAAAGGAAAAAAGCGTTAGCACGTATCCACATGTAAGTTAGTTGCAGCTAGAAGCAGCGAGATAACGAGCCGGAAAGCGAGTAAAAAAAAAGAACGGTTACGTCCCTCCTTGTTGTGTATAGCAAACGTGTTTGCACTATATTTTGTAAGACTTTTCAATTAGGAGATGATTCTAATGAGCGACGAGGTAGATTCCTTTCCGAAACGCGCGTCATCCGATTCTTCTGAATTAGTAATATCTTATCTACATTAATAACTATGTATATCAATTGTAATTGTAGAAAACACACTATATTTTTTAATGATTGTTCATCGTGTCATTATGCATTATTCAGATATGATATTGATGAGGATTTAAATAAAATAAATATCGAGCAAAGCTCTCGAGTGTCTTGCGTCTTTAATTTCCGAACACCATGGCTCCATTCGACGATTTTACAATAAACGCAATTGTGTTCCTTGTGTTTGTTTACACGAGTACTTTATAGAGAGAAACCGTTATCAATCGATAAAATTAAAAACGCGACGTGTCAGTCTAGACACGTCAGACAGTCGCGATTCTACGATCGATATGTTTGCCTTCGGCTGATTATCTGCCAGTCGCGGTATTAATTGATTACTTTCGCTTTTACTTATCGAGAACAGATTAGTCACGCTGGAAAAACAAAACACAATCAATGACGCGTACTAGCGTTTGTTTTCCTCATGATACGATCGCTCGCAATACAATTCGAATTTACTGTATAGCTATAAAGTAACGAATTTATAGAATCGCGATTCGCGAAATCAAACTTATCGCGCCTTCGCGAATTTTCCTTCCGTTCCGCGCGTCCATATCACTACTTCCTCTCCTTCCCAGTTCCGCGTTTCCTGCATCTGGTTCGCGAGTTTCGCGACCCGTGGTAACCAGAAAAAGCCAACAATCCCAGAGAAGTGCGCGCGCGCATTTCGCTTATATTATATAGCCGCATATACTTCTCAACGTGTACAGTCGCCGTCGTCGGTTATACCAGCACAGTACATATAGGTAGACTGCAGTACTGTGAGTATAGCGCACCGCTGTGGACCGGGAGAGAGACAGATATAGCCGCGCATATACACACAGACTATACGGAGAGCTCGAGAAAACCGAGGAATTTTCAGTGAGCCGCATTCGTGCGCGAACCGGTCGACCTGACGGACGGTTTTCTCTCTCGCGAGTTTTTGCAAACTCACATACCTACTTACCACATCCTCATCGATTGCGATACATCGGAGTACTTACTCGCCAGTGCGCGCCGTCTGCATTTCAATCAAAGAGCCACCAACGTATAATCAAAAAGGAGTACAACATTCGCCGTACAGTGTAGGAAGAAGAACGCGTTGCCAACGGGAGCCGGCGGACAGACTCCCCCTTTGTCTGTGCGACACGACGTCGACATCGTCCTCGTCATCGTCTTCTCATTCTTCCGTCTGCGAGGCGACCGGTTCTCTCTTCTTTCGCCCTGTCTGCAATAATTACCGCGCGCGCTTGTGTGTGTGTGTGTGTGTGTGTATCTACTTTTGCGAATGTAAGCGACTGCCGCATCAGCAGGACTGAAAAGCGAAGCAGTGCCGGCGAGCCAACCTACGCCCCGAGGGAGGAGGACAGCAGCACATAAGAGCCACCTTCTCCGCGAACCAGAACAAGCATCCATCCAGCGCCACCAGGTAAGCCTGCGAGGATTAGTTCTCGCGAATATATCGCGAATCATAGGTACGGCAGGGCTTCTCCGATTAAATTATCATGGCGGACAGGCAGATATTATATATACAGCTGCGGTTATATACCTTCGCTCGCCGAAAGCAGGAGAAGAGAAGGAGAAAGCGAAAGACTGATACGTCGCCGTCGGCACGTTGCTTCCGGTCTTTCCTCAGCGGTTCCATCGCGGCTGCTAAAAATAGCACCCAACACGAGGAGCCGGCAACCATGATTATGCGCGCTATCTTTATCCCCCCGATGCGTTCTATAAGTACATATACATGGAGAGCGTCTTCGAGGGCTTTCTAGCCGCGCTGTGTGTGTGTGTGTGTGATATATATTTACAGCTGTTTTCGGGGCTACAGCAGCGCCGAATTCGGAATATCGCTCGAGAGTTCGCGAAATGCACTGCGCACACACGATGCGGCTTGTATAAGTAGCCCGTTTTACGTACCGTTAACGAAGAGAAAAAACGCGAAAATCTTCCACACGTTCCGCGAGATTTATATTCGACTCCTTTGGTGCACGCTATTCAGCGGCTTTCTAGAAAACACAAGCCGATTGATTTTTCTCTGTTTACGGCTGTGCGCGTGTACGTTGGGCATAGGCTCTTTCTCTCGCGTTTAATATTTCACACAGCTAGTCTCTTGATCTATACCTTCGCTGCTGCGACGAAAAAAAAGCCATAGAGATAAGGGCACGGTCGGGGCCCTCTTCCCATCTGTATGCTTGTACATACACTAAGCTCGCGAATCAATAAACCGCACGCGCTTTACACTCGCGGCTACCCTCCTCCCGTTATGGCTATTACATAGATTTTCTCTCTCTCTCTCTCCTCTCTCTGTCGCAGCTGTGAATTGTCCTAACTCGGGGTTGCGCGTACGTGAGTTCTATTATCGAGGCGGAAAGCACGCATTGTTATCTAACGGAGGAGGTTTCTGCGCTATTCATTGTACTGCAGAACTGTGCGTTCCGGTAATAAGCTTTTGCCGATTTTACTGCTTTTTTCAAAGGCGCTTTTTTTCAGTTATACAATGAAAATTCTATTTTTGTCCTCTTATCGCTTATATTATTCACGCGATGCATGTATAAACTGCGCTGGTAAAACGTCGCGCGCGTTATATTTGCGGCGAACATAATCCCAACGATGGATCGATCGCGACAAAACGCAGAATCGACACTACATCGAGCCGAGCTGCAAACACAGCGCATAATTGAAATTCCCCTGCAATTCGAAGTTCGGTATACATGTGTGTACAACAGCAGACGGCGCTCTCGAGGGGACGAAACTCGGTCAATATCTCGAACGTTCGTCGGCCTGTATATGTACACATATTATACAGTATACACAGAGAGCTCGGTCACGTGGTGTTCACTGAGTCCGAAAGCCTGTGAGCGGCGCGCAAAAACAGGTTTTTCGCCGAGTGTGTACGTGAGAATTGACGATTCGCCGGTCCGACCGGCACGTGATTGCAGTCCGGTTCTTCGCCGCCGGCTACAGACATAGGCGCAGGTGTTAAGTAGTTCCGACTAAAAGTTTGTGTATATGCATTTTTTTCAACGCGAAAAAACCTGCTTTTCATTATCGATTAGCGGTTAGCGGTCACACACCCTAATCTCGCGAATTCCATTAACACGTTCTATTTGGAAAGCCGATGCCTGGGAATTATCCTCGCCCACCAGTTTCCGCTCCAATTATAAAATGGGATTCCTGCCTTATCGGCGTTACACACATACCCTCGCTAATTAAAACTTTCACGATATTTGATTAGCATCTAATCGAGCAATCTTAGATGACCGAAAAATTTTGATATAGTCGAAGCAAAATCTTTTTTAACGCCAGCAAGCAGTAGTAGGCGTAGGTATTATATGCACCTACAGCGAGCGCGATTGTTGACACCTGACGAGTTCAAGGCAACACGATCGTCGGGTCGACTGACAGATTGAGTTATCGCCAATACCCATCCCCGGCAGATAATTAAAATGGCATCTCTAGTGTCTCAAGCCCGCGACTGATACATTTTAATGTATATTTTTTAGTTTCACACACGGCAAAGAAACTTTTTGCGCAACGGTTGTTTCTTTCTCTCTCCCTCTCTCTTACTTTATGTAAGCGACCGGTCAGTCTTGTTCAATTATCCGTACACAGTTTTACACGCATAATTATTTAAGAAAATGCAAGCCACTGCGTAGGAGGTACCTTTCCGCGAACGAATGAAACATCTTGCCCCGTCATCAGAGACAAGAATTCTTTCGGACAATTAAATCCAACGAATTTGATAAGGCAGTCGCGAATCAGGGGAATTCCATATTTACACGCACACACAAACCTAAGCTCTTTCCGTCTGGGAATCGAGCCAGAGGAGAGACGATACGGCATACGTCTTATCGCATCGAGACGAGCCGCATCATTATGTACACCTTGGATCACCTCGTATAATCAAATGTCGAGTCTCGAAATACCCGGTGCGTCTCCGGTTTATCTATATAATTGTTCGGTGCAGTTTAGCGCCGACTGTGTGTGTGTGTATCATTTTTCTCTCGATACATGCGCGTCGAGTCTCCGGATACCGAATTGGTCGGCTTATGTAACGAGCTTGGCGAAAAAAAAAATATTATCTCTGCAGCGCGACGGTACTGGAAAAGTTTCGACCGCTGCGCGGGGTCAAACTCTCTGGCGCCTCGATACACGCTCTCCGGGCTTAGCGAGCGGAGCAATCGATGAATTATGCGTTTTAATACGCACAACAATTGTGTATCGAATCGGAAAAAAAAAATTGTCGCGATTCGTTGACCACTATGTATGCTTTGAGAGAATGCGCAAAAAAGGCTCGATCGATTTATTGTTTTTTATTGTCGCTTCGCATGCGGATAAACTCTTGGGAGAGAGACTAATTGACGAGCTGACCGAAGCGACTTAATGTTTATTTTTATCAGTTCGGTGGAAACGATGCGCTGGCGCTCGAATTATTTAGGTCAAAGACCTATAGTTTAATCTGGATAAATATTTTATCTGCAGTTTTTTCATCGTCTAGCTGAACGAATGACGCGTTTGCTATACGAAGATTCTGCGTTCTAACCTCGCGTTTTATCGTTTTCTTTTTTCAGCACTTTTTTTACTCAAGTCCGTACACTGTCAACGTAGAGAAAAATAAGCGGCAAAGTGGCCGCACTTGTATTGGGGGTATACGTATACATTGTCGCCAAGGGGTCGATTCCGAGCAAGCATCCAATCGTCGCCGTCCTCGTCATTTCAAATAATAACACATATAGCACATGTGCCTTATAACAATACACACAAACGAAAAACAGAGGGAAAGCGAGAAATCTAAGGACCGTCGACTAAAGATAAACACAACAAAGGTATAAAGACTCCGGGGAGCTTTTTCTTGAAACGGTAGAGGGCACAACACCTTTCATCTACCCGCACCTCCGCGACTCAAGTTTCTTCGAGAAACGGATTCTCGAGAAAAAAGCTCCGCAGGCTGCTATTATTAGTAGGAGCTTTTTTGCACAAGAGTTTGCGCTTATACTATTTTGAAGTGACTCTCCCGTTGAGCTTTTCTCGGGAATAATAACGTTGTCTCGCGCTGCTGCTACAATTAACTTCTGCGCGAAAATAGTTTTTTTAATGCTACTATCATTGCGACCATTTGCATATATAGTCGTTATCGATTGACGCCGCAATTTAAAAACACATAAATAACAACAACGACCTCTAACTCCGTTTTTCCGACAATACACCTCGTTACGTTATATTGTGTGTAAAAAAAGTGTCCGCGTCCGCCGGAAAGCAAAAATAATCGTCTCACTCGTTCTGAAAAAATTATTTACGTCACACACCGGGGACGTAACTCGCACACTGATGCGATATGTTTGGTCGATTCCACGGAACGGAACACGCGCTCTCTCTCTCTCTACCAATGTCATAAAACACGATCTACACACGAAAGGCCTTCGAAGAAAAAAGCGACGCTTGATAAGCACGTTATCGAGCGCCGAAAACGCGAGACTGTCACAAGGGCAAGGAAACTGCGTCGTCGTTCTTTGGCCCGTTGCCAGAGAGAAAGAGAGGAATCCTTTAAAACCGTGCGCGGGCGCCTTTTTTGTTCTCTTCTCCCGTGTGGGTAGACGAAGACTTTTTTGGGAAGTATCGCTGGTGTTGCCGGGCGGCTTTCTGCTGAGAAAAGACGATGTGTGAAGTGCCGAATTTTCACTTTTTTATACTTTTCGGTGTTACGCTCGTTTGCGAGTCGGATATAATTGATTCGACAGCGTAAGTAGTGGGTGATCCCGATGAATTATGAATATATTCGCTGCCAAGAGTACGCAATTAAAGTCAGTAGTTGATTTTTTACTTGGAAATTGACGCGGTAGTCAAGCTGCCTCTACTGTGCAAACAAACTTGCAGTTTAACTGAAATTGTCATAGCATATTAAAACGTTCAACAAGCAGCTCGTCTTTCTACAACTATCATAGACACAGCTTATAGTTATACACCAGAAATGCATACCCAATATCGCGTCTTAATTTGATTGTATCTACTACAATATCTCTCTTACTGCACAACATTGCGCAATCATGGTAATTATGCACGCCCACCCTTTGAAACTTGCAACTAGTACTACAGAGATAGATCTACGTGCAATTATACCTCGAACGCTCCCATAAATTCCCTTTTTCGACCCGCCACATATATCACCAACACGTTTTTGGCAGCTCGACCTACACGTGCGGCCTAAGGTCGATCGATATCCGGAACCTAGACAGAGAGAGAGAGAGAGAGAGAGGGAAAGATAGACGCAGCTCTCGGACGTCATAATATTCCCTATACATGCCGAGTATGATGTATACCTATATACACACACGTGGACGTAAATTATTATATCGACTCTCTCACACACGCGACAGATGTATCTCTCATTTTTGTCTCTTCCGCATACTGTACATCGATAAGTATCATACGCATGATTCTGCACCAGGGGAAAAAAGCGCGTCGAGAATAGCAGCGCATCTCTGACGCACGCGCGTTTTCAGAGATAGAGAGACTTAATGAAGTTAATGGGCCGTCGAAGGTGTGCATGCATGCCTTTCCGAGATAATTTACGAGTTGCTCTCTACGTCGACTAATGGGAGTACCGCGAGCGTGTATATTATGCCTCTATGCATAGAGCTTTATGGATTCTGCGCTATACTCGCGCTCTAGTTACATTACGACTGCTATTAGCGTTACGGCTGCGCTGTGACGACGCTGTATCAGCGCTACAGTGTTTTTTTTTTTTTTTTTTTATGATTGAGAGTTTTGCTCAGCTGCGGGATTGTCTTTCGGGGAATATTAGTTATAATAGGTGAGCTCGAGTGCGACATTGCGTTTTCAGGAAAACGTGTGTGAGCTGAATGCGATGTGTATGTAGGTATATGATTGAAAATCAATATGCGTGGACTAGACGTATAATTTGTGAGCAATTTGGAAATTTGTGGGGTCTACTCACGAAAACAAACACAAGCTTCTTGACCCCTTGTTGGCGGGCCCGTGCGAGTTAGAAAGCGGATGGACATGAAAAAAATAAGGAGACGTGGTATGCAATTGATAAATAATGAAGTGCGTATAATACGCGGAAATACCACTGACCGAGCTATGTTGTGATGTGTGCATTGAACTTTGTTTACGTTGGACAGTAAAAAACAATGGCGATATGTTACGTTGTATTCACGTAATTAGATGTAATTATTAAAAGTGTCGTATGATTTAGAATTACTATTAATTTAGAATTACATTTGCTCTCTCTTATAAGCTTTTGCTTTCTCGACCTGCACACGATTTCTATACAAAAGTTGGCAAAGTTGACGTTGATAATACATCCATACAATGACTCTAGTTATAAATCATGTAACCCATTATATACCAGCGCTACACAGCCTTTCAGGAAACATCAAACAACTCTCATTATACACTTCGAAATTAACGTATAACACAACAGCAAAACGCAATTTTCCGTTACATCTGCGCCGCGGCACACACGACATTTTTCAACCGAATCATCTGCGCACACAAGTATACACATTACACACCGAGAGGAGGAATAATAAACTGCGACGTATATACACAGAAAATGAGTGAGAAAGAAAAAGGTAATCGATCGCATAATGTTATGATCGCATCAGCTCGCTCGCTGCAATTTGATTATGCATGTGCAGCTCGATACACGAGAGTACAGCACATCTCTCGCGTTTCATCTCTGCGACGCATTTTATCGGCCGATATTCCGCAGCACGCGCGTAATTAAAACATGACGTTGAAATCCAAACAAAAAACGCGTTGTTAATTTCGAAAATGAATAGAAAGCCAAAAGTACGCGGGGAGCAATGACGCGTTCGAAAATATCTGTTATCAGCAGCGACTTGCGACGCTATGATTGACATTTGCGCAGTGTGCGCTTGTATTTAGACTTATCTCGGCTTGCTCCGTCATTCATTGTGAAACGATTCGCGATTAGTTACGCCACTTCTATATAACACGCATACATTTACGTGCATTCACAGACACACACGTTGCTCGAGTGCGTCAACCCCTTTTTCATACCCAACGCTTATAGCTTTCACGTGAGGAATACGTGTGCAGCTCGTTTTATATTTTCCCTTTTGGCTAATACTCGCGTATATTTATAGGCGGCTTGATAACAGAGCCAGTGGAAATTTTCAAAATCACTCTCGCGGTGGCGAGAGATGATGTGCGATGCGTCGTATATAGAGAGCTTTTAATCCTTTTAGATTTGTATCGGGTTTCGCGCGCGCGCGTCTCTGGTAACCGAGGAGGAGCCGCGATGAATCGAGTTGATGGATGGAACAATAGGGGTATTATCTCGAGAACAATTGTTTATTTATCGATTTAACCTTTACCGTGTGTGTATAGGTTTAGTGCTATATAGAGGACTTGGCGAAAAGAAATCCAAACGTAAAAGCGCAAACATTTGCACATCCGCACTCGTAAAACGATTTATAGGTCCGCACACACGGAAGCAGAAGCGCGTTGTTAATTTTTTCAAAACGACAAGACCCACGTGATTCTGGCAATAAAGCCCTCTTCAAAATAACGATAACGCTCGCGCGCGTCTCTGACACTCAGCTAGCTTCGAGTGTGCATTATTATTGGAAGCTTTAAAAAAAGAGCAAACCGTGTTGTGGGGGAAAAATTACTCGATTCGTGAAGCATTCTTCCGCGTAGTAGCTCTCACTTACTCGATAATAATGTCGCTCTGCACACGAAGCGTCCTTGAATCGGATGCACATGCAGAGCGCTGGACTCGCGTGAATTTCTCTATACGATGACACTAGCGTGCGATGTGTATGACGGCGACGATGTCGGGAGCATAATATGATAAATAGAGAGAGAGAGAGAGAGAGAGAGAGAGAGAGAGAGAGAGAGAGAGA
>QLSS01000002.1:4525976-4661021 GCA_024372645.1 Trichomalopsis sarcophagae
AGAGAGAGAGAGAGAGAGAGAGAGAGAGAGAGAGAGAGAGAGAGAGAAATTCTGACCCACATTTTCATATATACGGTGATTTTTATAGCTAAAAAGTTCGACGCAGCTGTTGAAAATTTCTATTGCTCACACACGCGCGAACTTTCTTATCGCTTCTCAGTAATTGCCAAACTTTCACCGACGATGAGTCGTCAAGGAAAAAATCGTAGTGGGTACAGCGTGTGAACGGAAAAAAATACAAACACGTTGCACAAAGATGCTTCGTTGTCGGTTCCCGGGGGGTCTCGTCACGGGGAAGCACGGACAGATCCGATAAATCGCTCCTCTCTCTCTCTGTTTACGCCGCGCGAATTTCTCCAGTTGGAAGAGTCATTTTCCAAAAACAATAACGCTGTCTCGCCTTGATCCAAGGAAATGTTTATCGCGAGAAGCTCCTCGATATAATAACAATCTGTAATCCTCACCGATACACACACACTGTAAATTTATATCGTTTCCCGCGCTATCTATTACGTACGTTAATTCAAAAAAAAAATTATTTGTCATTCCGATAAGACGTTTCTTTTTCAGTAGACTCGTTATACTGAAAGCAGATACCCTCGCTTCTCCAAAGGCATTTGGACTCTCCTCGTTAATATACCACCAAATACTCCTCCGACACGTCTTATTTTCGGGCTCGGGGCTATCAAAACACACATGAACGAAGAGTGGAGTTTTCCGATCGTTATCGCAGCCACTTACACTTCTCCCCGAGAGACGCACCTGCGCATACACAAAGGACTCGCTCTCTTTCTCTGTCTCACTCGATTTAGCGCGAAAAAAAGGCTTCTACGCGAAAGAGCGTCACGCACATACACATTCCGATTCGCGGGGGGTAGCGTAGATCGCATACACACACTCGGCGAGAGAAACATATGTATATATCGAGCGTCTCTCGCCCTGGTGGGGGAAACCGGCGGCGACTACTGCGCGCTTGCAGCCGGAGAGCTTTAGCACAGACTCCAGTCTGGCTTCGCGCTTCAACCCGACACCATCGCCCGGCTCGTCCTCCCTCATTTTTGTGCGTGAAGACTTTCGACTTGCAGACTCGCGGACCAGACGACGAGAATATTTGAGGGAAAAGTGACGCGCAGATCCGTTGCACGACGTTGAGGCGAGGAGAGAGACGAGCCAACTTGGTCGACTGTCAGCCAGATCCAGCGTAGACTGCGGCAGGCGACCTTGAACGATCGATCTAACTAACTAAGCGCATACTTGCAACGGCGATACAAAGCAGAGCGAAGAGAATTTATCGAGGTACGCCTACGCCGATTAATCGCCCGGCGACGAGAGTCGCTCTAATCCTGTTTTTCCCTTTCATTCGTCTTTTGTTTTTTGTAGCACGAAAGGATCTCAGCCTCTCGACAGGGGGCTGAAGGGTTAGGCCTTATATTATACTTCTTTAGTGTAGCTCGCAGATTCAGTGCAGGTTGATTTTTTTCTCTCCAACGAACATTGCGTAACCAACACAAGTAGGGCTTTGCGCGCGATGCCAGCAGTCACGGAGAGAAACATTCCGTTTGACGAATTTTTAAAACCTTTGATTGAATAATTCCATTACGCGCCGTCTGCGCTCTGTGTATAAACCCTGTATGGCCTACTCGGAAACTTTTGCAAGCGTAACGCTCAACTTTTTCTTAGGAAAAAAAAACAATAATTAATGAGGGTCAACTTTGACGTAAACAGTGGGGGGGGGGGGGCTCTACGCGTTGTCTTCTCTCCCTCGCATCAGTTATTTTCCTGATCTCTCCGTCCCTTAAACTTTAATCTCGTAGCAGAGAAAGACAATTCTCGCGCATAACAGAAGGCGCTTCCTCGCGAAGTAATTCAAACCCAATCACTCCTTCAACCTTCGCTCTCGCGCGCAACACCCGATACATTACCGCTCGTCTCTGAATGAAAACACACGAGCATGCGAGCGACAACTAGACTCGATCCACAGAAATAGAGGCATGCATATAATGCATCCAAAGTCTCTCAGCTGCAGCGCGTCATCGTCGCCGCGCGCGCAAGACCGCCGTCGGCAGCGGCGGCGATTACGTCGTGCGCGAGATCCAGCCTCGGTGAATGGGGTCGCTCGTGTACGTCCCGGCGCGCCCACGCGGCCGGAAAATCGATACGTCGTCGTTCTGCCGCCCCCATCGTTGTACACTGTGTGCACGCAGCCGAAATCCCGGACGGAGAGCTTTTTTTCACTCGTGTATTTCCATCGGGGGCCGGCGTTTTATTGGCCGGGAGAGCGGGGGAGACGACGTCTTTCCAGGGGGTGGATCGTATTGTATCGTTTAATGATTATTTCTGGAAATTTTTCCCTCGTTAGGAGGAATTTCGCGAGCTTTTTACTCGGAGAGGGGTTTTTTACCGGAGGGTGGCGCGGTTGCCCAATGTTGCTCAACGTTGTTCAAGCTGGAATTTCGAGGGGAAATCAGTTTCTTGCGCGAACGTACGCAAACTCGAGCAAACTCTTCGTGCGATGCTTTTAATGAGTAACTCTCTCACTTCCTATCCTCACAAAAATAATAATCTCGAGTCAACAAAACACTCCGATCACGCCTCGACCACGTGCACTATACCCACGTATAGAAAAAGTAAACTCCCGATGCAGACGAAAGCGAGATAAAAATCGGCAGCGTAACATCGTGATTGGTGTCGCGAATTGCGAGCAACGCCTTATCAAAGCTGCTAAACGCGTCACTCGCACGCCTTTTTTCACCTAATAAGTCTCGGTTGGCGCAGACGACGGAACAATGTATCTCTGGGTTATCTAATCGGGTCTTGTAATCTGATTACACAAAGTTAATGTGTATATGCATGACCCCTGCAAGAGTGTGGATAATAATATTTAAACGCGTGTGACACACGGTACTTATACAAGCTTATAATTCAAATTACAATCGAATCAGAGCAGATAAACCACTTCTCGCCGATCCTTCCTTCCCCTTTTCGCAATTACTCTGAAGTGCACGAGGCGGCGCATCGTCGCCCGGGATGTTTGCGCTCCTGGTGTCGTTGGTTCGCGGAAACTAATCATCAGAAGCTTATAGAGCTCCTCCTATCTATCGGTGGAATTGATCGTCTCGTGAGCATAGGTACACACCCGTATTTACCGAAGTCTCTATTTCTAAAAAGGATTCATTGATAAACTATCGTCTTAGCAAAGAGAATCGAGAAAAACCCTCGTTCTTAATTATATACTTTCGCGTAGCAAAAACAAATGTCTCCCGGTCAATGCACAGTTCGCGAGTCCGATTTCGCCTGCGAAAACATCAGGAGTCTCGAAAATACTCTGCGCCGTTCTATTTTAGCCAACGCGTCCATCGACCCATTATAGCGCAAGAGGTAAACCCACGCTCTGGGATCATCGCGTGAATAGGATCTATTCTTCGAGAGAGGCACCAGTGGCGTCTTATACGCGCCGACAATGACCAGAGAGAGCATGTTATAACCGGTGCATATAGAGGACGTTGCCGAAAATCGATAGCTTCCAGCATCGCCTTCTGGCCAAGTTTTGATTGCGTCAGAGGCTGAAATTTCCTGCCGGGGGGGAGATTTATCGTGAAGGAGAGTGCGCGGGGATATCGATTCGAATTCATTACGATGTTAATTAATTCCGAGAATGCATGTATTTAACTCCACCCCCTCTGCATACATAATCCTTTTTACCGCACGGAAATGGAAGAAAAAAAGCACTGCTACGACCTTCCTCCCCATTGTACGCGTTTTGAATCGGGTGTCTCGCATCGCAGCCGAGATTACGCTCAGCTGACTCTTTTGTGGCATGTTCCTGTTCTCATGTACGTAGGTACGTGACACGGTGGACTGTTGATGATAGCGTGTCACTTGCGTGTGCAAAGGGCGCCAGATGCCAATTTTAGCTCTCGCTAATTAAGCCTCGGCCTCCTGCATACATTATAATTGCGCTGCAGTCACGGTTTGACATTTTCATCTCTCTTCCCTCGTAACGACGCATCGTGAATAATTTCGCGAGTTTTAAACTTCTTTTCGATACTTTGAACAATAGGACGCGACGTCGAGTACAGTGAGTACACTGCGGAACTCAAAGATTCAAAATGGAAAAGAAAAGAAACACAAGCTCTTTGAATTGCTAATATGTCCACTATTCTTAGAACTCTATCTACCTCTCGAGAATTCGACTTTTTTCCTCGAATCCGTGCAAAAACGTGCTAAATCAATTTATTCCCACTCTTCTGCCTCGATATCGGAGAAAGAACGCAGTAGCGAATCTCGATCGAATTTCTCGCGTAAACAAACGAAGAGCGTCGTTACCCACGCGCGAACGTTCGAACGCATGCTCGACACGTGCTCGCATACTTTATGGCAGGAGATGGCGTAACTTTTTTGCCCGCGCTAGCCGCCGACTCCAGCATTTTCGAGAGACTACGACGACGACGACGGTTCAACGATAATCCGTAATTATCGGCGGCGGCGCCGAGGCTGTTTTCGAAAAGACGCCAAGGTCGTCGTCGCGCGCTCCGTGTGTATTTGTGTGCTAATTTTTTTTTCTGCGCAGCATGAATTATTTTCGGCGAGAGAAGCTTGAAAGTTTTAATGTGTGTATATACCTGTCAATCACATCTATTATTTTTTTTATAGCGCGATCGGCATGTATATTGGTAATTAATCAAGGGATTACAGGCAGTTCTGCACTAGGCGTTGATTGTATATTTGTTTCCTCAATCAACGACATCTGATTGAATTGGTCGATTTTATCCGTGGATTAATCGGTAATTAGTGCCTGATTGCGTTGCATAATTCAGTGAAATGAATTACACTAGCTGCGTTTTAATAACGGTTTCGTCAAATATCACTAACTCCAAATACGTATACAACATAATAACGCACTGTCGACAAATTGTTCTTATCTATCCAACGTCGAATTTGTATTGTAATGCCGATTTATCGCACGTTAATGGAACAACAATTATACTTTTACGTAATGCGATATGCGGAACTGGAAATTCTCGTTAAATAACGGTTTACAAAATTAGAATGCAATATATCAGGCGTAACTTAAAAAAAAAAAAGTCGAAGCCACACGGAGAGACCGGTTTTCTCTTAAAGCGTCATCTCTGTTGTTTAGTTGCGAGGCGCCGTTTAAACCGGAAATAAACTAAGTTTGCAGCGCGCACACTGCACTCCCGGGAATAAATTGACTGCTATTGCCAGGATCTTTCATTTCCTCTGCAGCGCGGTGTTGTGTGTATGCGTGTCACAAGCTCTTTGCGATTGAAATTTTTTTCTACAAAATTGAATCTTGTTGTGGGCAATTACGCGGAGATTAAATATCGATCGCGAGAAACTCGTTTTTTTTTCTATTAAGCTATCGACTATAATTTAATTAGAGAACAACTTCACTGGAACGAGTGAAATATTTTCCCGCCCATGCACATTTCAAAAATAGTGAAACATTTATTTCCGTCTACTTTAATAAAATTCTCGTTTGAGGTCTTGAAAAGAACGCAAGACTTATATGCACCATTTTTCATTCTCGTTGCAGGTTCCAAGTATGAGCTACGGCGAGTCCTGGTCACTTCCGGCCAAGCAGGGTCTGTACGATCCGACGCTCGAGAAAGATGCCTGCGGTGTCGGTTTCATCGTTGCCATTGATGGCAAACGTTCCCACAAAGTAAGTACCTTCTCGACCTACATATTATAGCCGAGTTATAGTACCGAAGTGTAATGTCCGATAAAAATACACTTTTCTATTGGAACTCGTACTACTTATAAGGTCAGTGTAAAACGATTACAGTTTACTTTACCTTGTTTGCCTTCTTGCATCGAGTATGCGACACAATGTCTCTTTCTCGAAGAAACGAAACTTCCTATTTAGCAATTCAAGTGAAAGACTAGTCGAAAAGTTTTTCCGCTCTCTCGAAATTGAAAAAAGTTTTAATCCCGGGCAGCCGGCTCTCCTTTTTGCATCGGTAGTGCAAAATTTTATCGCGTTTCTCTCACTCGCCGATGATGCGAGAAGAGAATTAACCCAGTTTCGCGTTATATTTTTATACACGCGCGCTATAAATAAGTACATACTAGCTGTGATATTGTATTCTAAAATGTCTGGAAATTTTTTCTTTCAGATCGTACGCGATGCCGAGAAACTGTCGGCTCGTATGAACCACAGAGGCGCCTGCGCCTGCGACAACGATACTGGTGACGGTGCCGGTGTACTCGTCGCTATACCACATCAGTACTACGCCGACGAGCTTCGGTGAGTTATTAGCGCCAGCCGCTAATGAAATTTTGCCGGAGTTTAATTGCTCCTTTTGTAGATTGAAAAATTAGATTTGAGTTCGGTAAATATGAAGAAGAATTCGAGGAATTCTGATGTTTCATATTTTCAAATCAATATACGAAGCAATCATTCTTCAGGCGTTGAGCGAAAGATGAAATTTTGCGCGATTTGACCGTGGCGCTTGAGACGTGATTAAAAAAAAAACAGAAAAAGAGAGACATCGAACGCAGACATCAAAATATAAACAAACCCAGACCCCACAGAACTTTGAACATTGCCCAAACTGTCATATCCCCGATAAGCAGCATCAATAAAAGCTTCGTTTATAGCCATTATACTGTTTATAGCAGCAGGTTTCATAATTGCACGCAACGACGCACTTTGATCCCCCGCGTCGATAAATAAAAGTATACGTATACACACACAAAACGACGACGACGACGACGCCGACGACATATAGAAACAAGGCCGGGCTAGAGTCGTCGCGTACGTCAACATCGCGAGCGACCTCGTTGCGCCGTTCTCTCAATCTCTCTTCTCTCGCGCGCTAAGGCATTTTCTCTATAATTCTCTCTCTTTTCCTCGGCAGAGAGCAGCAGGGGATCGAGCTCCCGGAGTTTGGACGCTACGCCACTGGAATCCTCTTTCTGGACAAGAGCACCTATAAGGAGACCGAGGCCGCTTTCGAGAAGATTGCCAAGGAGGCTAACTTGAGAGTAAGTTTTATTTAGTCTTTCACGAATTCTTGCTAATTGATTGAAAATGTTCACGAGACAAGTCGGATTATTTCATAGTGTCTGTAGAGCGAATTGTTTTCGAGGGAGAAATCGTGCGCGAGTACAGAAATCTAACCTCACTCTCCGGGCGGGCGACCACGTGTTCGCTATATAGCTTGTTCAAGAGGAGGCTCGCTAGCTGCATTTTAATTTTTCAGTTTGCCGTCTATATATAGCTTCATAGAGAGGTCTTGAAAATTTTTGAAATTGTTGAAACTTTGTTAGTATTTTATTACGAGGCGCTCGGAGTTTATGCATTTTGTCTAGATCAATGATTATATCTAGGATCCAATTAATGAACTATTCTTGATTCCAATTTATTATGAGATCTAGGCGAATGCAAATAAATTTTCAATAAAATCGAGAATAAAATAGTATATGCGACAGTCGAGAAGATGTCGTACTAACAAACAAATGTATTTTAAATATTTAAGCAATGCCAGGAATCGAGTATGTAATTGTAATGAACGTCTATTTTCTGCTCCTCAGGTTATTTGTTGGCGCGACGTTCCCACAGACAACTCTCATATCGGCCGAGTGGCGAAAAAATGCGAGCCTTACATGCGCCAGGTTTTCGTGACCGGCGATCAAGAAGTCGAGGCCTTGAACCGTCAGGTATATAGCACTTCCGCACATCGAACTAAATCACTTATTCTCTTTGTTGTCTACCTATGCAGGCGCACGTGTGCGCTAATTATCGGTCCTCCGATGACGCGCTGTAAAGCGCTGCTTATCGTTGTGGCGGATCGAAATTTGGCGCCTGCCGGCCGAATCAATGCGATTCTGGAGCGGAGCCAAATTTCTGCATTACCGTGATTCTAGACTTCCGTTTTATGCGATTCTGCTTTTTGATAGAGGCATGTTGTTGAGGTGGACAACAAAGTTTTGTTAATAATTGGTTTAGATGGCTAGGAGGCGGCGATGTGTTAATCATTTATGGTTCCTTCTTGCAGGTGTTTGTACTGCGAAAGAAATCGTCGCACATCATACCGAAGCCGGGTTTGAGGTACTACATCTGTTCCTTGTCCTTAAAGACTGTCGTCTACAAAGGACAACTCACGGCCGATCAATTATGGCTCTACTTCACCGACTTACAGGTGCGTAACGTTCGACGAATCAATAATTTGACTAGGCTTTCTATATTGAAAGGTGTATTATAAACTATAAATAAGATAATGCATCGTTCATACTCGACAGTTGTGTATCATTAAAATGTACATGATCGTGACGAGAGGGTATATAAAATAGGATCGCTTACAAAAATGATTAATTCGAATGTTTCTTATTTCAGTCGCCAAAATTCGAAACCTACCTGGCACTCGTGCACACGCGCTTCTCCACAAATACTTTTCCAAGCTGGGAGAGAGCTCATCCGCTTCGGTGAGTCAATCGATGAAAAACAGTGTAACATTGAAAGAAATCTTCGTCATGCATAGTTATTAATAATGAATTCTCCAATATCATCTCAGATTGCTCGCTCACAATGGAGAGATCAATACTCTGCGGGGTAACGTGAACTTTATGAAGGCCCGAGAGGGTGTGATGCGCAGCAGCTTATTCGGCGATCAGCTGAAGGATCTCTACCCGGTTGTGGAACCCAATCTCTCCGACTCGGGCTCGGCGGATTGTGTGCTCGAGTTTCTCGTCATGGCTGGACAACGCTCCTTACCTGAGGTGTGTATCTATATTTTGCTTAATCACTTCGTAAATTACCCCAATCAATGATTATAACAAGGATCCAATTAATGAATTTGTTAGTGATTCAAACTTGTAATGAGATTAAAAAAAAATTAGACTTATAATCAAGTTCTTCTATGAATAATGCCAAATAGTTAATAAATTATTTGTGTCTTAGGCCGTGATGACAATGGTTCCAGAAGCTTGGCAAAACGACTTGACGATGGCAACGGAGAAACGCGACTTCTATCATTGGGCGGCATGTACTATGGAACCGTGGGACGGACCCGCTCTGCTCACATTCACCGACGGCCGCTACGTTGGTGCTATCTTGGACAGGTAGAACATTTGTGCTATTCCGGCTCTATCTTTATTCGATTTTGCTTTTATGAGCAGTTTACACCACATCAGCCATGGGAAAAGATATATTGCTGGCTTATACCATATCAATTCTTGAAATAATCATGAGAAAACTTTGCGAGTCTTTGTTCATACATGCCTTATACGTCTAAAAAAAACAAAAACATATACAGCACGAAATTGAATGTGTAGTGTAGTAATTGCTGTTTGATGTTATATTGGTTGAAGTAGAATCCTTCTTACAGTCTGAACTTTCTTTGGACCTCTGCAGAATGTGAATAATAAGAAATAGCAATAAGGAATACCAGTTTTATTTTTACCTTTTTTGATTGAATAATTTTATTTATGGTACCGATTCTGTTTTATTTTCAATGTCTTTTCCCATTTCTTATCGCTATACCTTATCACTCAGCATTATGTTAGAGCTGCACTCTGTCATGTCCTATCTCTGTGTGGCACCATTGACTTCCAGGATAAAATGAGAGTATCTGACTGACTACGGAGAAAGCTGAGACAATAAGAAGGAGGCTCACTCGGAATCGAGCACTAAGCTAGATGTAACAAAATGACTCGTCAAGTTTATCTTATAACAATATTTTTAAATAAGTCAGATGACAGTAGAAGGTATATTGTGTAACGACATTGGCTTGTAGAGGCAAAATCGGACGGTTCGCCACTGACTGATCTTGATCGAGCGCCTTCTGCGTCGGTTGTCTGGGAGAGAGGAAGCCGGCAGAACTCATACAAGCATTGTCGTTCGCTGGCATACCGCTCTGTGTGTAACACAAGCATGAGACGGGGCACAAAACTGAAATTCAAACGTGTGCATAACGACGGTTGAGCACATAGAAAGAGAAAGAAAGATCAGAGAGTTTGTACGAATGCCAGCAGGAAAGGCAAATGAACGAACTGTTCGAAAGAGAGAGAAAGAGAACGAAAAGACACATGAAGCAACAATAATTCTCGAGCCGATTATTACAGCGCTGCGCACAGACTGAGGTGTGGTACTACAAAAGACTTTTTTAAATTTTTGTTTGGCAGAAATGGCCTGCGCCCATCGCGCTTCTACGTCACTAAGGATAATATGATGGTGATGGCGTCCGAAGTGGGCGTCTATGACACTCCGCCTGGAAATGTTGTCCTGAAGGTAAACAAGAAAGTAAAGGGAAACAGAAATAAGCGTCCCACCAAAGAATGAGAGATGTCAAAGTCATAAGATGTGGAAAACTTGGGTGCTGACCATGATAAAATGGGCTTCTCTGGGCAATTAAGAGCAAGGCACAATTTATCGCGACTAAATCCAAACATTACATTACACGCATACACGATTATGCTCTATTCTCCCCCAGGCTCATGAAAATTAAATCAAATATACTAACCGTAACAGTCTCCCAACCCATTCACCTTTATATCTCTGTATTCCTTTGAGTACGGAGAATTTCAGCTGTATAGGGCCAAGAGATTCTTGTGGGACCGTTTTAGTGCCAGGGCGGCACACCGGGGATAAACAATCTACGGGAGATGCGTGTTTAATGTACTTTGTTGGAGTGGATTTTTCGCATCAACTTGATATAAGCGATTCGGCTTATATAATACATTTCTATGATTCTCTCCTCTTTATTCGTTTTTTTTTTTAATTTTTAAGTTTTTTAAGTATTTAGTTTTGTTTAATATGTTTCTCCTCGTAGATTGAATCAACAGAAATGTTTAATCAATGATCAATGTATAAAAGTCATCTGTATAATATGTACTTAACTTTTTTTCATTGAAATTTTGAGGAGCAGCTTTTTTGTACTGGTATTCTGTTTTTACGAAATAATTCACGTGTCGTCCTTTAATATTTGCTAATGCCTGTAGTGGTATGGGAAGAGATATTAATAATTACATCGTAAAAACAGAGCACCATTCGATAATTAAGAGCATTTTTACAAAGTGTCTGGTATCTGCAAGATAGAAGATCATATTGTATTTTTAATTTATTTTTAATCATGCCATGTATTTAATATATAATTTATATCATCCAAGGACTAGGTTTGTATAGAGGAGTAGGACCGTCATCCAGTGCTGTCATATAAATGTTAACCAACTCCGGGTATTTGTTCACAAATATTTATGATCATTTTGTTTTATTTTCAGAGTCGCTTGAAGCCTGGCAGAATGCTGCTGGTTGACACTGAAGAAAAGCAAATCATTCAGGACGTGGAACTGAAACTGAAAATTGCTCGAAGCAGACCGCACTCTCAATGGTTAAAAAATCAGGTATTTATGCTGTCAAAATAATGCGCAAAAATGTACTTTTGAAGTCAAAGTGAACCGTTTATCATGTCGTTGTCTTGACGTTCGTGTCAGTACTTATTTTCATGGAACTGTGGCGATGGAATGTAAAACATTTTCCATGTTTTTACACCAAAATATCACTATTTTTATCCAAATTAATTATATCTAAGACAAAAACAATCCAAAATTGACCTTGACCAAGACAGGAACACTCATAACACAATAATTGGCAAAATTGTTAATTCGAAATCATTTTTTTCCAATTTCTCCATATGCTGACTGTGACTGGTGTTTTTAAAGAGGGTGAGTTCAGATAAGTGTCATCTAAATTCGTGTGTGTGCTTCTCTGTTATTTCCAAATTTATTATTTTCGATCCTTCTCAAAATTATACGTTCTTATATGCAAAAAGTAGTATTTTCAATTTCTTCACGACTACATATACCTTCGTACTTTATCATTTCATCTATTTTATGTTTATGTAGGATACATTCAGTATTACAGTAGTTTTTATGTGTATACTCTGTTTAGTTATTGTTTATATAGTCATAGTTCATAGTATTAAAATATCCAATGTTTGAGATATGTTGATTTAATTAGTGGTGCAATAGAAATCTTCACTTTATTACAGACTTATATGTAAAAGAAACGATTATGCTCACAAATATGATCTGTAAATTTAGATAACCATGGATGACTTTCGCAATGCTCACACTGGTGGTGAAAGCAATGGTGTGGATGCTGATAACTTCACTCAATCGTTGGTTCCCAAGAATGGACTTTCAAAAGCGGATGGAGTTTCCGCTGTCAACCGTGTCTGGGGAGGTGACAAACGTATTGCTCTGTTTGGCTACACTCTTGAAACTATCAACCTTTTGCTTCTGCCAATGATCAAGACCAAGTAAAAAAATTTATTTCAATATTTTCCTTTCTTACAGAAAGCTAATTAAACAAGTGTTTATTAAAACTGTCGATTTGTCTATTAGGAAAGAAGCTCTTGGTTCAATGGGTAACGATGCACCATTGGCATGTTTGTCTGAATTCCAACCACTACTCTACGAATACTTCAAGCAACTATTTGCTCAAGTACGTATCACTGCAGTAAATTCCCAATTTCTAATTTGAGATACATGAAGACGATTAAGCATTTACTTATTGTTCATTACAGGTAACAAACCCGCCAATCGATCCGTTCAGAGAAAAAATCGTAATGTCACTTTTATGCCCCATTGGTCCAGAGAGTAACATTTTAGAACCCAATGAAATGTTCGTACATCGTTTATTTTTAGAACAACCTATTTTATCTCTGCACGATCTTGAAGTGATCAAAAAGACTAGCTACCGTGGCTGGAAAGCTCAAGTCATTGATTGTACTTACCCCAAATCAGAAGGCCCGTCTGGTTTGCTCAAGACTCTGGACAGAGTTTGCAAGGAAGCTAACATAGCTGCCAGAGCTGGATTCCAACTTATTGTTTTGTCAGATAGACAAGCAGGACCCGAAAGGTAAAAGTTGTGCAATAATTATTTTAAAAGTTTGACAATGAAATAAAATATTTTGTCTCTTCACTATCAGTGGAAACAAAGCCTTTATCATCTAATGCTCTGTACAATGGCGGTGAAGGTTTTCATTTTCCTGATATGTAATCATCACTTATTTATCGTGTGTATTTTCATCGTGCAAATAAATCAAATTATTAAACGGTATTCTTTTTTTCATTGCAGAGTACCCGTCAGCATCTTGATGGCACTTGGAGCTGTTCACCATCATTTAATTGAAGAGAGACAGCGTATGAAAGTCGGTATTATTTTAGAAACTGGCGAAGCACGTGAAGTACATCACATTTGCGTCTTGCTCGGCTATGGAGCTGACGGAATTTGCCCATACTTAGTCTTTGAAATGGCTCAGAACTTGAGAGCTGATTTTGTCTTGGACGAATCTATGACTGATGATGTCATTTATAAGGTGAACATCTAAAATTTTTAATTTAAACTTGTATACCGTTACATATTTTGATGATTATAAATAGGATCCAATTCATGATTTATACTTGATTACAAAATTATTATGAAAACTTTTTCTTGAAATTTTTATTTTGATAACAATATTTGCTGTTTCTAACAAATTGAAAAATTTCAGTGCTACTCTGAAGCCATGGAACGAGGTATCGCAAAAGTAATGGCAAAGATGGGAATTTCAACCCTACAGTCTTACAAAGGAGCCCAAATCTTTGAAGCTGTAGGCTTAGCCGATGAAGTGATCGAGAAGTGCTTCAAAGTATGTAAACAATAATAATTATATATTATGTCTAAGTAAAAATGAAAACAAGAAACGTTAGTCAATGATTGTAACCTGGATCCAATTCATGATTTGCACTGATTCAACATTAGGATGAGACTGATCTAATAAAAAAAATTGTACTGTAAGAAATTTCGAAAAAAATCAAAATAATAATTATTTAATTTTTTTTTAAGGGTACATACTCACGAATTGGTGGCGTCGACTTTAACATTTTGGCTCGAGAAGGCTTTTCTAGACATCGAATTACCTACTGGGACGACAGCTTTGACACCGTTGTTATCCATAACCCTGGTATCTATCACTGGAGAGCTGGAGGAGAGAAGCACATCAACGATCCTCGCAGTATTGCTAGTTTACAGGTAACATAAGCCTGGTTGTCCTACTATATTATTAATTTTATTTTTAATGAATATATTAATCAATAAAATTATTTCTTACAGGAATATGTGAACTCGAAGAACTCAAGTGCGTACGAAAATTACCGCAAGACCTCCATGGAAGTTGTTCAAGCCTGTACTCTTCGAGGACAGCTTGAATTTGTCAAAGACAAAACTGCTGTCAACATCTCACTTGTGGAACCAGCATCTGAGATAGTAAAACGCTTTGCTACCGGCGCCATGAGTTTCGGAAGTATCTCATTGGAGGCTCATCAAACTTTGGCCATTGCGATGAACAGAATCGGAGGCAAGTCCAACACTGGCGAGGGTGGTGAGAACGCTGATAGATACTTGAACCAAGATCCTCAGTTCAACAGACGTTCGGCTATCAAGCAAGTTGCCAGTGGTCGGTTTGGCGTTACCTCAAGCTATCTGGCTAATGCTGACGATCTGCAAATTAAAATGGCTCAAGGAGCTAAGCCCGGTGAAGGTGGCGAATTACCAGGTTACAAGGTCACTGCTGACATTGCTGCTACCAGGCACTCTGTGCCAGGAGTCGGTCTCATTTCTCCACCACCTCATCACGATATCTACAGCATCGAAGATTTGGCTGAACTGATTTACGACTTGAAATGCGCAAATCCAGAAGCCAGAATATCTGTGAAACTCGTTTCCGAGGTTGGAGTTGGTGTAGTTGCGTCTGGTGTAGCCAAGGGTAAAGGTGAACACGTTGTTATCTCAGGTCACGACGGTGGTACGGGTGCTAGCAGCTGGACTGGAATCAAATCTGCTGGTCTTCCATGGGAGTTAGGTGTCGCCGAGACCCACCAGATACTCACCTTGAACAATCTTCGTTCGCGTATGGTTGTCCAAGCTGATGGGCAAATGCGCACTGGATTCGATATTGTCGTCGCAGCTCTACTCGGTGCTGACGAGTTTGGTCTCAGCACTGCTCCATTGATTGCTATGGGATGTACCATGATGAGAAAGTGTCACTTGAATACCTGTCCGGTGGGAATTGCCACACAAGATCCTTACTTGAGGAAGAAGTTTGCTGGCTCTCCCGAACATGTGATTAACTTCTTCTTTGCCTTAGCTGAAGAAGTTCGATCTATTATGGCTTCTTTGGGTATAACTAAATTCCAAGATCTCATTGGTCGTACAGATTTACTTAAAGTCCGAGACGATATTAAGATATTCAAGGCTAAAACCCTGGACCTCTCGATGATTCTGCGTAGTGCCCTGGAACTAAGACCTGGCGTCAACATCAAGGGTGGAAGTGTTAAGCAAGACTTCCAGTTGGAACAGCGACCCGAGAATGCACTTATTGAAAAATGCAGGCCTGTGTTGAACGGAGAGCAAAAGAGCGTAACTGTTGAAATGACCATTAATAATGAAACCAGAGCATTCGGATCAACTCTAAGCTACCATATCTCGAAGAAATATGGAGAAGAAGGACTTCCCGAAAACAGTATTAATATCAAACTTAAGGGCTCTGCGGGACAGAGCTTCTGCGCCTTTATGACTAAGGGTGTCCACGTGACTCTGGAAGGAGATGCCAATGATTACGTGGGTAAAGGTCTCTGCGGTGGTGAGATTGTCATCTACCCACCCAAGGAGTCTGAGTTCAACTCTGAAGCCAACGTGATTGTCGGAAACGTCTGTCTGTATGGTGCGACCTCCGGTCGGGCTTACTTCCGTGGTATTGCAGCTGAGAGATTCAGCGTTCGAAACAGCGGAGCCGTCGTCGTAGTCGAGGGTGTCGGGGATCACGGCTGCGAGTACATGACTGGCGGATGCGCTCTCATTCTGGGATTGACCGGGAGGAACTTTGCCGCTGGTATGTCTGGTGGTATCGCTTACGTGCTCGACGTTGATGGATCATTCAAGAGGTATGCATTTTCAAACTATGATATTTTATATTATTAAAACGAATATTTTATAAATAGTATCGTATACTATTTTCAGTAAATGTAACCCGGAAATGGTGGAATTGTTGCCACTCAACGGCAAGAAAGACATCGATTACGTTCAGAAGTTGTTGGAGGAATTTGTAGAGAAAACTGGATCACTTATTGCACAGGAGCTTCTTCAGATATGGCCGGAGCCAACCAACCGCTTCTTTAAGGTATTCCCGTATGAATACCAACGAGCTTTAAAGCAATTAGAAGAAGAACAAGCTATGAAAGAAACTCAAAAGGAAATTAAGGCACCAGAGCCCCTTGCTATCACGAATGGAAATGGAAAAACTGATACTGTGATGGATATAGAAGATGTTGTAGCCGACGCTGAAATAGCACAAAAGAAACTTGACAAAATCAAGGGATTCATGAAGTATAAGCGGCAAACTGGTCACTATAGACCAGTTGAGAAGCGTGTTGAAGACTGGAATGAAATCTACAATTTCCAGGGCGTAAGGAAAGGGCTCAAGGTTCAGGCTGCTCGGTGCATGGAGTGCGGAGTCCCATTCTGTCAGAGCAGTCATGGTTGTCCGCTTGGAAATATCATACCAAAATGGAACGATCTCGTATTCCAAGACAACTGGAAAGAAGCTCTTAACCAACTTCTTCAGACTAACAACTTCCCAGAATTTACTGGAAGAGTATGTCCAGCGCCTTGCGAGGGTGCTTGCGTCCTCGGCATCTCAGAACCCGCTGTCACAATAAAAAACATCGAGTGCGCTATCATCGATCATGCTTTCGAGCAAGGATGGATCGTTGCCCATCCACCTGCCAAGAGGAGTGGCAAGAAGATAGCCGTGATTGGGTCAGGTCCTGCAGGTCTTGCTGCTGCGCACCAACTGAATAAGGCTGGACATTTAGTCACTGTATTCGAGAGAAACGATCGAGTTGGTGGTCTCCTGCAATATGGTATTCCTACAATGAAGCTTTCGAAAGAGGTTGTACAGAGGCGAGTCAATTTACTCATCGAAGAGGGCATTACTTTCAAAACTGGTGTCAATGTTGGAAAGACTGTTACTGTAAATGTAAGTGAAAAATTATGACCGCAATTAAAATTATATTTCAGTCTTTAAAATTATGCTAAATTTGAAATTTTTATGTAGATTTTGAAAATTATTTTATTTATGCAAAGTTATTTAAAATTTAAAACGAATTGAACAGAAATTTGTCTATCATTGCGAATTTCATTGAATAATGTTTTAATTACTTTGAGGATTCGAATATCTACTAACTGTACTAAATTTTAGGACTATAAAAATCTAAAATTTAAATTAATAATCTTCCTTTATAGGAATTAAGACAAGAGCATGACGCAGTTTTAATTTGTACTGGAGCTACATGGCCAAGAGATCTTCCAATTCCTGGACGTCAATTACAAGGCATTCATTTTGCCGTAAGCTTCCTTGAACACTGGCAGAAGAAACAAATGGGAAATAAGGATCCTTTGAAGCCAGAGCTGATGGCCAAAGGAAAAGATGTTATTATTATTGGAGGTGGTGATACTGGTTGTGATTGCATTGCAACATCACTGAGGCAGGGGGCTAGATCCATTGTCACATTCGAGATTCTACCTGAACCACCGAAGAGCAGGGCAGATGATAATCCTTGGCCGCAATTCCCTAGGATATTTAAAATGGATTATGGCCACGAGGAAGTCGTACACAGATTTGGAGAAGACCCTCGACGATTTAGCACACTCAGCAAGGTACATAACTATATTCCTTAGGATTAAAATTATGGGGAGTATATTTTGAATTTGAAAAATAAATTTTGTATGCATCTTTCATAGGAATTTCTCGATGATGGAAAAGGAAATGTAACCGGTATTAAAACAGTCAATGTCAAGTGGACAAAGGATGAGGCTGGCCAATGGAAGATGAATGAAGTTCCTAATTCTGAAAAGGTAATGAAACA
This sequence comes from Trichomalopsis sarcophagae, assembly GCA_024372645.1. NCBI lineage: Eukaryota > Metazoa > Arthropoda > Insecta > Hymenoptera > Pteromalidae > Trichomalopsis > Trichomalopsis sarcophagae. Next base: position 4,543,911 of record QLSS01000002.1, read on the forward strand.
ATCACATAACTTTAAAAGTAGACGCAACCGCCTCAATACAAACAATTTGCGAAACTAACTCGTTTAAACTACTCCCAGGTATACAAATGTGATTTAGTATTACTTGCTATGGGTTTCTTGGGTCCGGAGAAATATATAGCCGAAGAATTGGCGACCAAAATGGATGGTCGTGGAAATTACGAAACGCCTGCTGGCAAATATGAAACAAGCGTACCTGGAATCTTTGCTGCTGGAGGTAACAGAAAATTTTAAAATAATTGTATACGATTTTATAAGAGCCAATTAATTACAATTTTCAAATGCATTTATAGATTGTCGAAGAGGTCAATCTCTGGTGGTCTGGGCAATTACGGAAGGAAGACAAGCAGCTCGTGAAGTAGATTTGGCCTTAATGAAACAAACTTGTCTCCCTGAAATTGGAGGCATTGTCACCACTGTTACGAATGCAATATAAGCATATTCTTCCAATTTCGTGGAGTAGTTTTTACATACACGCACTACCACATTTATTGGTCCCTCCGTGAGGAATGAAGTTTTGAGAATTAGCTATATTTTGCAGTTGCAAGATCTGATTATGCAAAATTTTAATCGTTTAGAAAGATTAGAATGATGATTTAATCGAAGGCTTTTTCTAATAAATCAGCACTGCGGATATCTCTCTAAAATGCATACACATGTGTACATTAGTTTTGTCGGATTTCGTGTTAAAATCTTAAGAACCGCTATCAGATCCGTCAAATTACCGTATCGTATTCGTTTAAAAATATAAAAAATATATCTTTTAAATTGCTATTAAGTCACGCAACGACTTTTTTAGCTGGTAATTATATTGCATATCAAGCAATACCATATACTTCTAAAATGCAAAATTCACCCACTTTTACGAGCGATAAGGAAGTTCAGACGCTTTGCATTCCTTGATTAAATTAACGTTTTTTGCGTCTACGCTTTTAATCCCACTAATCATAGTATTGCTCGAGCGATATAGCTGTAGAGAGGCAGAAACTGTGCCGGCTCGTGAGTTATCAGTATAAGTTTTTTTCGGTTCTTTTTTTATTTTCATAGTTTTATTATTTTAGTCTGTTAGCAACGTAAGATCTAATGTCATTTTACTTACGTAGAATGTAATTTATTTTTTAATTGCTCTTATATGAGGAAAATGTATAAATTTATATTTCATTCATCTTGAATTTCTATACAAGGAAATCCGTTTACTCGACAGTTGTTTTTTTAATACCGTCATTTGTATAATGCTGCAAATTTACATGCGTATGATATAAAAACTATCAAGACAATAAAATTATATTAAATGTTTCAAATGTATTTCGTAATTTTTATCCTTTGATTCTCCCTACAATTCCTTACTTATTTGCACGATTTTTCTATTTAATTTTTTTTTTTTTTTTATTTTAAATTAAAACAAGTCAACTTTTGTGCGTAATTTAACAGAACTTTTAAATTTAAACGCTGTTTTAAAAATTATTTTTAGTTTAAAAGCATCTGCCAAGTTTTCTCACCGTTTCTCAAAGATTTCGACGGTTTCAAGGATGCACTTCTTAGAAATGCGTCTATTTACAAACTTGTCAAGTATAGTCAAAGGTTAAATTATTATTCTAGTACGTTCCCTATATACCTGAAAACTTTGAAATCAATTTATTTTTGTTCAAAACTATTGATAAAGCAAACATTGATCAATCCTTAATAAACAAAGAATATAAAATTCAAAGTATGTATAGGACGATGTCCTTATCTCTGATAAAAGATCACGTGCAATTTTAATGCATGGAACTGAATGTCTCTTTAATCCTAATAATATAACGACAGTGTCTAAAAAATAAAAAAATAAATAAGTATTCAGCATGACGCAGATGTTGGTTGCATATATTTATGATAGATACATGCTGCTAGGCGTGTACCGGCGAGCTAGCTGTTATATCATATTATCTATATACGTAAACGGATTACGTATTTTATCGTTGCGGCACTCGTTCATTTATTCCAGAGTATAATTGTGAATTCAGTACATTTGTACTTATAAATCATCATGTTTGACTGATAAATTTATGGTATATCTTAATGGTATCTTTTTTCTATGTTAGTCACAAGCCTAGCTTATCACAGTCAAAGTTTAGGCTTAAAAAGGAAAATGTACAATTCAACAGTGACTGCAGTAGCGTTATTCATCAACAACATTGTTGTATTATATGTTAACTAACAGTCTATAAAAAATGAGTTGATGTATTTAAAATACGTAAATAGAATGTACGCACGGTTTGTTCTAATTTTGGAGTAAAAAACGCGTTACCAAACAGATATCGACGTATCTCATCCAACGTTTAGAAACGTTGCTCGAAAAGGGTGTCTCTCGTGTCCTAGCCACGTCGATCGACCCTTTGCGAATTCGAGTGCGTATGCGCATGCCTCGCGAAAACAGTCGATTTGCGAATTTTCATATATTGGACTCGCTGTGAAGAAACTTATTATCTTAGAATATTTTTAAAAGATTTCGGAAGTGTATCATACGAATGGTGTTCTCGACAATTCTTGACATTTATTTTTTATTTTTTCTTGATTAGCAATATTATATGCCTTTTTAAATAATTTAAATGAGCTGTATTTATAGGCAGCGTTGTAAATTAAGCCTGTATTAATGTAAACATTACAAGTACAATAGTATTAAACATATAGAAAACGCAACCGGCGAACCCAGTCAAAACAATACAATTGCTATCGTGACGTATTTTAGTCTACGCTATTTTACCCTCTATTGATGCAAAAAGCACAATAGGCTATAGGGAAAAAACGAGTTGGCATGAAAGTATAGCTCTTTTTATCCTTATAATATAATAAATGATATTAAAAATTTACAAAGCTATACGTTAAAAAATTTTCATTCCATCAGAAATTCCGTAAGTATATAAGTGCTCGTTCGCTCGAAACAGAAAGATAAACATCGATAATAACGATGCAATTCAATCATCATATCAATGATCCAATTTCCCTATACAGCCATTCGATAAGCCAACGACTACAGATCAACAAAACGTCCAACTTTTCCTCTCCAAAAGACAAAATAGAAAGTAATTATACATTCGACGCGTCGCCAGCCGTACAATATATCCGGTTCCCCTTGCAGTCCGCGCCGACACAAGGTCACTCTCCGGATATAAAAGAGCTCTTATGCGTTCCGTTTGTTTATGCAGCCTACCCGTCGAAAATACGCGATCACGCGACCTCGTGCAAAACGCCGAGCTACTCGCAATTTTCACTCCCCCACACGATACGAATATAGCACGAGTGTGTCGCATCAAAGACCCGGCTAAAAGCGCATCATCTCCCTCTTCTGGAGCGAGAAAATTCTAGATAGCCGCAGCAGCAGCGAGCGAGCGAGCATTGAACCTCTGGCTCTCTGCGGATGTGCCGCAGGCCAGACGGCGACGCCCCGGACAAATCGATACGAGACCTCAATCTCTCTCTCTCTCGCCGTGTGTATGCACGCGTATAGATTCGCACAGCGGCCCGTGTGTTATTTCTAGGCGGGCCGGGGCTAATAATAAACAATGCCCCTGTCATCGTTGCGCTTTTATGTGGATCAGCCTATTTGGTTTGTCTTATGATTAGGCAATGATTTCTGTTTGGTCCGACGAATGTCGAGAAATTGCGTGAGAATCGTGTGTTGCTAGTCGGGACAGAAGAGTTTTCGCGAGCAATTGTTTATGCTGTCGGCCATATAGAAATTGCGAGCCTTCTGGAAGCTTCGCGTTCTGCTTCTATTCTCGTTATCGGCTTTTTCGTCGCTTTTCTTTTCCTTGTGTCAGCGTAAATGGAAGGCGCATTCGGAGTATCGCGATCGCGTTTGCCTCTTCCTGCGTTATTTACCGGTGCAACCAAAAACGCTGCGATTTCGATAATTTTTATTAAAAAACGTCGACGAAACGTTTCTCGGCGAGTTCGTTATGTTTCTATATACGCGCGCATACGTGTATATATACAATATATATATACTGTATTTTTCGAGCGTTGTCTCGAAGCTTCCGTGCGCCGTCGCCGTCTGCCGGCGGCGCTAGCGTCGTTCAGCTCCGATTAGAAAAATAGTTCAAATCAGCGCTAAAACCGGCTAATTTGCATAGCTCGTCACAGGGAAATATAGCCGGTGCAGCGAACTATCCGTCGATACCAAGTCGATCGAGGTAAAAGGCGTAAAACCGACGGCAGTCGCGATGGAAGTCGGTGGAAATTACTCGAAGAGGGGTGAGGGGGTTCGAGAAGATTCTCGCCGCTACGGCCGTTGGTGGGAGCGGGTATAAAAGGCCGCGGATCGCTCCGCAGCCTCAGTACATGAAAAGCAACCAAACGAATTACAAAGCGAACGATTATTATAACGAAACGACAAACACAATGCCTGCCATTGGTATTGACTTGGGAACCACCTACTCCTGCGTGGGAGTCTGGCAACAAGGAAAGGTCGAGATCATCGCCAACGACCAGGGCAACAGAACGACACCCAGCTATGTTGCCTTCACGGACACGGAGCGTCTCATCGGAGACGCCGCCAAGAACCAAGTGGCGATGAACCCTGCCAACACAGTGTTCGACGCCAAGAGGCTTATCGGACGAAGGTACGTCTTCCACTGGAGCAGTTGTTCAATTTTTAGTTCGATTTCTAACCTTTTTTCTGTTCTATTTTTAATAGTTTTTAGAAAATTTATTCATCCGCGCAGCATCGCGTTTTCAATTACATTTTCTCGTTCGTTTGTGCAGTGAATCAAAGTGTTTACGACATACTTACTAAATTTGCGCGTGTCATTTCTCGTTGCAGGTTTGACGACGAGAAGATCCAGAGCGACCTGAAACACTGGCCGTTCAGAGTCGTCAACGAGGGAGGCAAACCGAAGATCGAGGTTGAATTCCGCGGTGAGAGAAAAAGGTTCAATCCGGAGGAGATCAGCTCGATGGTCCTGACAAAGATGAAGGAAACAGCGGAAGCGTACTTGGGATCGAAGGTGAAGGACGCGGTCATCACGGTGCCCGCTTACTTCAACGACTCGCAGCGCCAGGCCACCAAGGATGCTGGAGCGATAGCCGGTCTCAACGTACTCAGGATCATAAACGAGCCCACAGCCGCGGCCCTCGCCTACGGCCTCGATAAGAACCTCAAAGGGGAGAAGAACGTCCTCATCTTCGATCTTGGCGGTGGAACCTTCGACGTATCCATCCTTACCATCGACGAGGGCTCGCTCTTCGAGGTGAAAGCCACGGCGGGCGACACCCATCTCGGAGGTGAAGATTTCGACTCGAGACTGGTCGACCACCTGTGCAAGGAGTTCGAACGGAAATACAGAAAGAACATCAAGACTAACCCGAGGGCCCTTAGACGTCTGAGAACCGCGGCGGAGAGAGCCAAGCGCACCCTATCCTCGAGCACCGAGGCTTCCATCGAGATCGATGCACTCTTCGAGGGCATTGACTTCTACACCAAGATCTCCAGGGCGCGATTCGAGGAGCTCTGCGCTGACCTGTTCAGATCAACTCTGGAGCCCGTTGAGAAGGCTCTTGCCGACGCCAAGTTGGACAAACGCTCCATCCATGACGTCGTGCTCGTCGGTGGCTCAACTCGCATCCCGAAGATCCAGTCGATGCTGCAGAACTTCTTCTGCGGCAAGCAGTTGAACCTCTCCATCAACCCCGACGAGGCCGTCGCCTATGGCGCGGCTGTGCAGGCTGCCATTCTCACCGGCGAAGGCGACAAGAACTCTGCCCTCCAGGACGTCCTGCTGGTCGACGTAGCACCTCTCTCGCTCGGCATTGAAACCGCCGGCGGAGTCATGACCAACATCATCGAGCGCAACGCCCGCATTCCTTGCAAACAGACGCAAACCTTCACGACCTACGCCGACAACCAACCCGGCGTCACCATCCAGGTATACGAGGGTGAGCGCGCTATGACCAAGGACAACAACCTACTTGGCCGCTTCGAGCTGAGCAACATCGCACCGGCGCCCCGTGGCGTTCCAAAGATCGACGTCACCTTCGACATGGACGCCAACGGTATTCTGCATGTCACCGCCAAGGACACGGCTAGCGGTCGCAGCAACAACATTCGAATCACCAACGACAAGGGACGCCTGTCGCGTGAGGAGATCGACCGTATGCTGAACGACGCCGAGAAGTACCGCGAACAAGACCAAGAGCAGCGTGAGAAGGTCTCGGCGCGTAACCAGATCGAGAGCTACGTGTTCTCGGTCAAACAAGCGGTCCAGGATTGCGGCGACAAGCTCATACAGTCCGACAAAGACAGTGTGCTGAACCTGTGCGAAGATACCATCCGCTGGCTCGACAACAACACCCTGGCCGAGAAGGACGAATACAAGCACAAACTCGAGGAGTTGCAGCGTCAATGCGCCCCGATCATGACCAAGATCCACACGGGAGGCGCGGCGGGACCGCAAGATTGCGGCAATCAGTACAGACAAGGTGCGGAGAACAACTACTCGGGACCCACTGTGGAGGAGGTGGATTAAGCCGAACACCTGGCTTATGAAAGATCTCACATTTCCGGCTCGTACCATCCGGGAGCCGTTGACGAATAACTTCAACGCATTTCCAGCTCATAACATCCGGGAGCTGTTGACGAAAATCTTAGTTATGTAACCACGCGCGTATTCTATTCTATAACAGTATTTCCAAATCGTCATTCCCAAGAGACTGATATTTATTTTTTCAAAGTTGTTTCATCGACACGAAACTGACAAAGTATTTAAAGACTGTAAATTTTTTTCATGTCGGGGCTTATTGGTTCAGTCTTTGTAACTTCCCTGGTATTTGAGGCGATGCTGTGGGGCCAGCAATGGTTCCTGCAGCTTAACTTCAATTGTCGGAGAAGCTATTTAAAGGCCGAACTAACAAGTCCTGTAGTCAGTTTTATCAACTGTCTGTAATCGTATCCATTCTCGATGCAATTATGGATAGGTGGTCGAACTGGTTCTTAAAAATTGTGATACTTGTTAAATAAATAAAATCGTTCATATTTTTTTTATAAAATCAAATGCAATGTCTTATCAATCTGAGCGATCTCTTCCTAAACCCTATTTCCTTCCCATTATAATATAAGAAAATAAGTACTAAAATAAAAAAGAACTTGTTCATGCAAGAGAGAAAAAAAGAAATTAGTAAAAGAAAAAAATGGGTAATAACAAAGAAACAATTAAAATAGAATTTCAAATAATTTGAAAAATATTTATTTTTGATCATTATAAGCAAACACAAATAAGACAGTTACTTTAAAACATAAATAATCGTGAATAGTAAAAAGAAAAAGAAAAAATTTATTTGAACTATACTTATACCTTCCATTTTTTTTAAATAGACTGAGAAATTACAATGTTTTATGGTATTTAAATTTCTATGAAAACTTACGTGCTCGTCTAATCATTCAATTTTTTTTTTTTTTTTTTTTTTTTTGCTACATTATCATTTATGGCGAGTGCCTTATATAAGCCACTGAATAAACAAAGTGCAGCATCAGTATTATAGCGCAGACATTCCACGTGTGCTCGAGTAACCTAACCAAACCCTGACGTCTTCTGCACGGGTATATCATTAACCTACAGCCACAGTATATAGTATAGCAATGGCAGTCGACCAGACCAGCGCGAAGTAGCGCACGCTGTTACGTTGCAGCACGCTCGAGTGTTACGAAGAATTTCGAAATCTTCTGCGCTGACTTCCCAGGCTGGTATTCAAATAACACGGATTTCGTCGTAGAGATAATAAGAGAATTTTTGTAAAAAAGGTAAAATCTCGTGAACAACACCGTAAAATTTGGCCTTGGAACCGCAACTCTCCCGCGAAAAGGCTCTCGGAAGCGTGAAAAATGTCGTGCATGTTAGGTATGTGTCATGATAATCAGCAGGGAGGAACGTAGAGGTGAAATTAGGACAAAAGAGAAAGTTTTTAAACGTCAATAAGCCACGAATGCTGCGCTGGCCAACATGTGAAGGAATTCCTTTCGTGAAGAAGAAGCTCATTCAGTTAACCGCCAGTCTGCCTCGCGGATCGCCGAGAAAATGTCTGTCAATAAGTCGATATTAACAATGTTCCGGCGGAGTAGTGCCTTGTGCAATAGGTATAGCTTCGCCTGTGCTGATAGTAGGCCAGTGATGATTTATAGTTATAAAAGTTATGGCACCAAAGCAGCCACCAGTCAGAAGCCAGACTGGAACAGAGCTGTTTCCGAAGCTGAGAAGATTGTTGGATATCCTACGTCCTTCCTGAGCCTTCGCTGGCTCCTCAGCGATGAGATTGCCAATGTGGCCCTGCATCTGCGCAAGCTTGTTGGATCAAACCATCCCCTTCTGAAGACTGCCAAGTAAGATGAAAATCCAATTCTACTAAAGCTTAGGAATAATACGTTTTCAATGTCAAATACTTATTCTGCAGGAGTTTGATTTACAATGGACGGAATAATATGCAAGCCTGGGGACTTATTGTTCTCTTGATTTCCAAGGCCGCAGGCCACATTAATGTTGATGATATGGAAGAGGATAAAGCTGCAGGGGTTTTGCATAGGTATGTGACAGTCATTGCTAAAGCGCATCCTAATTCAGTTGTAAATTTTATTTATTTATTCGTACGAATAAATTGTTTTGAATCTGTTATATTTTTAGTCAAAGAGCCTTGGCAGAAGTTACTGAAATGATCCGTACTGGTCACTTAGTGCACAAAGGTTTGGTAAACATGCAACCAGGTGTTTACCCTGAACCAGCTGAAATGAACGATATGACTTTTGGCAATAAAATTGCTTTACTTAGCGGCGATTACTTACTTGGAAATAGTAGTGCAGAATTAGCAGCTCTTAGAAATCAAGAAGTATGTTTTTGAGATTTATTTTTCTATTATTTTTGTATTGTTTACTAAATACTATTTATTTTGTGCAGCTTGTAGAACTTATGTCAAGTGCTATTAGGGATTTAGCAGAAGCGGAATTCATTGGTAGAAGAGATAGTCAAAATAATCCACTCCCATCTGTACCTCCTGCAGATCGCACTGACTATGCAGTCAATGAGTGGACTTTACGCAATGTACTTAGCGCTGGCGCTCTTTTGGGCAAATCTTGTAAGGGTACATTGAAATTAGGTGGTCACAGTAAAGATATTCAAGAACTCGGCTATAACTTTGGAAAGCACTTAGCCCTGGCTTGGCAAGTAAGTAGAATGACAATATGATATTTTCGTATAAAAATGTTGAAGAAATTTGAAATTAAATAAATCATTTTTATTATATTTACAGGCCTGCCTTGATCTTAGTCCATTTATTAATAAAGACAGAAATACTCCTTTTAGCTTGTGCTGTGCACCAATAATGTTCCACATCGAGCATGACCCCTCAATTTTGATAGAAATTGACAAGGGTCTTGAATCAGTTGCGAACGTAGATTACGGCAAAGTTTTCGACATTGTCGTCAGCGGTCCTGGAATTGAATTGACGAAAAAGTTACAGCATGAACATTCTCAGCGTGCAATGGAAGTGCTTAATGTCTTCCAAGAGAGTGACGCACGAACGGCATTGTCTAACATTATCGCCGCAATGGGAGATTTTTAAATATGACAATAAGTTAACACGCTTATTGCTGGTAGATGACTTTGCCAAAAATATTTTTTTAAGATCAATTGCTTAATCTGAGAATTGAAAATATTTTATGACTACTATTATTTTTGTAAGACAAAAAAAATCAAATTTTTTACAAAGACAACTAATGTAGCATTAACAATGTTAAGAGATTATTAGATTAATAATTGAATCTATTTATAACATATTTATTAATGAAAATGCTGTTAAAGATTTTTATACATTTTTAACAAAAAATGTAAATACTTGTTGAGATATGTTATTCATTGCAAGCTGTATTAATTTTGTTTGTACAACATTGTTTTTGTATATATTAAGAATATATGAAGTTTGAAAAATATATGTATTTTTTAATTTTTTAACTGTTGTCTTTACAATTTATTACCTATTGTTATATCCTTGTTCCATGAACAGTGTCGATTTTTAAATAAAAAAATGCATCAGTTTTCAGCAGACATAATAATATTTATTTACAAAATGATGGATGTATATGATGAACGTTCTGATGTCTTTAAAATTATATATACTTCTCATAAATCTTTTAGTGTGAAAAAATATAACAAAAATATATTTTTCAGTCTACCTATAAAGACTAAAAATATTCTTAATCTCATTTGAACAATTCACTATTCGTTATGCGAAACCTACTTTGAGCAGGTCACGACAGTGAATGTATATCAAGTCATATTCCGATCTTATCAACTTCAATTTAATCCTTACTGTTTTTATTATTGTCTAATTTAGTATCCGAAAACAGTTCTTTCATTATATCACTTTTCTTCTTTGAATGTGTAGGTATACCCCTATACAAATTTTCCGTTATCTGCAACCGGTTAGAGGCGCTATTTTTCCGCGTTTTTTGATCAATGAATTCTATGTTCTCATTGTCATCGATCGCTTTTATAGCTGCTAATAATTTTGCCTTATCAAAAGTTTTAGAATTTTCGCTACCAGTCTTCTGTTCCGTTTCACTCTTGGAATCAGACTCTTTAACGCTATCGTAGTCAAATACATTATTAGATTTATTACTTTTTACATTACTTTCCGGTAATTTGATTTCCTCCAATTCTGGGCTCAAATCATCCGATGGCTTTTCAGCTTTATCTGTCGTTTCGTCCTTTTGACTAGAACTCACAAATCGATCCAAAACTGAACTTTGCTTAGCTTCTTTTGACAAACTTGTAGTGTACCTATCATTATCCCAAGGAGTTTTAGAAAATATTTCTTTTGGAATAGATTTTTGTGCTAACAACGCATCAATATCAACATCCTCTTTGGCTGATTGCGGATGAATCAACAGACCATTGACCGATTTGAACTCACTTTTTTCGTATTTGCTGCTTACAATCGCTTCGGTATCAACTTTATCCTTTTTAGACTCATTCGATGGATTGGAAGGATTGTAAAGTTTCGTAAATAAACTCGACAAATGCGACGAGGTATTCGATTGTTTAGCCAACTCTGCTTCGTCGATGTTAATATCGGATTTCCTAATCACGTTCTCGTCCTCATCAGCGTGGAATTCAACGGGCAGTTCTATTTCACTCTCTAAGTCACTATTGCTATTTGTGTTATCTATGTCTAGGTCGTCTTTCAACATGTCTCTGGAAATCACGGTAATTACAGAGTCTCGATCGTATTTCGTTTCTCGGTCGTTTTCCACAATGTTGTCCATGTTCTCCTTGGTCAAAGAACGCGATCTGCTCGAAACTTGAGTTTTTGTTGTGCGTAATTCCTCAGTTGCAGAACTGACCAGTCTGTATTTAAAAAATAATATGTCATTCGACTGCAGAATATAGCGTACAATTTATAAAACAACTTCAATTGAACTGACCTTGCATGCAATAATCTCGATCTGGTTGTAAGATTGATAGAAGCCTCGGATTTTTCAAAACTCTCCTGATCATTCTTATCCTTATCTTGGTCGCTTAGATATCCGAATTCTTCCTTCATCGATTTTGGAAGCTCGTACGTCCTTTTGAATTTTCCTTCACTACCGTTCGAATTCTCGCTAGCTTCTGCTTCTTCAGACTCCTTTATCGGCGAATCTCGTACACTACCTCTGGAAGTGGAAAACGATGCTCTCTGCAAAGCTGGTGAAGTTTGTGGTTTTTGAAGACTGAAATTTTTTATTTGCTCGAAGTTTAGGAAGGTCTCACAAATAGGCGAAGGAACTTCCCGATTGGTTTTCTGCGGAGTTTCTTGAGACTGGCTACGCGTTATTGACGTCGGCCTGTTGAGGGCTGGTAGTGATTGACCTGTTGCCGCTTGACTTGGTCGCCTTCTAAAGCTGTAAATATAAATTTTATAAATAAAAGAGAGTTTTTATGTTATATTAGATAAATCAATAATAAAATAATCGTGTGGTATGCAGCACCTGACTACTCCTTTAATGACGTTTTCTGATCTGGTTTCACTTAAATTCGTAAGTGACTGACTCGATATAGCTGCCCTTTCCCTGTTGAAATATGCGAGATTACTAGCTTCGTAATACTGCTTCTCCCTCTGCTTATTCAGTTGCTCCAATTTTTTCAATTTCTCTTGAGTATCCTGTAGTGTCTTTTGCGTTTCTTTATGCTTTACCAACTCAGCGTGTAGTTGGTGCTTCAAATACTTAGTTTCCAAGGCCAATTTCCTTTTTAGAGTCTAACATACATGGATAAATGTAATTTTTCCAATCAAAAAATCAATCATTAATTTTAAACTATACAGACAATTCTTATCACCTGAATAGTCTCGTCCTGCTGACTTATTCTGTGACTCAAATCGAAAACTTGCGTCTGCAGTTTTTCTCTTTCTCCCAAGTGACGATCCTTGCTCAATTGCAAAAGCTTCTTATTTTGCGCCTATACAAAAAAGAGTTCATTAGCTCGGCGCTTACATCTTTTAAGCTAAAACGCTGCAATAATCCTACTTAGATCTAGAGGATAACCGTGGTTACGGAAACAATAGAGGGATCGGGAATTTTCTCGAGGTAATTACTTGAATGCACCTGCAAAGAATGCAGCTCGTTTTCCTTCTCCTTCAGTTGGTCGCATTTTTCCTTATACTGAGATCTTAACTTTTTGTGCTTCGTCTGCAATACCCTCAGATCCTCGTGATGAGTGTTTATTATTCTGGGCAATTCGGCGTTGGTTCCTTCGTATCGTTTCAGAGCTGCATCTTGCCTTTTCTGTATTGCTTTAAGGAGTTTGTTTTCGTTTGACAGCTCCTGAAACGATGAATAATTCAATAATAAGAATGTGCGAGTCTCTATATTAATATAGCGTTATACTCACGTTCAGGTGAAAATGAGCGTCGGCCAATTGATTCTGTAATTGCTTTATGCGTAACATTTTTGCGGAGCAAACGCGTTGACCAATGACACTTTTACTCGTAGACTTGGCTGTGTCAGGCGGATTGAAGCGGGCACTATTTTTGTAAGGACTAGGTCCAGCTGTCATTTTATAGATTGAATTTATTTGAATGCAACAATGCTTTATTTTTCAATAATCTAACAGAAGGATTTACGAACCAATCAAAGGATATTGCTGTTTTCTACTTGATAATAGCAATAATGTACTTCGGTTGCTCTTCTGAATGGGATTGTTTCTGCAGTCTTGCGTGTTGAGCCTCGTTTTTAAATTATTACTGTTTCTACAACCCAACGCCAGCGTTAATAATGTACTTCACACATATGCTTTCAACGTCCTTTAAAAATAGACTGACCATTTAAAAAATTGATACGTACCTACGTAAGCGGGTATTATCGGATAAACAGGATATTGGTAAAGGAGGAATGTCACTTTGCATTTTTTAAAAGAAAAAAAGAAAAACCGTTAATTGTTACTTGTCACATTTTTTAGCAACAAAGTCAACGGCCTCTATGCAACGATAATACACGTCGATCGTGTGCATCCAGTGAAACACATTAAACGCGGCACGCACAGTCTGATTGGCATCCATGACTGTTTCCTTCATGTTACCATAGGGACTAGAAGAGTAAACAGATCCTACCTATGTAAAATGCACATACAGATAGTGTACACGTTTTCATCGATTTTGTTTGATCAGTACCACAGTTTTATTTTGTTTCTTTTTTATCCGCTACTGTGTTAAAACTGTCGTGAATAGGGACACACACGCCACAAAAGACACGCTTCATTACACATAGATATATCCTTTAATCTTATGGTCACTTTATCACATTATTTTTACAAAACGATTTTAAACCTGTTTCAATGGACATTTTTTTTTAACTATTTACATTATTTATAGTTTCTCAGATTTTTTGTTCATTTATGACTACGTCATAGTTAAAATAACTTTTAAATAGTTTCCATATAATACACAGTTGTACATACATAAAACTTTTTCATTTGTTCGTTGATTGCTCGGTACCAGCCGCGCCAAGATGCTGCGCCTCCCACAGTCTACCGTAAAATGAATTTGGTATCTTTAGTAAATCTGTATGTTTGCCTCGTTCGACCATTTGACCGTTGTTCAAAACAAATATCTCATCAGCGTCTATGACCGTGGATAAACGATGAGCAATCACGATTGAAGTTTTTCCGGCAGTGGCACGTCGTAGAGCCGAAAGTATATGCTGGAATTAATAATTTAAGTTGCATAAAAAGTGTTGTAGATTTAAAAAGGTCAATATATCAAATATTCACCTGCTCCGTAATAGAGTCTAAAGATGAGGTAGCTTCGTCAAATACCAGAATAGGACTATCTTTAAGAATAGCTCGTGCAATGGCAACGCGCTGCTTCTCTCCTCCGCTGAGTTTTAATCCTCGTTCTCCTACAGGGGTATCATATCCCTGTGGCCACTTCAGAATGGCGTCATGCAAATTTGCCATTTCCGCGGCTTTGTACACGTCTTCTTTTGGCCTCTTCAAGTTTCCGTAATGGAGATTATAAAATATTGACTCATGGAAAAGAACAGAGTCTTGTGGAACAACAGCAATCGCACGGCGAAGATCATCCATGTCGACATCCTGAATGTTCTTTCCATTGATCAAGATGTTTCCACTCACTGGGTCGAAGAATCTGTAGAGTAATCTTACTAGCGTTGATTTGCTGCAATAAAATTTAAATTGTTATTTATGAAAAGTACAGTTATAAAGATACCAAGAAATTAAGTGCTTACCCTGATCCGGATCCACCGACGATGGCTACTTTCTTTCCGCTAGGAATATGGAAAGATAAATCATGCACTATATTTTTCCCACTTATGTACTGGAAGTTGACCTTATCAAAAGTTATGTCGGAGTTATGTGGCACTACGTGGAAGGGTATGGGATTGGCCTTGTTCTAAAATCATACAGTCATTAAATACTATTTCGTTTATAATCTAATTGCAAAAGCAAAGTGGAGTAAGGTTACTTACTTTAATGGCAGGATCCGTTAATGTTAGTGCAAACATAGTTTGCATATCTACGAAAGCTTGCCTTACTTCTCTGTATACAGATCCCAAAAATCCAAGAGGAATTGACAACTGGAATAGAAGTCCATTGACCATGACTAAATCTCCTACAGTTAATGTTCCTATAATAAAGATTCAAAAGTATTAATAAACATTTATTGTTCGTTAACACAATTTATAACGTAAATACATACCATTTACGATATCACGTGCAGCCATCACCATGATTAAACTTAGGGCTCCACTGAAAATCGCATGTTGTCCGAAATTCAAAAGAGCCAAACTCGTACTCGTTTTTAAAGAAGCAGCTTCGTATTTTTTTAGGGATTCATCGTATCGTTGTGTTTCAAATTTCTCGTTATTAAAATACTGTAATACAATTATCACAATTTTATTCCGATCTTGCAAAAAATTAATTCTTCAAAAATAACTCAACCCACCTTGACTGTTTCATAATTTATGAGTGAATCTATTGCTTTGTTTCCAGCTTCATTTTCTGCTTTATTCATATAAACACGGAATTTCGTTCTCCATTGGGTGATTCCAAGAGTAAAAACTGAGTATGTACCAACGCAGCCAAGCGCGACCGCCGCATATTCTGGACCACATTTCATACCCAATATGGTACTGACGAGTGCCAGCTCAAATACGGTTGGAACTATATTAAAAACCATAGCTGACAAAACAAAATTTATGCCACGACTACCTCTATCAATCGTCTGCAAAAATTCATCAAAAAATTATTCCTCTTCACAAAATGTCTGAATTGTTGCAAGGACTAAATTACTTACTTTAGACAAGGCACCAGTCTGTTTACTCAAATGAAATGCTAGATCTAGATTATGAAGATGAAAGAACACATTTCTGGCAATTTTTCTGATAGAATGTTGTGCAACTTTGGCAAATACAGCATTTCGGAGTTCGTTGAAACCAAACGCCCCCATCCTGGCCACACCATCTAAATTTCAACATAATATTTTGAGTGTTAATAAATAGCAAAGGCTTCATGAGACATTTGTTTAATGTTTTATGTTCTTACATCCAACGAGCATAGCAGTTCCTACTGTTGCAACAGTGTCAGGAGCAGTTGCTAAAGCAGCTCCAGCAGTTCCTACACTAAACGTATCAACTGCATGTTTGAAGAGAAATGGCACACAAACGTTCAGCACTTTTGCTCCAATGAGCAATCCAAATGCTAGTTTGACTCTGTTTTTTATTTCAGGTTCATCCTGCATGGCAAGAGTAGAAAATAGATGATCTTGAATTATTCAAATAGTGTTTGCAGATACAATTCTATAGGAAATATAAATAATTTCTGAAAGATCAAAGTGCGATCAAGCGAACGAAAAAATGTTCAAAGTACCTTTGGCCATATAAAATTGAACATTGTCTTGATCATATCTTTACTAGTGACCTTCTTATCTTGTCCAAGGTCGAGTGCATCTCGCCCTAAGCTGGAGGCACCAGGATGAAAACAGTTTCTCTTTTGTTGAGCTGGTTTTGCTCCAGTTATGCTTGCCACCACTGAATTTTGTTTGACAGGTGTTACGATTGGTTTGGCTTGAGGTACACTTTTCTTTTTCTGGGCCCGGTCGATGACATTCCCACTGCAATACTATAGGTACAAAATTAACTATGTTTACATTACAGAAAAAACACCCAAGTTTTCAATTAAAGAATTATTCAAGGTTGTCCATATTTAAATTTGAATAAATAACTAAAGGTAGTGTATAAGGCTTAAAAAAATGTTCAGAAAATTATAGAAAATATTTGTAATTTATTAACTGTATCAAAATATTTTACATATTTGATTCTTCCTATATATTTACATGTAAACATAGAAAAAAGCTTTTCTTATTTATATAAAAACATTTTCATGTATTTAAATGACTTTTCTATAATTTCTAAATATTCTTCAACAATCCCAATAGCCATAGAATAGCTTTCACTTCTGTTAACAATTTTTTTCATATTCTCCAATAGTGTTAAATATTCAGCTTTCAAATTTTGTAGTAAATTCAAGCCTAGATCATTCAAAAGTTTTAAATCTTTAGTATCAAATTTCTCTCGATATATTTTATCTTTCCAAAAAGTTTCTTTTGATGAATCAGAAGTGATTATGAATAATGCATTCTTGGCATTGTAATTTAAACCTTCAAGAGTAAATGCCATATTTTTATCAAATCCATTCAATTTTAAAAAGTTACAGGCAGATTCTGAAACTTGATAACATTTTTTCACATCTGATAGATTAAAAACAATCTGATCCAAAGAATTCCCAGGAATAAAAAAACCATATTCCAAGTATAATTTCAGGCTACTGTGTGCTCCATAATTAATGAAAATTTGCATTTTAGGTTCATAAGATCTTAAGGCTTTAATATAATAATATTCTTGACCACTTGAATCAGTAGTTAATTGAGCATCAGCAACTGTTTCACATGTGTGATTGAATAAATCCAACAAAGGAGCCATGGCTAAATTATCATCCCCCTTTATTCTGATTGGAAAACATTTTTCTTTTGCATTATTCATATAAATAGCTCTAGTGTTAACTGTATAGTATGCCCAAACAAATTTATGATAAGTGAAAATGTCATATAATGATTTATGGCAGTGGTTGCAAAATTCATTATGTAACTTCCTGACAGATTCTATTACAGATACATAACTAGATTTTAGCCTTTTAGATATTGTATCTAGTTCATTTGAGATAAAAGGTGGTAGCAACTTTTTTTCAGTTTTGGTACAAAATTCTGGATTAGTATAGGAATTTGGAAGAGTATCCAAATATGGTTTCCAAAACGACAATCCACCTAGGTGCTTTTCATAAATCAAAAATATGGCAATGACACACTGTGCGCTGTAACTTTTATCAATGCAAAATAATTTTCCAACAGAACTTTGCGAAACCACAGCAGTTGTGATCAACAGCGATTTAGAAACTTTCAAAACTACTTGATTTGCGTCTACTTTGTCTAATGTCATCAAGCCTCTGCCTGTAGTTTTAAAAACATAGGGTTCTAAACTACATTTGGCTTTCCAATTATTAATCAGCATCCAAGATCTCAATTTCTCATAAAGATCTTCATTGTCTTTTTGAAGATTATTAAAAATCTTCTGGTTCTTCAACCGACGTTTTCTTGCAGTACGCCCCATAACAAGCAACCAAAATATTTACATCTGTAGAGTAAAAGCAAAAAGTTGTACTATATAGTATAAACCAGTAGGTGTCGACTTTGATTGGATGAAAACTCAAAAGTAAAATCAATCAATATATGCATTATTACATGAATACACTGCAATGACAAATTACTGCTCCAATTTAGCGCTTGAAATAAGCAAAGTAAATAGACCCTTAAGCTCAATCTAACCTCTAACTCATACCAAAAATCTCAATCAAAGTCGTCAAACTGAGATAAACCTCATCTCTGATCAAGCCAATAACACTAAAATCTCACCCTGGCTCCAAAGACACCGTCATGTTTCGAGAGAACGAGAAGAGCCGTCGAATTCCTGGTGCAAACTATAGACCGCCTGAGACAGCTGCTGGCGTAGGGAAGATTCAGCTTCGTCGCGATCCTCAGGCTTATGCTGCTCTCCGAACTTCTCAAGAGCCTCCCGCACAGGAACAGAGACATTGTCAGCACTTTACTCCAGGGGACGACGTCCTCGTCGGCTCCTTTCGAACCTTAGACCCCCCGCGAGTGTTCTAACTTCTACTACTGGATGACCTTGACGGGATGTGTTGCATCTCAAGAAAACATTCGTGGTCCATGAGGTTGGCAGAAAACATAGGCGCGTTCTAGTTGTAGATTAGAGTTGAGCTGCGCTCGATAGATACATCAGCTGTTATTGCCAGCGAAAAGTTGGAGTGTCGGTATTCGTTTTAGTTTTAGTAGTTTAGGTTATATGTTTATTGACCAGCTCACGTAATAAGTACATTATGCCCTATATACATTTTCCGTGTATAATACTACCAACATTATGGCGCGATTTACAAAATTTTTAATTTTACAGTCAATCTTATCAATAAAGTCACTTATATAGTATTTAGTATTCTAACATTTGATAAAGCTAAAAGCCAAAATGTGTGACCTTTACAATGTCGAAAGAAAACGCTTTTTATCTCTCAAAAACATAGGTAATAAATAACTATAGACAATTATATTATACGTACTATAAGTGTGCAATATGTTAAGTAAAAATTTAAGAGTATTACTTATTCTTAAAAATATAATTTCATATTTTACAGTGATATTAATAAAGTTATATCATTTGTTTATTATTATGTACAATTTATTTTTAGTCACATGTTTATAAAATTTTATAAAAACTTTTATAAAAAAAATTATCAGAACAACTTTGCCGTGTTAATAAAAAAAACGGCCAAAAATTTAAATGACAAATTTAAACGTAGTTTGCACAAACACAGAACAATTGAAATTCTCTTCATTAAACTGTGCAGCAATTGAAAAGAAAGTCTCATGTATGCAATTAGGTCCTAATCATTTCTCATTAAAGATGACAGATTTTTTTTTGTGTAACAATATCTTTACTACACAAGTATTTGCGGTGTGAAGGGGCAGAATATTGATTTTATGCTTATCATGGTGCAAGCAATTAGGCTCTGGAATGTAGGGCGTAATTTTTTATCGAGTAAAAGTAATTAAGTATATATTACGTTCATTTTGCATTTCATTTTGCGTAATAAAGGATGGGGCGTGATTGTGCATCACGTAGAGGTTTATCGTTATCGCATTGATAAAAAAAGTGATGATAATAAATTATTACACCATTTATGACGCTATAATAGTCGAATAGAAAAAAAAAATTATAAATAAAATGTATTAGCCGCGGAAATTGAAGGATCGTATTATTCTTATCTTTTTCTACTGATCGATGAAAACTTGCTTACTTACTTACTATTTAAGTAAATGGCCGTGGGTTTGTACTGAACTCCGATATGCCACAATGATCGATGAAAACGATATTATTATACACCCGCGTGTATTTTATTTGAAAAAAAACATGCGAATAAGTGAAACGAGAAATTATCAACATTGACTTTCTCATTGTACAAAAATGTAGGGCAAGTAAGAGTATATTGATAGTAATTATTGTATTATTGATCGGAAAAATCAATTTACGCAGCTGGAGGATACGCAACATTGCCAAGTAGATAAGCACCGGACATGTTAAGACGATCCGTCTGGTCAGATCTGTCCATTATCACATATATTCATTATAATATCGGCCAACCGTTCGCTCGGTTGTCGTATCCTCAACCGAAATCCGTTTAAACTTTCGTGCAGCCGTAGCCTTGAATTTCCAGTCCATAATAAGCGCGCGGTGATTCAGGTGTTTATAATTCCGCCCGCAGTCGCGTATAAGCTCGAATTCGTCGAAACCTTTCAGTATAATAATAGCCCTCTTTAGCTCGAAACACGCGCAAAGGGAGAAAAAAAGTCGTCGCATATATAGCTTCAAATTAAATTATCCGGCCGAACAGAGAGTCATCGATGTAAGCCGCCGGCTCCATCAAATTGAATTAAATTCGAAATCCGCCCTCTGCTAGTAATCCCACGCTATAGACGTTATAGTGTGTTATATGTACCTACATGTATACATATATATATATATATATATATATATATATATATATATATATATATAGATCAGCTCATCGCGCGTCGCAAAAACATGAAAGAACGCCGCTAACGAGAGCAGGTGCACGTACGATTTCATATGCCGCAAAAAAGGCATGGGATCGCGACCGCAATGATGCCTGTCCTACGCAGTGAGCAAATCGTATACGAACAGCCAGAACAGCTCGCATTTCTCGCACCTTATTATAATTATAATGATGATACATCCTAATGAGTCACGCGCTCTCTCCTCCCACCGCATTACAAAGTATAGAGTATACATGTATATATATATATATATATATATATATATATATACTCGGTGGGGGGAAGCAGAAGCGAGACGCAAAAAAAGGAGCCGAGACTGCACTGCTAATGGGCGAGAAAAAGAGAGCACGCGCGTGAAAGAGCTGTACATCGCACGCACTATACTCTTTTCGGTTTGGCTTTGCTTTGCGCCTCAAAGTCCGGGAATCGAGGGAAGAGCGCGCGTGCGAGAGAGAGAGAGAGAGAGAGAGAGAGAGAGAGAGAGAGAGAGATATGTATCACTGCACGGGGGGGAAGGGGTTGCGGAAAGGAAGTCGGTGTGTGTAATGTGCACGTGTATACATTACGACTCGCGGCTGCACATCAAAGCGAACGGAGAAATAGAGAGTACCTGATAGTCGCCTGGCATACAGCGCATAATCATAGCACGGGAAGGGAGATAATAATAAAAGTAAGTATTATAGACAGATAGAGGGAAGACTCGCAGTCGCGCCGTATACAGCACGTATGTATGTATATCGGCGGCAGTGTTCGCGCTCTCAGAGTATATAGGTATTAGGTAGTCGAGCCGCAGCAGGCAGCCGATGTAGTCGTAGCGGTTCTTTTTTTGAATTTTCGTACGCGCGCGAGGGCCGCGCAGATTGTGGTGTGTGCGTGTGCTTATACGTGCTGTATCGAGAAAGATCCGCACCTCGCGCTCTCTCTCTCTCTCTCTCTCTCTCTCTCTCTCTCTCTCTCTTGAGCTCAGTCTTCGCTTCGCGACACATATACCTATATATACAGGCCGAATCATCGCCAGATACCTCACGTCCGCGTACTTGAGAGCCGACGAGACTGTGTGCGCGCGCGGGGAGTGTCTTTGCTCGCCGTATATACAGGTTTGCACGCAGCGGTGACTCTTCGCTTCCTCGCGTCTTACTCATATATACACGCAGAGAGCGGGAAGTGCAGTGGAAAATTCGACCGTCCAGCCAGCCAGCCAGCCAGCCAGCCAAGTGTCGAGAGGGAAAACTGCGGTGCAGCGGAGCGAGTGCGAGTGTGTGTGTGTGTGTGTGTGTGTTTGTGTGTGTTAATCTGTGTGCGCCGCCGCAGCCGCCGGTTGACAGCAGCAGCGAGCAGCAGCCAACGAACGAACGAACGAACGAGTAGAATATATAGGATATACGGAGAGGAAGAGAGGAAGAGGAGAAAGAGAGAAAGAGCAGGTAGCCAGGTCGGCTCAGGGCAGACACGATGGTCATCAAAATCTACGTATCAGGGATCAGCGGTAACAAGGAAGTGAGTTCTTCTGACAATCCCACTAGCTTCTATTATCTACTCTACTAGCTCTCATGACTCTGTGTACATACGCACCTACATATATACCTACTCGTCATAGCGCACACCTAACCCCTTGCCGACGAAGCATATACTCGCGAATCTCCCGTGCGGCCAGCGAGATCGTCCTTGATGGTTACGCCACACGATTTTTCGGCTATGAATTATTTTCGCGGCGCTATATACCTCTACATACTCGGTCGTCGGCCGAAAATGCACAGATACTAGACTAGCGCCGCGCGCGGCCGCGCAAGTATCGGATTACAATGAAGATCGACAAGCTTTATGACTATTGAATAATTCAAACCCTCCCCCGCGCTACGTGCACGTGCTCACTGTACGCATGCACGTTTATCCAATCACCCTGTATATAATTGAATCTCTGCTTCTACAGCTTCTCATGTTTCTCTATCTCTCTCTCCAGATGCATCACCCGCACTCGTCGCTCTGCAGATCTGCTGGCCCGTATGGCCGTATAGCTGATGCGTCGCGCGCGCGCGTGTGTGTGTGTGTGTGCGCGCCGCCTCGGCTCTATATACACACACACACACACACACGTGTATTTTGTATTATTTATAACCGCGCGCACGAGCTTATTTATCTTTTTCTTTTATACCCCATCCAACAATAACAGCCCCGCGATCGATCTCGCCAAGCGCGCCCGATTATTATTTTTTTTACATTCCCCTTTTATCTCGGCCTCTACTCTCTTCCTCTGCGTATAGTTTGTCGTCTCTCCCAGATCATGCTTCCATTTGTTTTAAGCGATGATCTGGTTAGGAGGGCTATTAAGTAAAATGTATTCTATTTGTGATGCTCGATGATTTCTGCAGGTGAAGAAGAGGCAGCAGAGGGTCTTGATGATTCTGGAGAGCAAAAATGTAACGTATGAGGTGATAGACATCACTGAGCCTGGTAAGGAGGCTGAAAAAGAGTATATGCAACTCAATAGCGTAGCTAAGGACAGTAAATATCCACTGCCTCCTCAGATATTCAATGATGAGGACTATTGCGGAGTAGGTTTAATTATATCACTTAGAATGACTTTTTTGGGGATAATAATTTGAATTGGTAATCCTAATATACTTTTTGCCTCAGGACTACGAAGATTTTGATGAAGCTAATGAGATGGATGAGCTTGAAAAATTCCTGAAAGGGTCTTCCATAAGTAGTATTGAAAACACAGAAAACAAGTCGCAATCTAATGATGTTCAACAGAACGGCAATGCTTCTAGTCGAGAGGTAAGAGCAGCAGAACATCTATTGAAATTTAACTCTATTTGAATGATACAATGACAGTCTCGTCTAATTTATTTATGATTTATTTTTTCAGCCTTCCATTGATAAAGATGCTTCCATAGGAGGAGAAGATGGGTGAGTAAAAATTAAAATCAGACATACGTTCTAAGAAAAACTGTTTATTATTATTTCAATTTTGTTCTCAGTACGGAAGAAAAAAGACCATCTGAGACTGAAAATGAAAAGCTTTCTGAAAATATAAAACGTTCTGGGTCTGATACCGAGATTAAAGACTTATCTGAAGATGATTTAGGTCTTGAAAAGGATGAGGGTGATGATGAGAAAAAGGAGGATGATGCTTCCCAAGATCAACAAGAAAATGATGATGAATAGGCATGCAACCCTTCCATTAAGGAATCATGTTATATATTAAATTCAGTGCGACCAACACTTCCTTTATAAATGATTTATTTCATTTTTGTAAAGTCGCCTTTTTTCAAGATGATGAGGTAAAACTGCCAGCAATACGTCCATGCGAATTTGAGAGTTGATGTAGCTTGCTGATTGCACTTCTCCAAGTGCTATTATCAAGTAATTTTGTATGCTGTCAACTTGAAAACAAGTCCAAACATACTCGCTTAGTTTTTACTTTCATAATTTTTCATTTCGTTAGATCTATGAGATATTAAACAGAGAAAATTATATTTTGTGCTCTTATGTTGCAGTTAAAACAATTGTACATATAAATTTAATTCTTTACTACTAAAAAATTTATTGAAACAGATTTATTTGTAAAAATCAGTTGGATAGCTTAAAGCAAATTGTATTTGAAACAAGTTACAAGAGACTGCTAGCTTATAGCAAGAATAAATATTAAAATGTACATTCCTGCAGCTTAAAGTTGTCCTTGCCTAATATGATTTATTTCGACTTGAAATTTTAAATATAAAAGTGTCTTAAGATTAATCTTGTAAAAATGAGATAGGGAATCAAACAAGTTTTAAAGAAATAAATGGGTATCTTATATTTGCAGAAAAAACATGTTTTACATTACGTTTCTAAACATTTGAATTGCATAACATAAAAATAAAGGTATTTTAATTTTAACAACAAATTCAGATCAGTACTATATTATAACAACTACATTTTCACTATCAGTCTAAGAAAGTTTGTCAAATTTCTTCCTTTCATACTTGGGTAACTTTATAATGAAAAAATATATTTAATTACTAGTAATATATTGAGCTTTGGCATTGAGAATTTAAGAGCTATATTGCGTCCATTCACTTTTGATCACAAGTTGAGATTCCTTTCAATAAAAATAGTTGATATATTTTAGGAATGCTTGAAAACACTACGCTCTAATTTGAACGCATATATTTGTCTTCCGCATCTTTGTAAATTTCTTTGTGAGATGAAAATGTCAGTCTATCAATTTCTTCATTACACCACGATCTGTACAGCCTGAAATTAACAACATCGTCAGTGCTTTTTCAAGATTAAGTATATCAAACTACTAAATTTCATTTTATATTAAATCATAAGAAAATTATCGATATTTTTTCATTTGCTTTTAAAAGTTACTAAAGAGTGATAAATAAACTAGATATTTTTGTAACATAACATTTGTTTTTAAATAATGCACAATATAACACGATTTATAATATCATTTATTTATTTCTTTTTTTTTTTTTGCAAATTTTTTAGTTACAACATTCTAATTTTAAAAACGCCTCTAAATTTAAATTTAGTTTTAAGGACATTATGTTAACTTAATCTATTTCAGGAAATCAAATCAATTCTAAATGAGATTGAATTTCTAATTGTAATTTCTATAGATTCTGTAGTAAGCAAACAAATTTTCTATTTTTTAGCCAAAGTAATTTAAATCAAAATAGGATTTGATTTCCTGGCCTATGGTACATTGATCATACGAATACGAAATTCTTAATCTATATATTTACAAAAATATGTTTTCTTGAATTTTATTAGTTTTACAATATTGATTTATTGTTAAAATTTTTGTTTCTCTCAATAAATATGAGTCATTAATAAAACATACTAAGATAAACATATTACCTAACAACTTTTTTTATAAATTATGCAGATAGATGCATCGTTGTACATCATTCATCAATGATTATTAGTCTTCACATTTCAAAGAGTACAGTTAAATTGCCATATATTTTTTCACGATTGATTGAAAAGCATTTTCTTTTGACTAAACAAAATAAAAAATGCAAAGTAACTGTACGATAGAAGTAATAACCCAATTTTTAGTGCCACTACTATTAATAAAAAATCTTAAGCATAAATATATTATGCAATGTTTTTTTTTAATTTGCAATAAAATTGTGCAATGAATAATTTTTACAGTTATGCGAGAAAAATGTTGGGTTATACATATTTAGAAAAAGATTTCTAGTATAAAATGTTATAAGAACACATGATTTTTATGAACAATAACTTTGTCATAAATGTCTTCATAAAAAAAATGAAAATGCTAAGACATGTAAAAGTCATTTTGTATCATTTTGTGTAATGTACAATTATGCTTCATGAGTTGTAGAATTGCCATGAAGACAATGGACATTTTTACATTGTGATATCAGTCTATTAAGTAATTATTGGTATATAAGTGTCATAGAAACTTAAGATCTGTAGAAAAAAAACATTTAAAAGTGCTATTGCATTTTCTATTACTATCAAAAACTTAATTGCACACACTTTTTATACAAGTAGAAAATAAATTATTATAGGAGGTATTGGAATCATACTGAGCATTGCATTGCAATTAACTTAAGTAAGTAAATATTCTCAAATTCTAGCAATAAATTTTGTAAAAAAATATCTGCTTACTTTCATACGCATTACAAATATACACATAAATATTAACTAATGAGGCACTAAATACACTAAGTCAAGTATTTAAGCAACTGTGAAGATACACATGCACATTAATATTGATATTTGCAAATTGTATTATTTGAGATACTTCATTTTATAAAAATCATAAGAAATAGAGCTAAAAGTTATGTTCAACTATGATACATGTCTGCTTAAAAAAATAACTATCAAGTGTAGATTATACAACCAATATAAATGTCGAAAAATTCTCACAGCACAGGACTTTTACAATTGCAGATGCGTTTAGACTACCGTCCCTCCTATACTAGTTTACTTTCTACAAAATCGAAACTCCTCTTTTTGCTTTGTGAACCCTGTTTTAGCTGATGCTAGTAAAGCGCAAACTAGTTTAATCCGTACCAAAATATTTTTGTCCAAAGTGATTTGGAGCCACAGAATGGATTTCTGATGTCAGGATCTTCATCTAAAAATAGGATTCCATAATTTTGGCATTCTCCAAACAATGAAAATTATATATTATAAATATCAAATATTTACCTTGGGAAAAGCAGTGACTAGAGTTTTGGCTGCAAAAGGTGTGCAAAACAAGTTAGACAGTATGATATTCTCTTCTGGCACATTATGTTCTTTCAACACAGCTATGGCTTTTATCACAGTGTTTCCAGTACCTGTTTGCAATGAGAAAAGATGAGTAAGCTAATTTTGATTTTTTGTACAATCAAATACATCTTATGATACTGACTCATTATAGGGTACATCAATAAAATTTTTCTCTCCGCAATGTCATCAGGAAATTTGGCATAAACAACTCTTGCTTCATGCGTGTCAACATCGCTTTCCACTAGAATTTTACCAATCCTAATGCTGCGACAACAATCTCTAAGGCCCTGCTCCATGGCTTCTCCACTTCTGACAATGGAAACTCCGCAGTTTCCTTTCTGATACTTCAGGCCCTTGTATTTGGCACCAGTTGGCGTGGTGATGACGCATTTCGAGAATGGCAGCTGATTTAAGCTCTCCTCGATCACTAGCCTTATCTAAATAAAAACAAAGAGATAATCACAAACACTCGAGAAAAAAAAACGAAGCTCCAAAACAGCCAATGATTACCAGTCGATCCGCGTAGAACTTGAAGTCGCTCCTTGTGGTGGTTCTGCAAGGCACGAAAGACAGATGCAATGGTTATCTTGGAAAAATGCACTTCTTACGAATACGTGCATCTCGCAAGGTTATGAAACGTGCACGTTTTAAAAACACTCACTTGTCCCGCAGAATGGTCTGCAATTCCTTGACCTGGTCATTGGTCGGCAGGATCTTGAGGTTCTGACCGTATTCCTCTTCGGAAATGTCATTCTGTGGCTGAACAGCGCAGCCGTTCTCCGGCAGCAGTTTCTTCGTTGCCGCGTCCGCGCTACCCATTTTACTACTGTCGTCCGAGCTGCCGCCGTTCTCGACTACGCTTTCTAGAATCATAACTTGCGAGCAAAGGCCTGCCATTCCCGAGAAAAGAGCCCGTAGTTCCAAGTTCGTGCAATATAGGTCGTTGTGCGCACACTCGCGATGAGACTGCTGTCCAGCTGTCGCGACGGCAAGCGCGCGGAAGAACCAATCGCTGTGGTTCAAATGGTTCAATGGATTCGAATCTGAAGTTTGTTCGCTCAAACAGCTCGTGATTGGAGCTCATTGATTCGACATCAGCTGATATACTTGATCGTTGCGAGTCCGAGTCCGTATATAGGAACGGACCTTTAAATTTATACGAATAGGTTCGCACATGTATTTATGCGCAGGTCAGCAGCCCTCGCAGCTGTTTTTGTGATATAAGTATATAGGGGCCCGCTTTTTCTCTGCCCCAATATTATACGTGTCGTCAATGAAAAACTCGGAAATCGAATGAAAGCTAAGCTAGTCGGCGTCCTGTGATGCTCCAAGTAGTCCGTGTGTAAATTGTCGGGGGACACGTCACGAGTTGTTACGGCTTATTATCGGGGCTGTTAAGATTTTTGTTTATGCTTATTTGAAATATACGATATCATGTGGGCGGACACAGTTTTAATTTTGTTTATTAGTATATGCACGGCACTTTTGGGAGAAGGTAAGCTGTCGTAGAATTGTTTCAATTTTGTGTTAAGTTTTTGAGGATAACTCTGCTCAATTGGATCTTTGCTTTGAAGGGTTAACTTGGCTGATGGTGTACAGAACTGAGAAATACCAAAAACTAAAGGCTGAGGTGGAGAAACAGAGTAAAAAATGTAAGTTATTGACCTACCAAAATTGATTATATTTTAAACTGCTTGCATATTAATCATTGTTTTTTATATTGGTAAATAGTGGAGAAGCGGAAAGAAGCACATGGCGATTCACTGGATAAACAGCAGAAGAAGAAAATTGAGCGGGAAGAGGAGAGACTAAAAAATAACAACAGAGACTTATCGCTTGTCAAAATGAAATCAATGTTTGCTATTGGTTTTGCTTTCACAGCTCTTCTAAGTATGTTTAATAGTATCTTTGATGGACGAATTGTGGCAAGGCTGCCATTTGTTCCAATCAGCTGGATTCAGGGATTGTCTCATAGAAATCTTCCAGGAGATGACTACACCGAGTGTTCTTTCATATTTTTATACATTCTGTGTACAATGAGCATTCGACAGGTATTATTAGTTTTTACTTGTCCAAAATGTTTGGGATACTTTCCAGTAATGATAATAATGAAAACATTAATCTTTTTCAGAATATACAGAAATTGCTTGGTTTTGCACCTTCTCGAACTGCCAGCAAACAAAGTGGTAGCATATTTGGACCACCCCCACAGCAATTTAAGTGAGAAGATATAGTGTTTTCAGAAAACGAGTGCAGAAGCAATAAAGTAATAGAACATAAGACTTAAAAAACTGTTTTGTGTGCAGAGATGAGATTAATTGTGTTGGATAAATGAAGTTTATCATCGAACAAATAAAATAATGTTTGTACAATTTATTTACAGATTTTACAGATCACCTTATATCTTACCAAATATTAACCTCTTTTACTGATTCTGATGTAATAAATCTTTGAAAACTTAACCTTGATAAGTCTATTGTTTTGAAATTACTATCCACAATTAATTCTGATATTGCTCTTCCAATTGCAGGTGCTTTTTGTATACCATGACCGCTAAAGCCAGTAGCAAATAGTAAATTTTGATGGTATGGATGGCTTCCGATCACTCCATTTTCGTCAAGTGTGTTGAACTCATAATACCCAGCCCAAGATGATTTTACCTGAAACAAATTACAACACTTAATAAGATATTTTTGAAATAGATCCTATAAATACTATAATTTTTTTAAAATGCGCTTCTGTATAACCTTCAAATTTTCAAAAGCTTTCACTCTCTTGGCAAGGACAGGCCATACATTGTTCTCAAAGAATTCTGGGTCAACATCCAAATTATCTACAGCTGGTTCTTCATGTTCTTCAGGACTGCGTCCACAAATGTAATTATTTGCTAAACCTTCTCGCCTAAAGTATACACCTGTTGGATCTATTGTTAATGGGGTATTCAGACCAGGTCCATCAGGAGCATGGAAACAGTATACATATCTTTTCCTAAAAAATTTGTTTAACTTATTATAAGATTTGAAATGTTCTAAATTAAATTACTGAAAATTCTGTATTATTCTACCTAGGCTCTACTGGTAAAGGAATTTTTAAGATACCCCTTCCAGTACCAATTCGGGCCATTTTAGCAACTTCTCCACTAAATGCACCAGCAGCTACAATACATTTGCTAAAAGTTATTGGTCTCAGTTTGCCATCTTCTGTCTCTACCTAGAAGGTTTTTGTATTTATAAATATAAAATGCTAATTGAATTAGATTTTTTTAAATAAGTAATAATACTTACAACTAAATATTCAAGTTGTTCATATTCCCCTGGTGGTACGCCTACAAGATGAACATTAGGATTTACTTTAAAATTAAAGCCTTTAGCTGTAGCCGTTATATATTCAACTCCCATTGACATTGCTTTGCGTTTTAAAGAACATAGAAGTAGCCAAGGATCAAACCATCCTTCATTTTGTAAACCAAGACAACCTAATTCGATATCATCAGTAGTGAGCCAAGGAAATTTAGACTTGAGTTGAAATTTATTCAAGAGTACATTTTTTGCTCCCAAACTCTTTTGTAATTTATGATTTCTTTTTAATATATCTACTGATTCTTCAGTGGCTAGAGATAAATATCCGTATGGATGGAATTGTAGATCAACCACAGGTTCTCCTTCAATTCCTAAATACTCGTTGGCATTGCGAATAAACTCTGCTCCAAACAACGACATTTCAATGTTTTCTTCCAGAGAAAATTGCTGCCTTAAGCCCCCAACTGATAACACAGTCGAACATTGTGTGTACTGGAACAATAAATACGCTTTCATGTCTTGTTTGTGGATGTGTATAAGATTAAAATAGTTTTTGGAAATATTAAAATTTTTCAACAGAATGTTCTGTAAACAAATGTTAAATACTTACACATGGATCTTTCTCTATGACCACGACTCGCAAAGATCCTCTGAATATTTTTTTACACCAGTAAGCTGTAGCACTACCAATAGCGCCTCCTCCTATAATCACAATATCACAGTGATTTGGAAAAATAGGCGCGTTTGGATCATCCCAATCAATAACTCTGTTAGTTTTTTCATCAATTGCAGGATTTTTCTCATCTTTCCAAAACTTGACGTTTTTTTTCATCATAGCAACATCTCTTTTTATACATCTCCATACCTTGTGCATCGGATGCTCGATTCCCAGATCTATATTTTCCCCCAAATTGACATCATTGCCTTTTGAGCTCTAAATAATAACAAATTACTAATCAACATGAGCATACAAGTCAAAATAATCATTGTGATTGATAATCAATGTTGTCATTCTACTAACCTTCGTCGAAAAGAAACTACCCAACTGGGCGCACGAAACATTAGCTTTTCGGCTACCGTTTTTAACGAGAAGACGTAACATTTTGACTATTTATTCCTCACGCGGTGCTCAACACATGAGCTGATTCTTCCCAGCTGAGAGTCTTCGGCGAGACTGAGCGCTACACAATGTCTTCTTGCACACGCGGGTGTGAGAACTTTTTATTTTTTGATAGCTCACAATCTCATATCGCTCCCCGGCTTTTTTCCTCCAACGCTTAAGTGAGAGTTCGTTTCACAATCGCAGAGGAATTGCTTTAATAAACCGATAAGGTATTTTGAAACTATGGATGCAAGTGCTCACAATATACAGTCTATTATAACCATATAGGTGAAGTGTATAGGTACATACGTATACATACACGTGAATCGGTATAACAGAAATCAAGTTATATACATATATTGAATGGATAGTATATATATATATATATATATATATATATATATATATATATATATATATACTGGCGGAGAGGGAGATGGACTGATTGAAAGGCCATTGGCTTGCTTGAGCGATCCCGCGCGCTATATGCGTGTGCATATATATATATATAGTGAAAATGTTGCGTATCTACGCGCGAGAGATAATGCAAAATAAAAAATTAACAATGAAAAACAATAAAATTGCTAAAAATAGGACGAACGGTTGATAAGCCCCCTTGTCGCGATAATTGATAATAACTACGATATTGCCGAAATCGTATTTTTCCTGGAATTCAATTATTTAAGTAGTTCTAGACAGTAATACTACTCAATATTGAAAATTTTGATAGAATGAATAAATTATACTGAGCTAAGTAAATGTTTCTCTTAGCAAAATAAGCATTTACTCGAACTTTGAAGATAGTTCCGAGAGATAGGGCATTTATCTATTTTTATTATTCGAAAAATGAAGTATTAAGTAATAGGATTCATGAACAAGTTATTTTCTAATTTATCGTCGAAAGGCAACTATGACAAATCAGTCAAATTTACAAAAATTGAAAAAAGTTGCATTTTATATTCCATACTTATAAACAAAATACAATTTACACTCCTTCTTATAAGGCACTTCACAATCAGATTCATATATTATAATCAATTAATTTGTTGTAATTAGGTAATATAAAACTTCATATTTATTATAAAATAATAGTAAATCTTTGTGTTCAGCGATCAAATGCGCTATTGACAATATTTTTCATAATATATCCCAGTCCTAGCAAAAAAGTCATATTTAGCTTTATCAAATCAATGATTATTATATTTTCAAGCAATAATAAATATGATATAAATTTGAAGTCATCATTAGTGTAAAATTTCTACTAAAATTCTGAAATAGATTGTCCAATATGTAGTAACATATACAAATTCAATGCTGAAACTGGGTATAACTTATAATTAAACAAAAAAATAAATTATCATGTAATAAGACTTCCAAAGTCGGCATATAATATAAATTTTACAAATTTGAGAGTATAACATAATTCGTAGCATGAAGTTGGAAAACATGTAACAAGGGAATTACAATTGCCAGAATTGAAATTTCTCAAGAATTCAGTTTTCCTCATTTTTCACATTCGATGATGATTCTGATATACTAACGCTTTTGCGTATTTCCATACCTATTGCTGCTGCCAGTGGTGGAGGCACTGCATTGCCAACCTGTCTGTGTTTATCTTGTATGTTTCCATAAAATCGGAAATTATCAGGAAATCCTTGAGATCTAGCGCATTCGCGCACACTTACGACTCTTGTTTGATCAGGATGAAGAACTCGTCCCTAAAAAATGATTTTATCTGTAGTAAATAGTGATAGGATTACATAAAAGTTAAGATTACACGGAAGCAAGAGACAAATACTAAGATTTGATAAGGAAAGATAAATAAAACGTTTCTATTTTAATTTATAGTATCTTTTCAATTTAATTCAATTGATTTTTATCAATATTCTATTTAAAAATAATATGAATAATATCTTTACCTGTTTACCCATAGGTTCAGGATTAGTAATCGTTGTGCTAAAAAAGCCATCCCACTCTATTCTACCATAAAGGCCGGCCCAATGATTGTGACGATTTCCAGTATGAGGTAGACACCAGGGGATCAGTGTGTTATCTTGTCTATCAAGTGGATTACATTCTTTTCCAGTGCAGCAACTACATACGCCTCTTAATGCTCCGGTAGAACTTTTACCAGCTTTCTTATCGTGATAATTATATTTTCTGAAAAATACATACAGCAATCAGACACAAGTCAAACAAACATAGATCGATCAACTTTTCAATCGATAAAACGTACAATTTATTTGTGTGATTTCCGTCACTCAGTGGAATCACTATATTAGGAAGATCACGCCAGTCAGACCCGCTTACAGTTGGAATGTGAGCCATACGCGCTTCTACCAGAGGACCTAAATCTTTGCATATATGATCCAATAACAGAGAATCGCTTACACCGGCTCTCAACTGAAAAATTCAAAAATTAACAAACAACGACGCATTAAAACGTTATTCGATTTATAATATATTTAGTTTTCTAATCTGCTAACCTTTCGTTGGAAATGAGATAGGGGTTCACTGCCGTAACTCATAACGTCTTCGTTCTTGCCACTCTTGATACTTGGCAAGTCTGATAATGCATCACGAATAGTGGTAACTTTATATGGAGCTGACTCAACCCAGTCATACGTTGGGAAGTACTAGAACGAAAAATTTAATGCGTAAAACAAACGTGTTTATAGAGCTAAAAACAAAACAATGCAATCTTAATTACCTTCTTATTATCAATAACGACACTTAAGTTGCATGCCGATTTACTAAATACATGTAGAGGATTAGGGTATTTAGGAAGAACTTCACCTGGTGCAGCAGCTAATATTATCATCCTGAAAATTAATTTTAATTGTTATCTTAAAAATTTACGAAAGAGAATATTAAATTATTCTTAGTATCTCAAACAAAAGTTGGCAATACCTTCTTCGTGTTTGAGGAACGCCGTAATTTCCTGCTTGAAGTATTCCAAAGGTACACTGATATCCCATTCGAATAAGGCACCTCAATGTCAATTTAAGTACCATACTTTTTTTAAACGTTACGAAATTTCTCACGTTTTCCATTATAAAAAACCGAGGTCTGTAGTAATCACAGTAAGAAAGATATGATACTACAAGAGAATTTTTAAATAAAGAGTATGCTCTAGAGTTGAATCTGTTCATGCCACTGAAACCTTGGCAAGGAGGGCCTCCACAAAGTAAATCAACCTCACCTCGTTGAGGTAAACGTTGCCCACCTGCCATTGTCTCTCCCTATAAAGTTTGCATAAATTTCATCAATCACAGTTCGATAATAAATATTTATGGCTAATTAAGCATGATAAAGACTTACATTCATGACTTTTTTCAAATATGCATTGCAGTCTCCAGTGAAAACGGCAGCGTTAGGATTATTGAGTCGATAAGCATGTGCAGCTGCTTCGTCAACTTCAATAGCCCATGAGCTTTCTGCAACTCCAGCTTGGTGTAAGCCTTCAGATAGACCTATTGACATTTCAAATTTTTGTTAATACATTCGTTTTCAGTGAGGTTGTATATATGTGTATTATATTTACCTCCGCAGCCAGCGAAAACGTCTAATGTGCGCAACTTTTTCTTGATTTGCGGGAAATCTGGAGGAATGTCTATTAGCTTTGGAGCGTCTGTTTTCTTGCTCTTCGATTTAATTTTATCGCTCTTTTTTATAAGTTTACCGATACTGCATGCTTTTGACGGCGGCTCATCAAATTCTTCTTCTTTATGAGAATACATCTGAGTAAAATAAAAACGATTTGGACCCGCTACTGTCCACTCTTCAACACTAATGTCCAAGTTTTCGGAATATGTCAAGTAACATTTTCCGACTACACAGGTAAACGGCAGTGTAACTTCTTCCTCGCTCCAATACAGCATGTTCAGATCTGATCGTCCCTTCAGAGATTCACTTTTGAAAGTGTTTTCTGGACGGTATAACTTTTTTACTTTGATGTGTAAACTAGTTGACGCAAGCAATTTTACATTTGTGGTAGCATATATGCTAGTGATGTAGCCAATTTCAAATGGCTCGGGAGTGTCGAAGTTGGAACCTTTGACACGATCGTTGAATTTACGATAATATTCAGGGAATCTGTCCTCGTCAACTTCGCGCTTTGTTCGGTTAGCTTTTTGGTATGGAAGTGGATATTTAAATTTGAATGTGCCTGGCTGTAAGAATACAGCACTTCCGACTCGGAATTCCTCATCTTTGAATTTAACCATTCCATACAAAACTTCTTTGCTACTCTTTTCTTCCAATTTGTCAAAAACTTGCGGCCTGTTCTGTTGTTGCAAACAAGTGCAGCGAGTGCAGGCGGAGCAGAAACGGTATTTAATTTCTGGTCGGCATTCCAAGTCCGGCAATGGGTCTTCAAATCTGGCATTGTTGGGATCGTAACGTTTTTGATAATAAAACGAGGTGATATCTTCTTTAGACTCATCCATACTGCTATTAACACTAGTATTGCCTAATTCATTCCAATTGTCAGGAGTATCACGATGCAATACAGTAGTTTTGGATTTCACATACGAAACAGGAACATCTTGACAATCATCCACCAAGAACAACTCACTCGAGTTCGATGTTTCGCCCAATACCGTTTCACTACCTCTCCAGAGCCAGGTAGCATGGAACATTTTTATTCCCATTTTATTTTCCCACATATAGATCACCTTGACGATTTGGAGTGGTACAGTCGGATCGACTGATTCGATAAAAACGAAGTCATTTATCTCAATAGTTTCTGAATCAAGTTCAACAGCACTGTAAAACGATCCTTTGAAGTCGGTGCCTATAGGTTTGCCAACCCACTCAATTTTGCCGGTTCTACTTTTCAAATTACCCAGCTTTTTTCTGTATGCAACTATACTAGGTTCGGCGTCTGGCTCGGGTCCTTCTTGGTCATCGGGATCTTCGTCGTTCGCCTCTTGAATTTCCATATTTGGACATCGACGTTTAACGCATGCTTGTTTGCTACGACCGGGACCACCGAACTTGATCATACTTTTACATGCTGAACATGCACCACAATCGGGCTGCTGACAGGGTTCGCAAACTCCGCATCTACGGCGCTTCAACGCTACCGTATCTGTGTTATTATTTGCTAACTGGTCAGGGAAGAAACTATCAAACACATTATTTACAAGCTGGGTAGCTGTAGCTTTAGTCCAGCTAGGTTTCTTTTCTTTCTGGGCTTTTCGCATGAGACCTCTACGCCAATCGTCTTCTTGGCGCCTACTATTGCGTTTTTTGCCTTTTCTCACTGTTTTTCCTTTATTGAACGTTATTCCTGCTAGATCAATCAAAGCTCTCATGCAGGGGGTAGTGATTAATAATGGATCATCTGTAGTGGCTGATTCATCAAACGATACAATTTGATCACAAATAAACTGCGCATGGTGTAAAAGTATATCTTCTGTGAACTTTGGCAGTCCTTTTGGCATTGCAACAGTCTAAAAAGGTACACAACAACTTATATTTTAGTTTTATTAATTTTTTAATTCAAAAGTCAGTGAATGCAGACTTACTTGCAGTTTGTTTAGTAAATCTTCATATGAAGGACTTTCTTCATCTAAAAGGAATTCAATAACTGTCTTGCTCATAAAGCTCTTTTCCCTAACAGAAATCATAAATGCGGCGTACTCTTCTGATGGATCCATGAGAACATAATCTCCTATTTCAGTACTAAAAGATACAATAGCTTGTTCTCCACCATCAAAACCTGACACCCACCATTCGACAATGGGGCCCATATCTTTGCCTGGTATACCACCTTCGATTGAAGGATCGTCATCATAAATAGGCTTCACATATCCAGAAAAGTAAATGTTGATATTTTTTTCAATCAAACCACCATCAAATGGACATAAATGACCATTTTTGTCATAAACACTAACAAGAATTAGAGTATTGTCATTTAGTATTATAAAATATTATAAAGTAGTAGTTTTTTTTTTTTAAATAAATTCTTTAAATTTACCTGAAACAAGTAACTTTGTTAAGAGCCCTTGCATCACCTTCTGTAATATCCAGCTCATCCCCATTAAACAAACACAGTTTTGGGTCCAACAGTACTGAATACTCATCAACGGCATTGTTAGGATGGCCGATGTACAACCTCAGATCTTCATCATTTAATTTTTGCAAGCAAATTTCACAAATAGGCTCTGCGGGCCTAACAAATTTCTTCATTTCTTTCTTCCCCTGCTTTTCGCGCTTTCCGGTCTTAACTCTTTTGTTAGGCTGCTGATCCTCGACATAATTCTCATCATCTTGGATCTCCTCTTTTGGCTTTTTAGGATCATCGTCATCGCTATGTGCCTGTCCATTAGTGCTGATAGCTCCACCTGCAGCACCATTTGCCTCAACCAACATGTTGATATGTTTTCAAACAAACTTTTCTAAAAAATGAACAATGGTCATCAAACTTTGAATAATTAAACAAAAAGAAAGTACACAAAAAATATTGCATGTATAACTCTGCTCTTACAACACAAGTCAAAAACAACATACAAGAGATGGAACGAGACCGGTTTTCTCGACAACAAAGAAGTTTTCGATATGGAGAGCAAACAAGTGTGTTCTCGTATTTGCGAAATCAACTGCACATTGGCGTCACATGTTTTTGAATCAAGTTTTACAAATTGGAGCAAGAGATCGTCAAAAGATAACCAAAAGCGAAACTATACTAAACGAACAAACCTTGCATAAACTTCTTCACCTCGACAACGCGTATATACATACAGTCCCGCTATATACATAAGTGTATATAATTCACTCACAAAAAAAAACTATACAAACATAACCTGTAGACGCTACATTGTTTTGATCCCGGCCATCAAGTTTCTCAATATAAGTATATTACAGACAGATTCAAGCACATTTTTTCACTTACAAATTAACTCGAGTGTCCGTAAATATCTGCACAATCCATCAATGATCGATCATCAATCACAATCGTCTTCGATCTCGCCGAAAAGAAAATAATACGCCAAGTCTACTTATCTATGCGCAAATCCTTCCCATCGGACTTCGGAGCTCATAAGTAGGCATCGACGCTGCAACTGATGAACAGCCGGTCCTCTCGAGTTCTCCGAATCTCCGCGTCTCGACTTTCTCGTTCTCGTTCTCGGCGCGAAAATCCACGTTTTTGTACTGTTGGCTATACTGTCCGTCTAACGAAAAGAAGTCGTCTGCTACAGTACGGCTAACTAGACTTAGCTCAGACGTGCTGTCGATCAAAAGTTCGAAAGAGCCTTCGTGAAAATTTGACACCAGGAAATTCAAAATGTTTGTTTGATATTCGATATTAAAATTTCACGATTTTGCGCTCAGGTAAAAGGCTCTTTCCCCCGTTTAAAATGATTCTGAGGAAATGCTCGTCGAAGCTCTACTTACTGCCTTGCAGGTTAAACACTATTTTTGTAGAAAGAGGATTGGCAAATAGTCACGCTATGTAAGTTATTGCAAAACTTTTTTTTTAGGCGTACTACAATCATATTTATTATTATTGTTCATTTGCATGTGTATTTGACAGAAAAACACCTGTGAAATTAGCCTATGCATCCTACGAATCTACTAAGGAAGCTGGAGCTGATCCTTCAAAGCCACCAATTTTGATTATGCATGGACTTTTTGGCTCCAAAAGCAATTGGAATAGTTTATCTAAAAGCATACATCAGAAAACTAATAGAAAGGTAGATTAGATAAATGTAATTTTAACATCTATCAAACAGCTACATTATTTACCGAAATTTAATCTCGTTTATTGATTGATCCAGGTTATCACAATAGATGCTAGAAATCATGGAGATTCTCCCCATGCTCCTGAAATGTCGTACTATAATATGACTGAAGACATAGCATTACTTCTACGAGATTTAGAGATAAATAAAGTGATTTTGGTAGGACATAGTATGGGTGGCGGTGCAGTGATGTATACAGCACTGAGTTATCCAGAAATTGTGGACAAACTCATTGTTGTTGATTTCTGCCCTACCAAAACTAGTCCTAGTCTTCTCTCCATGATGAAGTTGTTTGAGGCAATGCGTACTATTTCTCTGGATGGCACACCATCATTGTCAAAGGCACGAAAATTAGCAGATGAGCAGCTGTCTGTTTCTGTTAAATCGAATGCTATCCGTCAAGTATGTCCATTATTTTGATAAAAAAAATTAAACTGAGTTAATTGCAATGTACAAGATGAATCATCAAAAATTATAAACGTATTGATTTTTTGTTTTCAGTTTTTACTGACAAATCTTGTAGAGTCAGAGCCAGGAAAATACAAATGGCGTATAAATCTTCCAGTGTTAGAGGACAGTTTTGCAACACGTATAGCAGTGTTTCCGAATGAAAAAGGCAGAACATACAATGGACCAACATTATTTATTGCAGGAACTGAGAGTGATTACATCAAAGAAAGTGATCATTCACATATAAAAAAGATATTTCCGTTGGCCAAGTTTCGTTATATAACTGGTGCAGGACACTGGGTACATGCAGATAAACCAGCTGAGTTTCTTGATAGTTTAACTTCATTTGTTAATGAGAAACATTGATGAGAAATTCACAGGTGACTAGAGCAAATTCCTGTTTGTGTTCATTAGTATTAAGATATATAGATCGAAAATTATTCTGAGCTCTTTGTATATTTTTTTTCAATTGAGTGACATAAATTCAATCCTTGTACATTTTTATACACATATAATGTGATGTTGGTAAAATTGTTGTTAAATTGACTTGTTTTTTAATTTTAATCTTTTACTTTCTGCAAGAGAAAAAAACGCGTTTTTTGTAAAAACACGCCTTCAGAAGTGTAAATAATTAAAAAAATTGTTAAATATAACAAACTGATGATAGTATCATCCGTGATAATAATTGATTTATATTCAATATACAATTGTATATAATATGTACATGTAAATAAATTTACACAAGTAAACTTTGTTTGTTAGTACCAAATACTTCAGGCCTGTTATAGTTTAAAATACTTTTAAAACACTTATAATATTCAATCTTTTTTCTCCAAGCCACCATTGTAGGCATAATCAGCTTTATTGTGCATCACAAGTTGATCATCAACAAAGTAAAATGAGTCTGATCTTGTCTCAAATGGATTTGCAATCATTTCAGCAACTAAAACCAATCTAAACTTAGAACAGTATTCAAATTTAATTTGTATCTAAATTTTAATTAATAATTACCCAGTTCAGGAGGGAGTGTAGGAAACTCATAAATATGTTCACATGTATTCTTGCTGTTTGGTATACAAAATCCAAATTCAAAATCAAAAGTCTTCAGCAATTTGTCTCTGAAAAAGTGTCTTTCTATCATTCGGAAGTTCTTGGCAGGCCTTGAACCAACCATAAATTCAACTGTTGCCCCAACAGTTTTTAATTTTAAAAACTGTGGAGTAAACTGATAGCGCACAAATCTTCCTGCATTAGAATCATTTCTCCCATCTTCCGATGGAGATGGAGATGGTGATGTTCTATTATTGATTTCTTCTTCTATGGAAGTACACATGTTTTAAGTATTAAATGAGTCAGATTATTGACATTTGTTTGATTTGAAAATGTAATTCGTAATACCTGAAATAGGTGGCTTTGAGATCTCAAAAAGTATAGTTCCAGTTTCGAGGTCACGTATTTGAAACCTAGTGAAGTCAATGTCATAAGTATTTGCCTCCGGTGAACATAGATAATCTACAAATGGTAATCAATAATTTAACATAACACAATCCCACACAATATTCATAGAAATAAACCATTGCACAAAAGTGTAGTTGACATACTGTCTGTTATGGTAGGTAAGCGGAGCACCATTTCAGGTGTAATATGCTGTGCATCCTTGATGTTACCATTGTCATTTTCCTTCTCTTCCTCCAGGATATTTTTATTCGCTAACGAGTCGTTCTCGTTGTTGCTTTTCTCGCTGATCAGACTCATGATTGTCAATGTTTTATTCAGGCTTATACGAAAAGATACAGGTATATCTTTTAATTGTCGACTATTCCGCGACCGTCTGCGCTTTGTCTCTCTGTAAATATTTTATGTCTCGTCGTTGTCATCGCGTCACGTGTTTCGCACTTTATTGGAAAAAAGACTATTGAGTTTTTTCAGCAAAAAAAGTAATATTCCCAGTGTCGTATTTTTACGAAAAATATATTAATGAGCGTTAAAAAATCACTTTCACATTTGTGCGAGTACTTACCTCATTTATACAGAAAATGAAAGTATGTGCACTCGATTGTAACTTTATATAGTTTACAAATAATGCAGCAACGCGTTCACGGTTCCCTGATAAGTAGTTAAAAATACTGTATCGGAGCAGAATAAGTATTCCTGCACTCTATATACTTATGTTGAAAATTTCACTGGCTTTGCGTTAAATCTTCCTTCCACTCCAACGACAACCCGAGTGACATAAATTCGAAGAACGGGAATCGCCCAGTGCAGTATTGTTTTATGCAAAACGAGTGCAAGGTGGTAATCAATTTTTCGTCCCCTCTGTGTATACTTCAAATAATCGAACACTGTACACAGTTTGAAGTGAGCCGCGCCAATGCATCCTCTGCAACTTCGGAGCAGTATAATATAGTCGGTTAGCAGCAACTCCGTATAAATAATAACGTGCGTGCGAGCTATACTACTGGAGCAGAGTTCGATGAATTTGAAAAACAGTTGATTTTTTTACTGGTTTTGGTTGATTGTTGCAAACAAATAGATAGGTTGTGAAAAATGAATACTTTGAGCAGAGGCAGCAGCTTTGCTCTGAAATCTCAATTGGGAAACGTTAGGAGACAGGTTCAAAGTAATGCCAGTTTACTGGAGAATTGCAGCGAATTAAATAACAGAAATCCGAGAAACTTGGAATTTATGAGGAT
The DNA here is from genome assembly GCA_024372645.1 of Trichomalopsis sarcophagae. Lineage (NCBI taxonomy): Eukaryota > Metazoa > Arthropoda > Insecta > Hymenoptera > Pteromalidae > Trichomalopsis > Trichomalopsis sarcophagae. Next base: position 4,586,176 of record QLSS01000002.1, read on the forward strand.
CGCGAGAAAACCTGAGGGTTACCACTTGAACAATCCAGGAAATGAGTATTGGAACAAGTAGGTCATGATTGTTATTGTAAATTAAAGTGTACTTTTGAAACTAACCAAAATGTGCTACCAATTTTGATTTGTAGACTGTACGTAGAATCATCGAATAAGCATGTTGAAGCTGGAATAAGACACTTTAAGAACGGACCTGTTATAACGGCATCGACTAGAGAATGGGCATTGAAAAAACAGCTATTTAAGTAAGAAGAACAAAATTACTCTTGTCAGGACGAAAAAGTTTGCATTCTAATATAAAAAATGTATAATTATTTAGGACACATGACGTAGCTGCATTTGCAAACATTGGAAAGCTTTTAGCTCAGAGGTGTTTGGAATGTGGTATAACATCAGTTCGATGCGACATAGATGCAACAAACAGCACGAGATATACTGCTCTTTTAAATGCATTGAAAGAAAATGGCTTGGAGCTGGAAGAACCACCACAGTACAAGCATGCAAATTCTTGGGATACATGGAGAATGTTGAAGCCTTGGACTGTTCAGGAATAAATGATTTTCGTTTTGTAAATTTGCATTTTGTTATCTAGTTTAATACAATTTTAGGTATAACCAAAAATAAATAAGACACATCATTACAAGAATGACAATATTTTTTTATTGAAAAAATCCATTCACTCATAATTATTGTGATAACACATACAAATGACTCGCAGTTAGTCTTAGGGCAATAAATTTATGTTTACAGTTTGTTTTATATCACACCACTCTCCTCACTTCAAAGAATCGTTTTAAGTAATACACTTGTCCCAGGGTCATGCAGACCAGGACTGTGGCTTCAAAGAATGACCACACAACTACTCTAAAGTTTGTGCTCTCGTTGATTGTTCTGTGATTTCTGTCTCGTACCTAGGGAAAAAAAGAAAAGTGATCAAGTATACAACAAAGTATAGTTATATAACTTTGGCGATAGACTGGCTTTCTCATGTATAGTAGAATTGCAGATCTTTCCTCAATTGTCACTTTGAGTAACTCTCATGTATTGATTCAACTTTCTAACCTAAACTTCATGTACAATATGATAGGAATCCAAAAAGCAAACAAACCTGCATGTACTCTTGCTCACTCTTGACACTCCAGAGACTCGTGCTAAGCTCCTTAATCACATCATCAAGTTTAGCATTAGGAGCATCTCCTTCCTGTGCTCCAGCAGCTGGTGAATCAGCACCAGGCTGCTTGGGAGTCTCTCCAATATCCATGTTGAACATGACAACCTTAGGAGTCATGGTTCCCTTCTGATTACTGAAGCAGTACGTGTAGATGCCAGGTGTGTGCGCAGCAAAGGTAAACTTGCCACTGCTTTCCTGCTCGCCATCGTACAAGACTTTGCCATCAGGAGCAACGATCCTCACATCGATATCCAGAAAGCCACCTTCGGCAATCTCAAAAGTGAGCCCTGCAAAAAAAGCACAAAGTCACGTTAACCACACAATGGCCCATCACGGTTATTGCGATGATAAATAACGTGTTTACAGCATCGCAATTTGAGAAAACTAACCCATCTTGGTGCCGAAGTCGACTTTGTCGAAGAAGCATTCCTCGGAGTGCGCGTCGACGGTGATGAAGTAGGAGTAGGCTTGCCTCGAGGACAGAGCCAGTACCAGAGCTATCGTCAGCCACTTCATTTTCCCAGCAGCCGCTTTTCTCTCATCAGTGAACTACCCTCGACGAACGCACAACCGGGTGGCTGTTTTAGCTGCTGCTATATCTCTGTCACGCGCGCACCGCGAGAACAGATGGGTACGAGGCAGTCGAAAGGGTGTATGTACGTATACCGATATACAGCAGGAGAAAATTCGCGCAATAGTGTGTGTATGTGTATAGGTCTGCGCTACGGCTACGGCTACGGCTACCTGATGTACCGACTCGCGCCGAGATGGAGACAGAAATACAGAATCCGGAAAGTCAGCTAGACAGAGAGAAAAACAGCTTTGGCGGGGGGGTGCGCCACGTGTACGTCTGCTTCGTCAGCTCGGCCGGTGCGCGCGATCGCTGCTGTTCGCGAGCGGTGCGATTATGTACACGTATTTAATGTGTATGAGTGATGTGGCAGGTGTTGAGAATATAGCTGCGCTGGCTTTTTCGAATGACTTGTCAGTCTAAACAAATTTTCTCGCGGTGGATGGGTATAAATGAGGGCAGCTCGTTTTATGATTATAAATATAGAGGATTTGATCGCGAAGAGGTTTACAGCACTGCTCATACGTACATTACTTTGAGGCTTTTAATTATGAATTTTTATGAGATTGGAATTAGCGTGCCAACTGCGACTTGACGTATTTTCTGTTCTTAATTTGATAGTTGATGTATGCGACGTGTAATCATGCAAACTGTTTTTATTAAAAGGTAATTAAAATCATTATTGCCATTTTCAATATCAAATATTCAGTGAGATGTTTAGCCGCACATACCGATGTTTCCCTATATACCGATATGCTAATTGCTATATTAGATGTCTCTTTGGCTAAAATCCCAACAATAATACGTCTCGCTATACTTGCAAAATTGCTTATGATCAACAGAGCGTGTCATATTGCCATTGTTTCCCGCTATAATTCGCTTTATAAAGTTATAACGCTTTAACTTTGCAAAAGTTCATTCAGAAAATAGGTATACCATCTGATAAATTAAATTAGGCATTATCTAATTAATTAAAAAATTGATCGATTAATTATTGGATTCAATTAAATCGTCGTGGATCGTATCGACGGGAAAATCTGCGGGATTGTTCGCACGCAATGTCATTATTATCGCAACGCAAATACATCACACACTACGTGATCAACGTCACTATACATATAAAAGTATATATGGCAATCGATTGCGGAAATCTCAATCTCGTCAGAAATCGTGCGACTCCGTTTTCATCCTCAGATAATACTATATACTTATTCGTGATGGTCTTTCTGAAATTCAAACATGCGTTGGCATGCAGTATAGTAAGTATATTGTGATGAAGTTCAGGAAACCGAAATAGACACGAGGAAGGTTCAATTTGCCAAGGACGAGCTGAATTGCTTTTAACACAAAGCGATACTAATGATGTGAACCAAACAGAGTCCGCCAATTGTCGAATCTGTAAACAATTATTTATACTCTATTCATAGATACGGTATAGATAATCTGAGAAGAAAAATTTAGCAAGAAAAAAAATATTTGCAGATAAATTATAACGACGAAATAAAATTCTTCGTCATCGTGATTCAATAATCCGTTTCGAAAAAAAAAACCTCAGCGCGCACATATCACGTCCAATCATCGAGCTGCCGATTATTTTACAACATACGCGCGCAGAAAATCCGGCAACGAATCTCGGAGCAGCAAAGTATAGCAGCTATATAGTCGTGCCGCTCATCTACAAAAGCTCGTCGGAAAAAATAGTCGGTTATAGTAAGCCGGCCCTGTGTCGTGCAAATACATCGCATCGGGAGCCGATAATTTGATAAAAACCGTATAAGAATGAGCGCAGCAGGCACACCGGGCGCCGCATAATGAGCTTATATATATAATTTCTCGGTCATGACCGTGACTCGTCGGCTTGCCTATCTGCACATTACGTACATACGTGCACGTATACCTATATATATATATATATATATATTCTTTTCCCTCATCGGTTATATTCTATTCTCTGCTCCTCTCTCGTTCGGAGCTTCGGACACAGCACAGCATATAGTGTCCAGTAGTGCATCATAACCCAATCGACGAGCACACACATCGGGACAGACTTCCCCACCTCTAGCGTCCGTGTGCATATGCATGAGTACTCTTATACCTACGCACTTGTACCCGTTGTACTTATAGTGGGAAAGAGAAAGAGACAGAGAAGACAGCGCAGCCGCCGGTATATACTTTATAGCCGCAACGACTGGCCAGTATAGTGCCACTGCTCGCGCGACGCTCGACGTGTGGCAGCGCACGTGAGAGAGAGAGAGGGAGCGATAAGAAGCTAGTGTGCGCGAGCTCAGCGAGTGCGTCTGTGCGGTGGAGATCTCGTCGTCGTCCCGTCGTGCGCCGCTAACACACGCGAGAGGGAGAGAGCGCGCGCGCTCGAGCGTATGGCCGTGTGTTTTTTTTCGGCTTTCTTCGACTGAGAGGACCCGTCGTCGGGGCACGCACACGCACCATGATGCAACAGGAGGTCATGTCCAAGGCGGAGGAGGTCGCCGATCAGGTACGACAATACTCTCATCGCTCGCGCGAACCCCGTAACATATCTATACGTAAGCACGCAGAGCTTCGCAGCTATTAGCCAGCTCCGAGCGGCGTCGTCCACGTACACTTGCACACGACGTGATTACGCGGCGCTTTTCCGGGCAGCGAGAAGCCTGTCAAGTCGCCGCCGACCTTGACTGGCCTCATTCGCACACGTGCGCAACCCTCGAGGTTATCGTCCCGGTCGACTCCGAAATTCCTTTGGAGTTTCGGAGCAACCATATGTGCGGCCGCTCGGCTGACGTGCCGCGATCGAGCCCGTAAGGTACACGTAGCTCTCGGCTCCCGGCCTATATCTGATCCTGCATATGCTCGATTACGCTTGGGCCAGATTTTTCAGAGTCGAGAGCGAGAAAGAGAGATCGGCCGGAACGCCAGCTCCGAGCGGTATCTCGAGCGCGGCCTGTTGCGACAGAAACGTGGCAATGTCGAATTACTGTATGTACGCGCCCGTGCGCCTCACTTTTACTCACTTTCACGAACCTACTTTTTTTCGGGAATATGGGACGCGCCGCTACCGCCGCTGGCTATCTTTGCCTTGAGATAATGATGCTACGGCCATGAATGAGATGTTTATGCTGATGCCTTTTTTCTCGAATTTTCAGATTATCAGAAATGGAAAGCACGTACTGCCGACGATGGCGAGGCTCTGCCTCATCGCCACCTTCCTGGAGGACGGTCTGCGAATGTGGTTCCAATGGAGCGAGCAGAGAGAGTACATGGATATGCAATGGGGATGCGGCAAGTTCCTGGCCACCCTTTTCGTCCTGATTAATCTGGTGGGACAGTTGGGTGGCTGCGTAGCTGTCATTATCAGACGGCAAGTCAGCATCGCCTGTGGCGTGCTCTTCTTCATTGTGATCCTCCAGACCTTCGCCTACAGCATTCTGTGGGACATGCAGTTCCTCTTCAGGAATCTGGCCCTCATTGGTGCCCTCCTGCTGGTCTTGGCCGAGTCCAAGGCTGAAGGAAGATCCCTGTTTGCTGGTGTACCTTCCCTGGGTGATAACAAGCCAAAAAATCTTCTGCAACTTGCCGGCAGAGTCCTTCTGGCTTTCATGTTTGTCACATTGATTAGAATCGAATGGTCTTTCTTCCAAATCGTCCAGGATGTACTTGGAGGAATATTGATGATTCTCGTGACTATAGGATATAAGACGAAACTCAGTTCTCTACTACTTGTGCTCATTCTGACAGCCCTCAACTTCTACCACAACGCTTGGTGGACCATTCCAGACTACAAACCTCTAAGAGATTTCCTTAAATATGATTTCTTCCAAGTGAGTAAAGAGAATGAATGTGTAGTTGCACAAGAATCAATGGGTTGGAGTAATTGTGTTGAAAGTTTAAAAATTGCCTCATACTTTTCATCTGAAATTATGAATGAAAATCTTTCGCTGTACAAACCAATACCTCTTTCTGATATTCTGTGCAACAGGCATAACAAAAATTTGATGAATATAATAGTAATTTTAATTCAAATATTTTTATGAATTAAACTTATAATATTTCATTCTATTTCAGACCCTTTCTGTGATCGGAGGATTGTTGATGATTGTTTCACTGGGGCCAGGTGGTGTATCGATGGACGAACATAAGAAGAAGTGGTAGAATCAAAGTGCTGATTATTATTGGCAAACTTCCATTCCTCCGTTTTTAATGAGCTCAATTGTCAATCAGACTTTTTCAATAAGATCAAGGAAGGGATTGAAAAGAGTGTGCAAAATCAATGATTAACACAAGTCTACTGTAATGAAAGTCCAGGTTGTCCATAAAAATTGCTGCTCTTATTTGCTATAAATTGAGGCACTTTGTAAAGGATAACGTTAGATCATGCAGAAACGACGACGAGATGCCTTAAAACATTGAGAAAAACAACAACGGACAAAGACTAATTTATGATATACTATACAAATACTTAATAGCTTGTACATATGGAAGAACTTTTTGTCATAAACAGTGTATTCTTTGGCGCATTTTTAAATTTCTATTCCTTGTTTTTGGGCTGTCGATCTTTTTGACGTGATTTGCCCTTTTTTATGAATAATGTAGGAGATTTTTTATTCGAAATTAAAATCTTCTTTAGAATGGCAATTGTGTATGCTACAGCTATGTATTATTATTTTTGTTATGTTTGTAAGCTGCGTAAGTCCTGTCGACCAAAAGTCGATCTTTGAGTCGTTGTAAATAAATTTTCAATTTCTCTAAAATCAGGATCTCATTAAAATGTGCAGCTAGGTGAATGGTCCTACACTTCATCTAATAATAACTCGGAAAATAAACTTTGCCTAAAAATAGTTCTCATGCACAGTTGAATGCTTGCTTCCCCAAGTGAAAGAGATTTTCAAAACTGTAAACTTCAAAGACTCTAATAATTGACCATCAAGTGTTGAATAAATATTTTCGTGATATACAATGAGAATTTTAACTGACAAAAAATCTAATTCTGTTATTCAAAGAGGGGCAACTCTTTTAATGAAAAAACCATTTGCTTATGTACTAAAGTCTTATTACCGACACAATCTCTGTGACTATTGTTTCAAAAAAGAGTAAGTAATTTTAATTTTACATCAACATATTGCTTTTTATATAGAAAAAAATAAAAAAATTTTTGTAAACATAAGTTTGTACTGTTATTATCAAAAGTATACATTTTTAAATATACATTCTTTCATAATAAAGTTTTAATAAATATCCCTTTATGTTTGAATCGCTTCATTGTCCGTCAAAACAGCAAAATAAACTGTTTTTTATTCATCTTTGTTACACTTTGCAAATCCATATTCCTGCATAAGTATTTCCATCCATATTTCTATATTTATAACACTGCACGAAGACACATATGAATAACGTTATCGTCTGCTTGAGCGTTTTATAACATATAGGCATATATAGGTTATATTCACATAATGGATATATATTTATGTATATACGTATACATACCCGCGGTTTGACATCCTCGCGTTCGTCGAGACGTTTTCCGTTCGAGTGAAAAAAGAGTAAAAAATCGATCTTGCCGGGCGTACAATTTTTTAATGAAAATCATGAAATGCAGATTAAAAAAGGAGACTGCCTCATAAGTTCGAAACCCTTTGCATACGTTCTAAGTTCAAAACACAAAGATAACCACTGTGATTACTGTTTCAAGAGGTATCATTCTATAGTGTATTGTTTTTATTTTAGGTCGTTTAATCGGGTTTAATTATACACTTACAACCTGTTTTATTCATTTTAGTGGGAAACTTTTAAAATGTTCAGGATGCCAGTATGTTTACTACTGCGACCGCTCCTGTCAAAAAGAATCCTGGAGTGTGCACAAATCCGAATGTATCAATTTAAAACGCGTAGCACCCAGAACTATTCCAGATGCAGCCCGTCTGATGGCTCGAATCATTGTGAAACTTCAAAAAGGTGGAGGAGACGAAAAAGACTATTATGCAAAAAATGCATATAGAAAATTCAAAGACTTGATGTCTCGTAAGATCAAAATAATTCTCTTATTATCCCAGGTATTAATAATTTTCTGATGAACAATGTCTCATTTCAGATTACACGGACATAAAGAATGACCCAAAGCGAATTGAACATTTTGTTTCTCTGTGTCAAGTTCTAGAAGATTTTATGGAAGGTACCACGCTACCAAATTCTGCAGAAATATTAGGACTGTATGGTCGAATCTGTGTCAATTCGTACAATATATTGGATCCAGATATGAATAGTATAGGTGTTGGTATTTATTTAGGCCCCTCTGTAATAGACCATAGTTGTAAACCAAATGCAGTTGCTGTTTTTGAAGGCACGACAATCTTAATCAGAGCCCTGGAAGATATACCTCGCTTAGATTGGTCACAAGTACTAATAACTACCTTTAAATGCTTTATTATCAATTAATGATTATATTAATAAAATTATTATTGTTACAGATACATATTTCATATATTGATGTACTGAATACTACAAGTACTAGACGTACAGAACTACAAAATACTTATTACTTTTTATGTGAATGTGAAAGATGCAAGGATCCAGAGACTTATGCTACAGCCGCAATATGTTCATCCTGTGAAAGTACATGTGATATTAAAGAGGAATCTTGCCGAAAATGTGCAAAAAAGATTTCCTCTGCTTTTAAAGAGAAATTCAAGGAAGTTAGTGAATTTACCGCGCACCACCTTGAAACTATGAAAAATGTAGCTTGTATCCTTGTATTATTAGAATAGTTGCATTACAGTAATATTTTTTCATTTTTACTTTTCTTAACAAAAGGATTTATATAGATCTGGATATTAGTAAAACATGTCTAAATAAACAGAAGGGATTATTGCATCCTTTGAATATTCAACATGTTCGAACAATAGAATCAGCATTTGATGCTTCCGTCAATTTAGGATACTGGGAAGATGCTGAAACTTTTGGAATTGAACTACTGCCAGGCTATTTGTAATAATAATTTCTATTCAGCTAAAAGTTATATTACAATACTAAGTTTTTTAATGCTAATTTGTGTTCTATTTCAGACATTATTATGGAGAAATTCATCCATTAACAGGTATACTATATTTGATGTTAGGAAAGATTCAATTACACTTGGATAAACCAAAGTCAGCTTTAGATATGTTGACAAAAGCTGATAAGATTCTTAGAACCACGCATGGAGATAAGCATTCGTTGTTTAAGGAGAATTTAAAACCATTACTTTGTCAAGCCATTGTGGAAAGTCAACAGTGAAAATTCCATGACTTGTTTATAACAGGGTACCACACTATATAAAATTTATATTTGACTGAGTCTTTCACAATTTTTAATGGCTTTTGTTTGTAAAATGTGCTTTTATAAAGTATTGATTTAATAAATTTGAGACAAAATTAACGTCTAATTATGAATTATCATTATCACGCCTCATTTAAATTGTATTCGCGAGTAACTTGATTTTTACTTGATTCGTATTATTACATGTTTGCATACGACGAAAATAACAATAAAAAATCGACAAATGAAAATTAATAATTTATGAAAATTTAATCATGAAAACAAATTTATGACGTTGCAAGGTAGGTGTAGCACTCCTTAATTTGTTTCATCCAACGTCACTTTGATATTTCTTTGGTGAAGTTTTCAGTGACATGTTATTAATCACTATCAGGGCAGAATTTCTGGTCAAAATTTTTTAACATAAAGTACTAAGTATCAGAAATTCTTTTCAGAATATTTCCAGTAATTTCAAATAAACCTCGTTTTAACACTCGTTGGCCAGAAATTCTGCCCAAATAGTACCTATACTTAAATTTCGCGCCAGGAATCGGAGTATGAAAAGCTCGGAATGTATGTGGTGTATATTTATATATATATATATATATATATATATATATATATATTTACTAAAGCCAAATATTCGCAAGATTTATATGTCCTGAGTGAGCATGACACTTTTTTTGTTGTGTATAACGAACTTAAGACAAATTTTAATTATATCAATTGATGATTTTTTTTAATTTTTATAAAATACTTACATTGCCGATAGCGATTTCACCGCGCATTCACGCGAACGCAGCGGTGCAAGTATGGATTCTGGTACATACACGCGCACATATACATATATATATATATATATATATAAGCAAGACCGAGATTCACGAGTATATAGGTTAAGTGTATAAGATGCCAGCTGGTTTACCATCAGCTGTCAGACCTCATCAGATAGGTCTGATATGCTAGTAATTGCTTTATTTTTTATAAATCGTTGATTATTAATTTGTTGTATGTTTATTTAAAGTCGTCTTCAACATGTGAATTAATCTATTTATTTGCGTAAGTGCAGCGTTTTTGAACTAACCAAATATACATAATCAACCAATACTTAGACTTTCACTGCTCTATTTCAGTAAGCATTATTGTTATCTTCATGGTACAAGTACTTTAGGATACTCTTAGTTATAATTTTACAAGTGAAATTAGAAAGAAAGTCAAAATGCTTTCGGCATTCAAGAGATTAGCTGGCAAGTCTGATGGGGTGGCTAGTCCGTCTCCGAGACCAGCGCATCAATCAATGCCAACTAATTTGCAAAGGAAGTTCGCAAAAGGAGTCCAGTATAATAGTGAGTATTCAAAACAATCTCAACAAAATTATGCTCTGCAATTGCTCTAATCGTTTGTTCTATTTTACAGTGAAAATTATAATAAAGGGAGATAGGAATGTTGGTAAAACTTGTTTATTTCACAGACTGCAAGGTCAAAAATTTGTTGAAGAGTATATACCTACGGATGAAATTCAAGTAGCAAGCATTCAGTGGAATTATAAGGCCACCGATGACGTTGTTAAAGTTGAAGTATGGGATGTGGTTGATCGTGGTAGACGTAGAAAAAAAATGGAAGGCCTAAAGATGGACAATGTTATACCTGCTGAGAATGTTATTGAGGAGCCAGCACTGGATGCTGAATTCTTAGATGTTTACAAAGGAACAAACGGTGTAATAATTATGATGGATATCACTAAGCAGTGGACTTTTGATTATGTTCAGAGAGAACTTCCCAAAGTACCCAGTCACATACCAGTCATTGTTTTGGGCAATCACTGCGACATGTCTCACCACAGAACTGTCACTGCAGATCATGTCACTTACTTCATTGATTCACTGGGAGAGAGAACTGCACAAGTAAGATACGCTGAATCTTCGATGAGGAATGGCTTTGGATTGAAACTGTTGCACAAGTTCTTTAATCTTCCGTTTTTACAATTGCAAAGGGAGACTCTTTTGCAACAGCTAGAGACAAATAAGGAAGAGACTCTCTTGACTGTTCAAGAGCTTGATCTGTTTCAAGACAGCGACGATGCAGATTACAATAAATTTTTGGACAATCTGGTCAACAAGAGAAGAGCAATGGCAGACTCTGTGTCTGCTACTGCTTTAGTTCCGAATGTTACGTCTTCGCTGAGCCCCCATGGTCAGATCAATAACCCAACTGGATCCATTGCAAGGGTTTTGGGTCCAATTGGTGGTGGCACACCAATACCTGTTAAAAACATGGATTCTAGAATACTTATGAAAAAAGAAGTACAATCACAGGGAGTAGTTAGTAGCAATAGCAAAGTAGAACACGCGACTCTGCCAAATAGCAGTAGTGCCCCAGAATTTCCAAATAACAAATCGTCCATTAGTATTAATTCAGACAAGAAAGAATTGAGCACCAGATCACAATCTTTTGTTTCAAAACTGACTAGTAAGAAAGAGTTGGAGAAGGATAAATCTTTGGAAAGCTTCAAATCCTACCCTAGTGCATCAGTAGCAAGTGTAGAAGACTTTGTGCCTGATGATGGCTACCTGGACAAATCATTCTTGGAAGACAACAGCCAATCGAATTCTCAAGGAAGCCAGAGGAAGCAGCTTGATTCCGATAGGTATGTCCTCTATCAATATTCAAATGAACCAATAATGAAACTGATTTAATTGCAACTCTCTTGCTTTATAGTGATACAGAAACAGGAAATCCTCTGGTGGCCGGTTTCGAGGACGACCTATCATCAGCCGACGAGATGCCGGTATCGGTACAGCCAAAATTAGCCGAGAACCCCCTCAGCAAGCAGAGGCACAAACGAGGGGAAATTTCTCTGGGAGCCGAATCAAATTTCGAGCCGCGACCTCAAATTACAAAACGCGACTCCGCGTCGTCCATCGAACAGGAGCTGCAGATCGCCAACAAAATGCGCATAGACGATCAGAATGATGGTAATTCCGACGACACGTTCGACAGTTGGCTGGGCCAAGACACCAAGTGGAGGCAGAGTCCCGAAGGCGGCGAGGACGTGAGCAGTAGCGTGGGTACAAAGAAGGATAGGCACGAGCTCAGCGATAAGAGTCTGGATGCGAGTGTTACCAGCTCAAACGTTCATCTAGAACTTCTGGACAACAGTAGTATACGTCACCTTAGTTCTAATGGCAGTAGTCCGGTAATGAAGGAGAAAAAGAAGCATAGGGATAAGGTAAGACAATACAGCTTCAATGACAAAATCTGCTGGATTATTTTTTATTATTTCTCGCGCGTATTTTTTTCAGACTGAAGATAAGGAGAAGAAGAAAAAGAAGAAATCCAAAGACAAAGACAAGGAGAAGGAAAAGTCTGAAAAATCGGAAAAGAAGAAGCGGCGATCGTCAAAAAAAGAAGAGAACAGAAAGCGAGATGAGCTGGAGGAGTTCTTGAACGGATCGAGTGGACCCGCCGATGTCGAGGCGGCTTACGAAGCTATTTAAGCCAATAAATCTGTACCCATCCGGGGGACTTTTCGATGTTTTTATAACTGATTTTTTCTATCTGAAAATACCTAATGAGTTTTCGACAACAGCTTCCAGTCTTATTTTAGTATGTACTATAAAAACAATCAAGGTCGCAACAACAACAATAAGTCACTGATCTCTATCATGAAAGACTAAAAAACTTCTATTTAATGCATTTAAGATTTAAGGTCAGCCTATAAGTTTGTAACCATGCCTTTAAATGGTTTTCATTCCACGTAATACTAACATCGCATAATACGACCGCATACTTACGTTTCAAGGCAGAGATTTAACTATTATATTATACATGTGAGAGATTGCGTAAAGTAATAAAAAAAAAAGCAAAAAAATCATAGATATATTTAAGCAAATCTACTTGCAACGCAGATAAAATACATAATATTTGAACGCTTACGGTGGTGAAAATCCAAAGGCAGAAAAAAGGAAAGAATTCTATATATGTCTAAAGAGAAAAGTATTAAATGTATATGGAAATTATATTGTTACGTATATCCAAATAATTATTGTTTATAAATGTACATATACCACGCAATCGACTGTTCTCTGTTTCATTACACTCTGCGAAATATCCTGAAATTCTCATGCATACAATTCAAAAACAAACTCACCCGCAGTCGATATACAAGCACCGGGTTTCCTCCTCGTCCACCCGCGAGATGTCGACGTTCGCCTGCAGTAGCACGATAAAACGCGCACACACGAGCACATCCCCACCCGCGGATGGTAGAGCAATAAACGCACACGTGCTCACTCTGCACGGTGGCGGTGGGATTGAGCGCAGAAGAGTTGCAGAGCGAGAGAGAGAGAGAGAGAGAGAGAGCAGCTCGAATCACGGAGCCAGCTCTGCGCGGCAGTCTTCCTCAGGAGAGTAGTCAGTAGAGAGAGGCCGTCGCTCTCCTCTCTCGCTGCTGCGATCGCGCTGCGCGCGCGCGGTCCTCGTCCGAATCGACGCATATAACGCGTGCACAGATATAAGTATAGGGAGCAGTATTTCTGATTCATTCACGGGCTACTGCTGCTGCAGTGTCCTTCCGCATCGTCGTGGTGAGTGTGCGTGTGTGTGCGTGTGTGTGTGTGTGTGTGTCAAAAGTCGCGAGGAAAAAATTGACAGTCACTCGGTCTCTCTCTCTCTCTCTGCCATACCTACACGCGCGCGAGTATACCTACGTCCACAATACCGTTTTCTTTCGACTCTCCTCTTTCGCCGCCGCCGCGCAGAGAAGAGTGGACGTGCCTGTAAAGGTATACAGCAGCAGCTCTGCTGCAAGTCTACGTACGTGTATATACGTGCAAATGCACACCTACATATCCGTGCTCCGTTACTGTACGCGGAGAGAGAGAGAGAGAGAGAGAGAGAGAGAGGAGTGCTGTGCTGTACCGCGTTGTATACATATAGTATCCAGTCGATACTCGGCTCGCCGAGAACCACCTCTCTCTCTCTCTTTCTCTCTCTTCTCTCTCAACCTACACACATTTTTCGTTTTCAGCAGAATATCACGACGGCGGCCTAAACCTGCACGTGCGGAATGTCAGCGCACACGTCTTTTCCTCGTCTCTGGCGGCGCTGCAGCTTCTCTGATTAAAAAGAGTGTCGCTGCGACGGGGACCCCCAGTTGCTCTCACGTGCTGAGGTAAACAACAAAGCGGACTGCAGTGTATATACTCACACATACACTCGAAGAGGAAGAATAAGAAGAGGCATATCAAGAGGTGCAGAGAGATAAAGGGGAGAGAAAGAAAGAAGGGGGTCTCTCTCTCTCTCTCTCTCTCTCTCTCTGCACTTGCGGGGCTGCACCTGCCGGAGGGCGGCTTATATATCTCTCTCGCTCTCTCCGGTGCAGTCGATAAGAGAGCTCTGCGCAGGAATCGCGGGTAAACAGCACCGCTGTGCGAGATTATAATTCTCCGCTCTTCTGCGACGGACTTGTATACAGGTGAGTAGCAGCTTTCTCTCTCTTTCCGAACCTATATATGACATAACGTGTATGTACGGCTTTCCAAAGAGCCAAACGAGCGCATTCATCGCGCTCTCGAGGCCGGGGAAATTCGCCTCTTTCCACCGAGATTATTCTATTTTCAAAGGATTCGCCTTTAACCCCTTTCAGTCGTCGTCGTCAGGCAGAAGTCGCGAGAATATCCCTCCCCCCCTCTCTCTCTCTCTCTCTCTGCGTAAATGCATTACATATATCGATTATCTCGCGACTATTCATACGCGTCTGCAGAGAGCGAGATGAAAGCGACGGCTGCTCTGATTCTCCTTTTTTCCGCGTACACTTGCCCCCGGGATTTGCGAGAGAGGCGTGTTTTGTTTATTCCAAAGCCCAACAGCGCAGTGTATCACAATGATCGCGCGTGTGTACGTACGTGTTTGTATTTGTACACGAAGAAAACAAAAATCCGCGTAGGTTTCCACGCGCGGCGCTTGCGAGTATACTTAGGAAAAAAAAAAAAGAAGAAAAGCGCGGCCGAGAGTCATAACGGTAATTGCGGTCTCTTCGCGTCGTCAATAATAAACGTGCGCACAGAGATAAAATCTCGCCTCGCTCGCTTTGAATATTTGATCGTCCCGCTGACCCATCTAATGATACACGCAACGCGACTGTTTTCTCACACGCACTGATATCCACGCGGGCTAATTAAAAAGGGTCGGCGAGAACGAGGTGGCGAAGATATAGAGAAAAAGAGCGTAACATAACACACACACACGTCATGCAAATGGGCAATTACACGCGGATAGGCACACGCACGATGATGCGACACATCACTCACGCGCTTAACATTGAAGCTTCGCGGTGCGTATAGAGTGCGCGCGTGCCGAGCGCGTTTATCATATATGTGTAACGCTCGGCGGAATCACGTGGACGAGTCTATAGGACGGTTTTCTTCCTCGCCGAGAGCCGCAGCGCACGTGTGTGCGCACGGGGGGCGAGGAACCTTTTTCTCTCGCGCTCTTATTCGGGGAGACGTCGTAGTCGCGATCGACGTGCAGAAATCTACGGAGCTCAATTGACATTGAATGCCTGCATAAAGGATCGACGTTTTTATACTAGTTATGAGTGTACTGGAGATGGAATAGTTTTCGCTTAACAGGTTCTTCTCGAAACCGGGTTCGTAAATAACATTATGAGTATATACTTTTGAATTTTTCCGCTAATTATGAAATCCTTGTTGCTATTCTCTCTCTCTCTCTCCCTCTCTTATTATTATTCCTCTTTCGAATCTCGTCCCGCCGCGAATTAACATTCGACCCGTGAGTGTGCCCGTATACGTGTATTGTGTGTATAAAAACCGAAGAGGAAAAAAGAGCTCTTCTCGCTAAATTCGCGAAAAACCGACACACGAGCGACCTCGTTCCCCTTCACCGCTCGTGAAAAATCGCGATCTAATTTTCTCTCTGTTTTCTTTTTTCGAGCTCGCGCGCGCTACTACCGCTACTTTGCGTAACAATCGCCGAGCGATGCATTATTTATCGACTCGTTACACAATGGGCCTGACGAGAGATCCGGACCACGCGATTGAAGCTTCCTATGCAGCCCGACTTTCGCTCATCGGGTAAAAATTCGCGCCGGAATTCGACTCTCTTAAAGAAAAAAAAAAAAAAATGAACGAGTTGAAGAAGAAGCGAAGCTCAGTGTATTGTTATACGCCGTAGTGTCGCAATGCGTAATGACGCAAACCGCGCGGCGAATTAGCTTCTTCTTTCTCGCTGCCGTATAATACACCTGCGCTATTTTTCTCGCTCGTAAATCCTTCGCCATGGAACGAGAGAGAAGAGAAGCGGGAAAATGGAACTGGTATACGATGTTTAATTTTCGCGCCGCGCGCGCTGTGTCGGGCGAGTTTTAATTGCCCCGCGGGATAGAAGGCCGTGCGCGGCGATAATAATTTTTATACGCGAACGCGACGGCTGAATCGCGCGCTTGAATAAATAAAGCTCACTGGGTTCGATTTTTTTTTTCTCCTACTATATTGTAGTTTCTCGCCTTGTCGTTGTTGCGCGGGAAAGTCACATCGGGTAGTCTGCGGCGACGGAAAGTGTCATTAATTTCGCGAGTGCCTGAGCGGCGACGTGAATAGGAAATAAGCCTCGTGAACATGTAAGCATATGTACACACATCGCCGGCGAATTTATTGATAATGATGAGTGGCCGCGATATGGAGGAAAAGTTGCGCGGCGACTAATTAAATTTCGCTGATCGATTGCGCGAAGCTCGAGCATTGTGCATTACATATTCGTACGCAATACACATCCGAATTGATCAGTTTCTCCGGTTTCTCTTATCTGAAATTTCCACGGCGCTCGCGAGTATAGCGCGTAAAACTCTTTCATTCTATATACACACACACACACATACATAGGCTTGCGCAAATAACCTACGTGGCTAATAAAGATAACGATTATGCCGCGTAGTCCCGAAATAAAAAAAAGTGTATATGACTCGCGATAATCGCGCAATTATCAATTAGACAAGCTTATCGGGCTTTATCGATGCTTTATTAAATCAAACGAACAACAATATTCGGGCGCCGATAGCATCGTACCTAATTAGCCGTCCACTTACGGCAATCGAGTTCCCAAGTGGTTTCGAATTGAGTCAATAATTCTCGTCCCCGGCCGATAGTGTGTACGCGATGTTATACCTTTTTCTTTCTCCTCTTCCTCTCACGACCTACACGCTATTAATGGAGCAGCCCCGTGTTGGAGGATATTTCCGAAAAGAAGAATTTCCCGCGTCTGGCCTTGAGGTAAAAAAGAAAATTAACACTCGTTCTCCGCCGAGGGAATCCGGGAGAGAGAGAGAGAGAGAGAGAGAGAGAGAGAGAGAGAGAGAGAGAACGGATTTAATAACGTAGGAAGTAGCTGTTAAATGTATTTGTGCACTAATGCCGCAGGTGCTAAGCGGCCAAAGTAGATAAAGTCTCGTTCGGCCAGACGCGGGGCTGTTTGCGCACTTAATAACGTTAATCTCGCCTCTGCATCGCGGGGACGTAATATTCAACTGTTTGCGCATAAAAGTATAGTAATTCCACGTCTCATTCTTACAGCCCATTTTTTCCGCGAACGACGCGTTCGCGTATGCATATCTGTAGGATATGCGTTATAAGTTCCGCGTAGAGCGAAAAGAAAAAGCCCCAATCGGCGATTCGAAATATGCAAACTAAGAAAATCCCCGGGAATCGCCTCTCCACTTCATCTACTGTAATACGTTATAGAGAGAGAGAGAGAGAGAGAGAGAGAGAGAGAGAGAGCCGAATCGAAACGTTTCCGAGCCATGAACTCGGAATCTCATATCGGCGAAAATTTACGAGCGGCGCATTGCAAAACGCCGTCTCTCCGTGCACCGCCCCTTCGTTTTTTTATTTATTTATTTATTTTTTTTTTCATCGTCTTCATCGCGTGTATCGCGCAGGACCGGCTCTGTAAACAGGGTAATAAAAATGTCACAGAGCCGCGCACTATCAGCTGGCCCGTCGCGAAATTTAATAAGCGCCCGATAATTTCGTCTGCGCTATGCTCTGTGTGTGTGTGTGTGTGTGACTAGCGACGTGAATCGTCGGGCTTTAAGTTTTTATCGACATAGCGATTGATGCTTCGCCTAGACGTCGTATGAATAAACACACGCGGCTCACACACAGTGGGAGAAGTTAAGGAAGACTGAAAGGGCCTTTTGTCGAGGCTGTTATCGCCCGCGGCATCGTCGAGCTATACAATCTCCAGTTTCGAACGCTGTGTGTACCGCTGCAGCGCAGAGACGAGACGGCGCTTGTTTAATTTATCAATAACGTTGTCGCCATTGCGAGGCCGCGCGTAAACGTGTGTGTGTATATATATATATGCGGCGATCGAACGTGTATTTGCGCGATCGGTTCTGTTTTGAATTGCAGAGCATCGAAAAGACATAGCGAGAATTTCGGCTGCACGGACCACAAAATCTGCATGAGAATCAGATTCCCCCCGCGCGCTGATCTTCAATATGTTTGAATTTCCCGCGCGCTCGAGTTAATCCTCTTATGCGACGCGTTTCCGTATAATGCGCGCGGTCGCATTAGCTTTTTGTTCGAAGCTCTTTTTTAATTCGTATATACCCAACGAGCCGTGCTGCATCGAGAGATGCAAAAAAAAAAAAAATAAATAAATAAATATTCTCACTAATGCAGGCCTCGTGCATTCTCTCTCTCTGCGTAAAAATGTTAATGGTGCATATACAGCAGCTCGTACTTGATCGTAAACGCGAAGCCGCGACTACACCGCGATTATCGTTATAGCTCGTTAAAAAAGAACGTTATAATCGAATGCGCGTACATAGGTATACACACGCGAGCAATTCAATATAATTAAATCCAAATACAAAAATAACTTTACCACTGTATACACTATATATAAAAGCGCTTACGCAAAGAGAAAGAGTCACCCCATTATCCCTAAAACCCACTCGGTCTCTACCGTATATCCAAGTCCTTATTTCTTCGCATTCGCAGGAATCGACGACTCGAGGGTGGCAGTTGTCAGTCAGTCAGCTGCGCGCTCTCGCCGGAACTGGTCGTTATACCTCGCTCTCGCACATATCCAAAGGTTCGCGCATTCATGATACAATAATAGAAGAGGAACTAAGGGTGCACAGTCGGCTGGAATGATAGTTATGGTGTCACGTGGATGCGATGACTGTGGCTGCAGCCGTGGCGGCTCCGTGGCACCGGGCCCACATCTATAAGGCCCTCGCCTGCATCGTCTTCGTCCTCATAGCGTTGCAGTACTTACTCAGCGGGGCTATCGATCGACGATCGATCGAGACCATTTTCACCATTAATACCAGTCGGTCAGTATATTATATTTTCATATACGTATACGTTTTTTATTTTCACTTGTAGTAGATCGTGCGCGATTGCTCGCAAGTTGAATTACGTCCGTGTAGAGATAGCGGTGATATGAGCTTTTTCCACTTTTGTATTCAAGGATGATTTTTAAAAATCAATACGACCGGTAATTGCCAGTATACGCGCAGCTCGTGCCTTTGTATAGGACTACCGTGTATTCGACGTCCATTTTTTCTTTTTAGAGCGTTTAATTACAAGTGGCTCGTGTGCGCTCTCCATAGTGTCTTCCTAATGTCGCGGTCTTTCAGCGAGTGTAAACGCGGACTTGATGGGCTTTTAACGATGCCGAATGTTGGCGCTTGATTGATGCGTCCAGGTATATTGCTCGTTAATTATACCGACTCTGCTATGTCGTGTCTATATTTTACATAAATAACTTTATGAGCTATGATATAGACATATCAGGTGAGATAAGATATATAGGCTGGATCGTTGTCCTGTGACAGTTTTTTAATTGTCGCTTATTGGCTACATATAGAGTTTAATCATTTCTCTCGGAAAGAGCACGTATGCCTATAATCGTGGAACAATTTCGAGCTGCGGCTCAGCTCCGAGTCACGTTCCGCACTCGACGCGCTATGCATACATATATGTGGGCATCGAAGTCAAAAAGCGGCGAAGAGAAGAATCGACGGGCGTTCGATGAAGCAATTGTCCTATGTTCATCTTGCGTCATTCACACGCATAATATTAATATCCCTGTGTGCGTGTGTGTGTGTTGCGTCACGAAAATTTGATTCCTCCTTTTTTTCTTCCTATCTTTACAACGACCCAATTATATTTAATACCGCGTCCTCTTTCGGCCAATCAATGTTGCATCCGATCGATTATTAAACGTTGACCGACGTCGAGGAGAACTCTTTTCCTTTATGCATGCACGAGCTGCGACGCAAAAGTAGACTTTCGTTACATATACGTATATACAGGAAGCGTAAGATTATTCTGGCGAATACTGCTTTCGATTCGACCGATACCGCGAGAAACTAAAATATCGAACCTGAAATAACCGATGTATGCAAATATCGTTTCTTTACCTTGTATAGACCGCCGCATCAGCGCGCGCTCGTGATCTACGGGCCAGCGACGGCCAGCAGTAACAACAACATCAACAACAACAACAACGAAGACGAGGACGACTCCAGTAGTGGCGCAGGTCCGCCGCCGGGAAACTCCAGCCTCGTCAGCACCTCGTCGGCGGTTATCGCACCGACGAACAATTCCTCGATATTGCTGAACTCGATGCTCCGGACCAACTCCTCGGGATCACCGCTCGACGTCGAGGCCGTGATTAGGTTGAGAAATGCGACGAGTTCGACTGTCGGGCTGTCCACGAGCACCAGTCCCACGGCTACGCAGACGCCGAGATGTCCTCTCGTGCCTCCGAATCTCGGTAGGACTTTGATGTTTTAACGATTGTACATCACACACTTTCGCGTTATTCGACCAACTGTTTATAGAGTGAAAAACGGTGAACTATAGCGCTACGCCCGCCTTTTGTGCTCGATTAAACGGGGATATCGTCCCCTCTCCCTCTCGTTTTAATCCAGAATCAGTATAAAATCAAATTCCCGCTCGGCGCTGCCGAACGAAATTCCGGTCCATTCAAGCTCCGAAATCGATATACCCAGAGGGGCATTCATCCATTATCTCGCGCACAGGCCCGAATAGCCAACTAATTGGGAATTTCTGATTTGTCGAATTCACAGTGGGACCGATAGCAGTGAGCAAATCGCCGCCGGATCTCGCAGCCATGGAGAAGGCCTTCGCGAAGGTGAAGCAGGGCGGCAGAGGTGCGCCGGAGGACTGCGTCGCGCGCTACCGCGTCGCCATCGTCATTCCGTTCCGCGACAGATTCCCGCACCTCATGACCCTGCTCTACAATCTGCACCCGCTGCTGCTGCGCCAGCAGCTCGACTACCAGATCTTTGTTATCGAGCAGGAAGGTGAGTTATCGCTGCTCCAGCTTTTTTGTGAGAGAGAGAGAGTTTTTTCCGGTACCAGCCGAATCAATTCTATATGCGCTGTAGCGCTAGAGGCTTTAGAATATGATGCCGATAAGAGCATTCGTATAGGCGCAGTGCTGCATATTCAGTGGTAACTTTGCGAGTTTTTTTTTTTTTTTAGAATTCATAAAAAGCTGTACGAGCTTTACACGCGGTTCGAATTTGAAATGCTGATGCGCGATGTTGCGAGCGTGTATTATAATCGTAAAAGTTCAAAAATCTCTAGCGCAGAGAGCGTACACGGGTTTGAAGCATTGAACGTAAACACGCAGGCTTTTATTATCCGCAGCGTACAAATTGAACGGTTACTACCGAAATAGGTCCCGAAACACACTCGTCGCGCCGCGCGCCCGATAAACAAAGTCAATACACGCAGAAGCAGCAGAGCAATTTCGAGCTCATTATCTCTTATGTAAGTCCGAGAGCCTCTGACTCAACGCCTCTGGATTTTCGACAATTTTCGCGCTTCTCTTTTACTCCTGGTTATTTATTTCATTCGACGCAACGGCTTTATTATACCGACGTATATACTGCGCCTACGCGCGACTTTTAACCGGCGCGCGACGAGAGAGATTTTTCAAATATTCTTTTACGATGACCGGAAATTGCTTTGTGCATCAATATCATGCAAATTATCCGGAGCAAGCGCGGGACACTCGACCTCGTATATATATATATATATTTTTTTTATGACGTGGCGTGCGCAGTTCCCCTCTCTATGTGTCAAAAGCGAAATATACGTCGCACTGTAAAAGTATCAAATTTTCATTCCACGCGGACATTCCGTCGGGTTAATTAAAATTTGCAAGAATATTATAAAATAATGAAAGGAATTTCATTAAAACGATCTTACAGCTCGTATATTTTAAAACAAAGTGTCTCTCTCCTCTCACCATTCGAGAGCGTCTCGACTATTCAGCGCACTCAAACAAATTAAACTCTCTACCACGTGTCATATTCACCGCGCGAATTACGAAAAGTCACATATAGTCTGCCTCGTGCATAATAAATAACGCAAGAAAGAAAGTGCAGCAGTCATCGGTCGCATCGCTATCAACCCCACCTCGCGAGTGCAGTGCATACATAAAAAAAAAAAAAAAAAAAGAAGGGGATAGCGCGCAAGAGACGCAAAATTACGTTCCCGGCTCGTCGCGCCGGCGCTCTTTATATACCCGTAAAGTATGCATGAAACGCGCGCGGAGTGGGTATCTATACGAGCGCGTTCATCGTGCCCTTATTACCCGCATGTGCATATGCATATATCGCGAGCAGCTGCATCTCTCGGAGTACTTATTTCGGGCATTCGCCCTCTCTACATCTCTCTGTTCCGTTCTCTGTTTCAGGCAACGGCCAGTTCAACCGAGCGATGCTCATGAACATTGGCTACGTCGAGGCGCTCAAGGAGCGGCCCTTCGACTGCTTCATCTTCCACGACGTCGACCTGCTGCCCGAAAACGACAGGAACCTCTACACCTGCCCGGAGCAGCCGAGACACATGTCCGTCGCCGTCGATAAATTTCTCTACAGGCAGGTTTTTTTTTCTCTCTTCGCCGCAAGCGCGGCGTTATATATATATATATATAAATATAGACAGAGAGAATGCGGGATTCTAAAAGCAGGGGGAGATTAAGGGAGAGAGTTATCTGGCGCGCGGTAAGCTTGTTCCTGGGAAACGGGTTTTCGCGTCAGCGCTCGGACTTCCTTGTTTATATCGCCGGATTAAAAGGAAAAACGAGCTTCGACGTGTCGTGCTTTTCCGATGATTCATCAGCGAGATGCCTCTGCCCTCGAATTCTGTCAGAGCTTTT
The DNA here is from genome assembly GCA_024372645.1 of Trichomalopsis sarcophagae. Classification (NCBI taxonomy): domain Eukaryota; kingdom Metazoa; phylum Arthropoda; class Insecta; order Hymenoptera; family Pteromalidae; genus Trichomalopsis; species Trichomalopsis sarcophagae. The sequence goes on from QLSS01000002.1 coordinate 4,609,434, forward strand.
TTTCATTCTCCGCGAATAACGAGACAGAGTCAATATTAGTCGTGTACACTGTATAAATACGCTCGTACAACTCGGCATAATGCGAGTCTCGATTGCCTTTATGAATAATAAATTAGCGAAATTGCACGCGAGCCGCATCGGGCCGAGAGAGATGGGAAAGAGCTGTAAATTGAAAATCGTTATACGCGGCAGTCGGTATCAAACGCGGTCAAACTTTTCGCAACTCCTAAACGAGTGTACGCCGGGTATATTTTGGAACTGGATACCTACCAGTCGTCGGCGTTGCTAACGCCAACTTCCGTCCGCATTAGCTCCGCACCTAAATGACATATCTAGGCGCTCGCTCGTTTGCGCGCACGCGACCGCTTACGCAATACACAGGCCGATATATACAAGAGAGTATACACACATATCTCTCCGGCTATTACTTACATACTCTCCGCATGACTGTACTCTCGCACACATGTATGCGCTACATGCTCTAGCATTAAGTCACGCGGGAATTGTAAGAATTAAAAATATAATGACAAAACTGGAACGCGTGCTTGCAAACAGGTTACCGTACAGCGACCTCTTCGGCGGCGTGAGCGCCATGACTACCGAGCACTTTCGCCTGGTGAACGGCTTCAGCAACGTGTTCTGGGGCTGGGGCGCCGAGGACGACGACATGGCCAACCGCATCAAGGCTCGTGGCCTGCACATTTCGCGCTATCCGGCCAACATCGCGCGGTACAAGATGCTCACGCATAAGAAGGAAAAGGCAAATCCCAAACGGTGAGTGTACCCGCTAATATATACGCTGCACGAGGGAAATCCCCGGGATATTTCCGGGCGACGTGATAATGGAGCGGTTTGCACCTCCGTCTGTTCGCTCTATATATGTATGTGCGAGGAAGCGCGCGCTTGTTTATTAGCACTTTGCGGTGCTACTGCTGCTGCTGCTCTTGCGGAGAACCCGTTCTTTCTTTGCTTATTTTTTTTTCTTCTTCGTTTTTTTTTAGTAAAGGGAAGTCGTAACGCTCTTCCCGCGGTGCATTATCGTTAGGCGGAAAACAAAGTGCTCGACTGTAAATTGTCCTTTGTGGCTTTGAAGCGCGTCTGATGCTGCTGCTGCCATTGTGCGTTGGTTTTATTTATTTCTTTTTGTGCCCGGCGAAATCCCTTTATGCTCGACATTGCGCGAAGTCACTCGAATGTCGTGTCATAATTACGTAAGGGGGTATAAAAGAGGCTGTTAAATATTATGCGAGAGCCGTATAACGTATAGTGCTTTCGAAAAAGCCGTTAGCTGAAAATAGACTTGGGTGCGCTGGGCGCTTCTTATTCTCCTTTTTACTACTTTCGAGAATAATGAGTTTAGCCCAAAGAAGATTAATACAATTTGCTCAAGAGCTTGCGCGCGCTCGCGAGCGGTGAACGAGAGTGGAATGTCCCGGGCGTTAAAAGCAATAAGTCAGCGGCTCTTACACGATTATGCTAATTTTACCCTTTTAATTTGGAAAAAAGTATTTCCGTGACGTATACGCGCGAGCGCGGGAAACTACGGAATCTCGCGCGCGAGGTTCTATTTTTAAATTGTAAATAAACACGGCGCGATTGGCGGTACAGCATACAGTCGGGCGAGTACGATTTTCAAGAGCTTCGATATCGATTCTTTTACGCGATGATTTTCCACTGCTTTATCAGTATTGCACTCTCGAGATAGCGGTAATAGGATTATTTTTCCTTCTTCTCGTCGGCAATGCAAGTGAGAGACTCGAGGATAATATCAGCTCGATTGGAAGACTTTTTGCTCTTGTTGAGGTCGGAAAAAAGCTTTGTTTATGTAAGCTTCGTTTTCATCTAATGAGCTGCGAGATCGACGATTGATCACGCGATAAAATGTAGTCTAGTCTTGCAAAAAGAAGAAAAAAACGTAATGTTCGACGTGGCCTGAATACACGTGCGCGGCAGCTTTTTTCTGCATGACGAACCATTAAAGAGCTATCTTGTGTTGCGTTTTTTCCACTTACCGTCGGATGTATAATGCATCTCGCTATAGTTTTTATTCCCGCTTTCGGCAAAGTTTTGCTTCGTGATACTATAGACGTTAATACGCACGTACCGGCCGGGAGAATGTGGGTCAAGAATAATATATGTTAACATTTTTAACGTTTATTATACCCTAGGTACGAGTTCCTCAAGACCGGCAAAAAGAGGTTCCTGACCGATGGCCTGAGTAATCTTCAGTACGAGATCCTCGTGAAGAAGAAGCCAAAGCTGTACACCTGGTTCTTGGCGCGGTTGACTCCTCCGGCACAGCCCAGCTGATGGCTGCCTTGGATCGTCGGGTAAACTCGCGCGGAACAGACCCGGCAGCCTTTCCGCTGGCGAGCCTCGATCGATCCACTGGCCAGAGAGCCTTTTTCACATAGCATTGCAAAAGAGACGAGCAAAAGAAGAAAGAGATAAAATCGATTTCGCGGGATACGCGCGCACTACCGATCTTTTTGAGAATCCTTTCTTTTTTTTTTACGATTGCTATACTATCGTCCTTCACCGGTCGCTGCTCGCGTCACGAGCGACGTCGGACGAACGATGCATTTGTTTTTTAGTTCTCATCAACGTTTGTACACACACACGTATACATACTACCTGTTTTCGTCATTCCTCTATGTAGCGAGTTTTGTTTCCTCCGCGTAGCTTGTTGTTGCTGTTGAGAGAGCGTTGTTGTGTTTTATTTTTGTCCTTTCTTTTTCTCTTTTTTTTTTTTTTTTTTTTTTTTTTTGTCCAAGTATAAACATACCATATATTATAGATAAAATGGCGATCGAAAAACAAGATTGTAAATCGATGAACAACGATTTTGAGCGTGTGAGAGTGTGCGAGGTAGATTTAAAGATTATATGAAAATGGAAGCATGTGCCAAAAGCGTAGAAATGAGTCTTCTTGTGAGAGTCTTGTATGGACTTTTCAATTTTCGCGAGAAGTTAGGGAAAAAAGCATTCTGATGAAGAAACAAAGAACTAGACTCCAATTCCATTCGTACATTGTTATTGACTCTCGGTACTATTGTACTGTATAATATATATTATATATATATATAAACTCCCAATACGCGCGTGTTAAGATAATATAAACCACAGTAAAATGGATGAGCTGATTTCCTAAAGTAGACGATGAGTGATAGGACGAGAAGCGAGGATGGTTTGGGACTGCCGATGAAGAAATCATTAATCCTAAAGTTGATTTTATAACTCGACAGTATAATGAAAGTATACCTCATTGTCCTCTCTTCAATAGCGCCCTTCTTCGACGAGAAATGGCGCGGGCTTTTTCACACGTTTATACACAGGAAGCATTAATTGAACAAAAGTCGTCGTATATAGACGAGAAAGAGAGAGATACGCGATGACAAAAAAAGGTTGTGACCCGCTTAGATCGAAGAAAGGAACGCCGTGTAAGCACTGTGTCGTACGCGCATGTGTGTGTGTGTGTGTGTGTGTGTGTGTGTGTCACCCTCATCCTATATGCGCGCGCGATCGCCCTGATGTTGTTTGTCGACCCTCGTCGTGCCGAACCACCGAACAACTTGTTAAATGTATATATCTATATAGAAAGCCATACAATACAGAAATGATCGTGAACACAAAGCTAATTCCAGAACCAGCCTGCATGCCCGTAGGGAGGTTATAAAAGTGAAGAGGAGGAAAAGAGCGACGTACTGATTTATCGATTATTGAGTATAAACCATAATTGGAGGCGTTGTACGAGCATTTAAGAAAAAAGAAATGAAAAAAATTCTCGAGTGCTTTTTAAAGTCGTAGACGCGCAAGCGTGTTTTGCGCACAATTTTGTCTTCTATTGTATAGTCGTATTAGCGTACATTCCCTAATCGCGAGTAGGCTATCGTTTTATCCGGGCCTTATAGATTTTTTTTAGCGGGACTCTGAATAAGGAGATTAAGGAGAAGGGAGAAATTGGAGCAAGCGGAGTTGTATAACGACGACGACGAATCGTTAAAGAGGGAAGAAAAAATAAAATGAGAGACAAAAATCGGGCACGCTACTCGGAGAGTGGTCACACCCCTCGTTGATGCGATAAGCGAATGAAATGAAATAGCGAACGTGCTATGACTGCTCCCAGCAAAGTAGCCCGGCCTGCTCGCCTATTATCGGTGCTGTGATTGTGATGATGTTCGAGACAGAGCGAACGCTCACCATTGCGATTGAATTGTGAAACAAATTGCCTCTTCATCATTTTTCAACGATGATCTGTTATGTTTTATGCGCGGCTGTGCGACGCGATCATTGAGTTTTCGTGCGTCCTCCGCCACGATGTGTTGATTTTTGCAAAAAAAAAAAAAAAAAAAAAGAAAAGTAAATAATAAAAAGAAAACCAAGAAAATCTTGTAAAATTTGAATGTGTAATAAAGGTGAAAAAAATAACTACCCATAAATGTCTCGCTTTCTTTCTAGCACTCGTGTACCATGTAAATTTTATAGCGTGTATATTGGTATTGAATAACACAATCGCACGGTCGAGACGCGCCCCATTAATTGACGATAACAGTATGTGAATATGAAAATGACAGCTGCTCGGTCGTTAATAACGATAACGCGACATTGATACATAGCGCTATCTACTATCTATAAGCTTATGGAGTGTAAGTATATATCATCAAGAGCACCAAAGTGATTTCGGTAAACTGTTATATTTCACGTGTCACTCTAAAAAGGTTTTATTTATTTGTACAGTGTTGGTTGAAATTTTCTCTTGCTCCTCCCAGGCTGTCTTTTTCACCGCTTTTTCACCAGGCGATCTGTGACGACGACACACGCTGCTGTAGGTCATATATTCTGCGATGACAGCAGCAAAATCAACGACACATATAATTTATGTATGTACCCATGGGGCGTTCGTTCGCAGAGACAGAGAACAACCCGCGTGATAATAACCAGTGACAGCTTGTCGATATATCTAAGCGACGCGGCTATTTGTGCGTTTTACAACGAGATAGACGCACTGCAGACAATTCTCTGGTGTGTATGTGTGTGTGCACGAAACTTTTTCAAAGCTCGACGATCGCGCGACAGATCGTTACGCGATACTTATTACACTCTCGAAATAAGGAATGTACCGGTGTGTACATACACCTCTTTAATTGCGCCGCGCAAATAGTCACGTCGGCTTACCACAAAATTTTTCATGGCCTATAATAAGTATAATTATAGTGAAGAAAAATGAAAATATGTTTACTTAATTACGCAACTAGCGGTATAATCGTTACTTTATTATATCGAGTGTTACAAAAGCTTGATTATTTGGATCGGACTGTAGCAATATATTCACATAACTATCGTCGTGAAAAATAAAAATTTAACGCTCGCATCGTTTATATTTTGCTCGTTCTCCCTCAATCGCAATTATTAACGTATACACAGTCACGCCCACACACACTTATTCACTCATTAATACGCACGCACACGAGCGCGCATTATTATAATATTCAACTTATCCTGCGCACCTCAAATGACCGCGCGATACAATTCGTTTTTATAATTCGCAACTTTTTTAAGGTATCTTTCACTGTTATTAATTTTTTTTTTGTTTATTATTTTTTGCTCATTTTCACTCTCTTTCTCTTCCACCCCTTCTTTCTTTCTCATTCATTCGTGCTGCCCCTCTCTCTCTCTCTCTCTCTCTCTCTCTCTCTATCTCTGCTCAACTACTTAACTACCTATGTCGCTAACTACCTAACTACGTCTTTTTTCACTACATTCTAGATACACTTAATTACTGCAAAATAATATTGCAATTTCTAACTCAGCCTATACCACTGTCTAGTCAATTACTTCAGTTCTCGAATTATAAATATATATGTATACGTTTACAAGTGTGGAATCGTAAAGGCAGCCGTTAACGCACGAATGTCGTGCCTAACCACCGCTGACTTTGTTTTTTATTCGAGTGAAAGCTCCGATAAAGGTTTACAAAAACAAAACTTTAACTTGCAACACAAGATCAACGCATGGCACTCGAGAGAAAAAACTACTTCTTTCGTCTTCCGAAAGAACATTTCAATTGTCGTATCTTTCTTTTTGCTAGTGCACACGAAGAAGTGAGTGAGAATTAGCATGAGAGAAATAGAGAGAGCAAAGAAGGAATAGAGGAAGAGTAAAAAGGATAGGCAGAGCCGAAGAGACAGTGAGAGAGAGAGAGAGAGAGAGAGAGAGAGAGAGAGAGAGAGAGAGAGTGAAAGAGATACTAGGGGGGTTAGGAAGGTACAGTTTTAATTACTTTTCTACAAAGACACAATTAACGAAAAATCGAGATAACTATATAGAACCACGACGATATGCAGAGACTAGACACTCTTAATCGAGTATATTTTTCTGCTTGGTTACGATTCTGATTTGCGCGTAGCAAGTTGCTGACATTATTTTTAAGGAGACTTTTCGTAATTATTTTATCATTTCTTCTCCACTATTTATTAGCTTTATTCTTTCTTCTGCTTTCCTTATCTTCCGGTATAGAACAACTCTGCAAACGCGCGCAGATTCGGCAAAATTTACACAACTTACGACGTAAAATGCGATTCGACCATAACAGACACGCGTCAGCAGGTTCTATATATTTTCTTATTTTTGTTTAAAGTACTTGGACGTAGTTTTATCGAAAACACGCTCTTGTATAAAAATACAGGGTGTTTCATTATTATTTGTTTCTTGCCTTCACAATCATCATTTTTTTTCTTTATTCTTAAACTTCAGTTCAGCCTGCGGCCTCCGGCGTTATATATTCCAGAGTGACTCAGCCTCGCACTGCTGCTGCACGCTCTTACTCGTGTCTCCCTTTGAATGTTTATGTACATTGTTCGCTTCGCGATATAGAAGTTTACAATATGTTTTCTTTATTTCTAATTAGTAGTACTTTTATTACTTTTTCCTTCTCATAGTAAGTTACCTAGTAGTAGTAGTGGTAATAGTGGGTAATAATTAGTGATAAATGATAACTGTATTTACTATGCGAGATAGCATGGCTTAGTGTAGTAGTCTTTGATTTTCATTTGTAATTGAGATCTGCGTCATTGGTAAATAACTCCGGGGGTATTGTTCGCCCTACGCGATATTACGTGTACATTCTTCCTAATATCGGAATTCTCCTTAAACAAACACGGGCGAACAAACGAAAAAATGCAATATCTTGTCTAAAAGTGATTACTTGAATACGTATACACCGTGACATTAACGCGTAAAGGCCTTCCGAAGGCGAATCTATAGGGTTATTTTTTTGTCCGGGAATCCAACGAGGTTTTTAATTATTAGTTTAATCACCTTCTCCTCTTTAAATATTTGTCGAGTGAGCAGGAAACTTTCTTATTCGTGCACAAGAGTCGTTATAGTTGCTGGTCAGCGATGACGCCGCGCTCGGACATACGAATTTGTTTGACAGCTCAAAACTATCGTGATGTATCAATACGTACTGGCAAGCCAAAAACAAGATAATGTGAGGATAGAGAGAACTGGACGATTGTTGAAACCAAGATACTGTCGTGTAGTCATCATCACCCGCGCGACGTCACGTCAGCCTCGGCAGCGCGAGTCGAAATTTGAATTTCATTTCTATTTTAAACTGTACACGCGAAGCGGACAAAGAGTCGCAAACACACACATCGACTATTGGTATGATCGCCAAGTGACTCCTTAAACATTAGGTGGGACTGGTAGTATTCTTTTTATCTTGAGCCGTTGCTGGGGCTTACTCTGGGCCGTCGACGCAGTATCAGCGACGGCCAGGGAGAGAGGACGTGTTGCTGGCAGCTGCCGGTGCGGTAGGTTGGCCCTGGAGCCGCGTGTCTACCGGGAGCCCGCCGTATCGGGCGATTGCGAAGCGGACGCAGTGTTGTGGCTGGTCTCGTATTCCATGACCTCTTGGTAGATGAGTTCCTTCCACTGGTCGACGGTATGCTCTCTCTCGTCGACGCTGTGATCGTACGGACCCGGGGCGGGCTGAAAATTGGGGATGAATTCTCGATTAGTCGACTTTTTCTCATCCGCCAAGCATCGTTTCTTTCATTCATATACAGGTCTGATCATATCTATGATGTTTTTCATAGTTTTCTTTTATGTATGGTATGTTGTATTGAAATACGTGTTATTGAAGTTGCACAGTAACAGATATCTTTCCATAAATACATATGTATATAGATAATAGTTCACAAAGTAAATTGAAAAAAGTATAAAGAAAAAGGACTATTTGAAAACAAACGACAAGCTATTTCGACTATAAATTGTAAGAAAGAAAAGAAATAATAAACGGAAAGATACACACAGAAAACGGCTATTTGCTGTTATACAAATATCATTTCATCTACCTTATAGATCAACTTTTCTACCTGGAGTACATTACATATAGTATTTCATCGCGTTGCATTAATAAAAAAAAGAAAACTCATTTCAAATACTCATTATTCTAAAATATTGAGAAGCATCCGAGAGCTCCGCAGCTGGAAATACAAGAACGACGACGACGACGACGACGACGACGACGACGAAGCAGAGCCTCTTTTATGCTGCTTCTTTCCACGACTCAAACGATCACACTTGGCGTTTATCGAGTACTTCCAGCGGTGTAACTCTCGCGATACTTGAAGAGAGAATGATTCTCGGAAAGGCTCCGATCGCACGGAATACTTACGGCGTTCACTTCACCCTCGTCGTACCAAACATTTATGTAATTATGAAGCAGGGCGTCATCGACGGAGATGCGCCGTTCCGGATCGATGACCAACATTCGCGACAACAGATCCCTGGCCTGGCTCGCTGAAATCGAGAGATAATTTGCTCAGCAAGAACGACGTACACATTGAGAGAAAGTGAAAGATCTCAAACTAGCTGACCAATCGCGCACAATGCACGAGGTAGCCTCTGCATTGGGAAGGCGCTGAAGCGCGATGTGTGTACATACCTTTCAAACGATTGTGCTCCGAGGAGTCCGAGGGAAAGAGGACGTCCGGAAATAGCCTATCGAAGGGATAGCCGGGATAGCGTGGCCGGTTCACCACGTAGTTCTTCACGGTCGGCTGTAGTCGCTGCATGAACTCTGGCGCCGGAGTACCCAATTGCTCTGAAAAACGATGTCGCCCCAAGTGAGTGTTTCCGAACGCGTCGATCGCGTACGAATGATAGAGAAAAATCGTGTCTCACCTATAATTTTGTTCCACTGATCGATGTGATCAGTGCCGGGGAAGAGGACACCACCGCGAATCATCTCACCCATGATGCAGCCAACGGACCAGATGTCGACGTTTTCCTTGTATCCCATGCCGAGGATGACCTCGGGCGCCCTGTAGTACCTCGTCACGACGTAGGGCGTCATCATGAAGGTCGTGCCAGCCGTCCTCGCGAGGCCGAAGTCCAATATCTTGAGGGTGCAGTCTGACTTGACGACAATATTGCTAGGCTTCAAATCCTGAGGAAAGAAAACAAACGCGTGTGACGTTATAATTCTCTCGTTAACGACTGCGAATTGCGTAAGCGAAGCCCAGCGGAATTTCAGCATCCCTCGAGCTGTCTTTTACATTCGGAACTCGACGCGCGTCGTAGAATTCAAGTTTGTATTTCAATGGCCTTTGATGCTTCGTTAGAGTGCAAAGTTGCGAAGCGGGACGGCGAGAGGTAGGTCGAGTAAATCAATTAAAATTCTTATTATGCTAAAAGGATGACGCTGTTAAGTCGCGCGAGCAGCGTGAAATTCTAATGGACTTGACTCAGCTATAAGTCTCTCACCCTGTGTATGATCCCGGCGGAATGCAAATGCTTGATGCCGCAGAGCATCTGGTAGAGCAGGTAGGACATGCGCTCGTGGTCCAGGTCCATCTGGATGACTTGGCAGAGGTTCGCGTCCATGAGCTCCATCACCAGATAGACGTCCTGAAACTCGTCCAAGCACCTCTGCGGCGTGAAGGCGTTCAGCAGTCCGATTATCTGCGGGCGAGCGTGCGAGCGTGTTAATCAATTATCAGGACGCATAGATATGTATATGCATACAGAGGCAGGTATAGTATAGACACTCACGTTTTTGTGGTTGACGAGCTTCATGAGCTTGAACTCCCGATATGCCCTCTTGGCGTGCGTGACGTTCTGAAAGGGCCTCGAGAGCTTCTTGATGGCCACATTCTGCTGAGTCACTGTGTCGAACGCCGCGCTGCGAAGGGACATTGCAAAACAGAAAAGGATAAGTAATTGTTCGCGGATGCACTTTGCCTTTTCATTCGGAACAAGCTCTACAACGAAAACTTCCATCGACGTAAAGTTATAATAGGCAATTGGAGCATTCGAAAAAGGAAGAAAATAAATCTCACCAAACGATACCCTGGGCCCCCGAGCCGATGGGCTTGAGGTTGGTGTATCTCTTGAGGATGGTGAACTTGGTGTCCCCGACCTCGACCGTGTAGAACATGGTGGACAGTCGGGTAGTCGACATGTCAGGCCCGAGGTAAGGCATGCGCCTCGCATTCGCAGCCGTGGTGCTCGTCGAGGCGGCCGCCGCGCAAGCCAGCTCTGATGCAGTTACGAGATCCTCCTCTACTTCCTCGGCGCCGCCGTCACCTCCTCCTCCTCCTCCGCCTGCGCCACCAGCAGTAGTAGGCCCTTCCTCCTCCTCCGCCTCCTCGGCTGCCTCCTCGGCCGCTTGCGCCGGTTGCACCACGTCGATGCCCTGCTGTTGCTGGGGCGTCACCGTCGCCGTCCTGCTGCCTATCCTCGCTCAACTGGTGCTTAGTTAGCTCGCTGCTACTGCACTGCGCCGGCTGCCGAGCTATCCGGAACCACGAGTCTGGATAGCCGCCGCTGCTGCTGCTGCTCCTCCTAAGTCTCCGGGCTGCGAGCACGATGCTGGACGAGTTTCCGGTTTGTCTGGAAAGCGCAATTGTTCAACTTAATATCCCGTACATAAAACCCGCGCAAAAAACTCCGTACACGCAATCCAATTTGTAAAAACGAGAAAAGTTGAACAACAAATTTAGTACAACAATCGTTGCTCCAAAACAAAAGCTCCTTCGAGCGCATCACGAATGATTCGTCGTCGTGTATTCCATTTTTAATCCAAAGAGAAAAATCCAAAGAGAGTATAGTGCGCTTCGAAAATATGTATGCATAATTTTGCGCCCTTTCTCTCGAGCTTTCGCTGAATATGTATATGCGGGATTTTAATATATGTGCATACTCTTCCTCTCTTGGAGCAACAACGACGTTTTCAATTCTATTATCCGGCGAGTGATGGGGAAAAAGGCGAGCTGGGATTTCGAGGATGTCTTATACTCGTATTTGTCGTAGCAGAGAGCCTCTATAGGGGAAAGGCTACTACTGAATATAAGATAATGCTTGGCAGTGGCGCAGATGTCTGAATCCTCGACGGCCGGTCGTTAGAGCCCTCTGTGTGCGCTACTCTCGCTCTCTCTCTCTCTCTTTCTCCTTTTGAGCGGAAGACCTTAATGGTAATTCTCGAGCTTTTTCGCTGCGAGCGCGCACGACCTGTTGTTTCTTTTTTTTTTCAAAAAAGCTCGCTTTTCCGCTCTCTCGTTTTTCGTCGGGTATTAAAAAGTGAAAATTGGCCGTGCTGCAGGAACTGGGCGATGAATAGTGCATTTCTAAAGGATACGATTCTCTTCGTTAATCCCGTATAACATGAATAAAATTTCAACTAGTCGAGTGTTTATTGATTTTTACCTTCTCTATAACACGGAGCCATGTTGCGTATCTAATATCGATATCAAGTGCTTCATCGCGGGCGTTATACACATAAAGACAAAGTTTTATTAAACTAATAACCAACCCCACATATATATAGTTCTCCCACCGACGTTTTCATCCGAACGCAATTTCTCTCTTCAAAGCACAAAGCGTATAAACAATGAACTTTAAAATCTAGACTCTCTCTCTCTCTCTTTTGTGCGACGAGCAATAAAAAATGCGTAATCCCATTTATGGAGGAAGAGTCTGCGGAGGAATTCAAGCGGTAATTCCATTGCTGCGCCACTACGTTATAATAATCTCGTTTTCTACTCTCGCGTGTAGTGCAGTGCTACACACACACACACACAACTCGATGAGACGAAAAAAGCAGCGGCAATTTTATTTACGATTTTATTGTAAAAATAAAAGCTGAGCGAGGGAGGGACAGAAGTCATTGTTTATGAGCTGTGTACACACATATAGATATATAAACTGCAGAGAGATGACGGCCAAAGATTTTCAGCGTCAAAACGATTTTACGCTCGATAGGGAAGAACTTGATACTGCGCTGGAGTGAGAGTGAGAGATAGCCGGTCAGCGGAACGAGCGCGTTCTCGTGAAGATAATGCTTTTTTCCCTCCTTTTTTTATAGCCGAAAGGCCGCTATTTTTACGCGAGGCCCGCGAATCGACGTTTTACAGTATTGGATTATCGCGTTATATACGTGTGTGCTATGCTGTAGCGATGGGGGTCACGCGCGCAGAAAAGTACACACTCGCGCAAAGTTTGCAAAGGTGCGGGAAATTTTAGGAATCTCTGAAAACTCCGAGTATCCGCGGAATATATACATACGGAGGAGGAGAAGGAATGTCGGGTATTTCGAAATTTATATCGTATTGATCATTCGATCGGCAGCGGTGGACGTATACGCTGTCAGTGCGACGAGTTTAATTAATTTTAAATTAAAATAGTTCGCGTGCCAATTAGATCGAGGTATAACGCATACGGTGTTTAAAATTAGAACGATGCAAGGGCATAAAAATTGAACGAAACGAAGAAAGCTCTCGCAGCCCTGATGACTTGTACACGAATAAAGCGCGCCTCGAAAAACTATTATACACGAGCAACAAGTCAACGACATGCGCCAAAAGAACACGTTCATCGCCTGCATTTTTCAACTTTACACGCCATCTTCTCGCACACGAAAGAGCGACATAGCCCTCGGAATAACGTCCCTCCTGAGGATTAAATTTTCTCGGCGGTAAATCCAGCGCGCACTACTCCCATCGCTCGCGAGTAATTCGATGCGACGAAATTCCGCGTCAGCCAAAAAGCTACACCGAGTATATATAGCGCTACAAGGTATAGCTGTGTAGCTAACACGTCGTCTGCAAAAAATACCGACTCCTCGTCGTCAGGATTGATGGAACCGATTGAATTTTCGACGGAGCTTGAGAGCTTCCGTGCAGTGTACACACGCGTACTGCACACATACGATCACGAGTCGGGTATATATAAAAGAAGCGAGTTAGTTGCAGTGCTGCACTTACCATAAAACGAACAACATTTTGAGAGTGCCAAGCAAGTCGAAGCTCTGCTGCTCTGCTGCTGCGTCCGACCCAGTTGAGAGCGGAATCTGCAAGGGGCGAAGAAAAAACCAGTCAATACGTCGCTCTCCATAGCATATGTAACGCACATACACCCACGCATACAAAGAGTCATGCCAGCCGCCGCGCAAAAAGAACGAGGGACCCGTGAAAAGCTCTCGGTGATCCCGGCCAGCTGTAATCAGTTTGGCTTATACGCTGCGCGGGTATACAAGTTCCATTTTTTACTATATATACGCCCGAGCCATCGGTTATAAATACGAGGCTTATAGTTCTCTGTGCTGGTGCTGCACACGCGATAAATGCATAGCTGTGTATACGTACGCCGTGCGTCGTATTGTCGAGCGGGCTCTGTACGACAAGGACGAATTATAGTCGAGGCTACACAGGAATGAATGAAAAAAATCAATAGTCCGGCCGCCGACGACGACGACGCTAGTTTCTTCTCTTCCGCCTCGGACACACGACGTCGTGTTGGACGGCCGATTGTAAGCGTGTGTATGCAGTGTACTCAAGAGAGTATAGAGCTTTTGGCGTGTGTCGGGTCATTCTGGGGGAAAAAGGAGCTTTTCTCTCTCTCTCTCTCCGCGCCTTTGATCGCGGGAAAAGAGGATTTTCAGACGACGACGACGACGACGACGATGATGATGCGAGTTGGCTCATTTGCTGAGTGATTTTTTTTTTTTTGTGTCATCGGGTTCTGCTCGTTTTTAGGCGCTATAGACGAATTGTTCTCTCTTGAGCCTCTATGCATTACACGAGGTTTTCTTTTTTCCTGCTTTTTGCACATGGCCTGACCCGTTTCCTCTGGGGACGGATCATTAAAAACAAAAAAAGACTAGCCGCGTGTATGCATAGACTGCGCATAGTGAAAATATATTCGCATGTTGTTTTATGTAACGTAAAAGCCAAAGGGGAAAAAGTGCGCACTTTTGTGAAATATTCCTCCCCGCAGCGCGCTCTCTCGCGGCAACGAGCAATTTCATGCAGTTAGAGTGCAGTGTGTCGACGCAAATTTTATTGTAAAAAAAAAAGCTCTTATACGTCAATCTCGAAAAGCAATTCCCCGCAACAATTTTCACCGCCGAGATTACAATATGCGCAGCCCCCCGCGATATTGACTTTTGCAATCCTGCAAATTACGATGTATAATACTCCTTCTGCATTTCAATATTCGACGTCTTGAATTCCAGCGCCTTAGAGTTCCTATCGATATTTCCTCCTCCCGATTGTTGCCTATATACACCCTCGCTCTCTCTCTCTCTCTCTCTCTAAAAATACAGGTACGCTATATGCTCCTCCGACATTTTTCCATCGAAATGTACATCTCTCTCTCTCTCTCTCTCCTCGATTCTATTTTTCCTTTGACTATTTTTAAAAAGCGCACACGTATTCACAGCGTCGTCAGCTCTTCCAGCGGAAATAGTAACTCGCGCAATGTCACATATAGGAATCGAAAGAAAGGCAGGTATGTCTATTAAAAAAAAACTCTCTCTCTCTCTCGTGTAATTATACACACGGCACATCACACGTCCCTGAACTTGAAGCAGCGGCAAGCAGCAGTGGGAAAAGAAATAATGAGATGTCGGTTTTAATTATTCCTCGAGCGAAAATCCGATCCTTTATACACTCAGCTCGCGCCGCGAAATTAAAAGCTCGTACACGTATACAGCGGACACCCAATAGCGGGACGACGAAAATTCATCACATCAACTCGATATCCTTACGCGTATGTGTGAGAGATGAGAGAGTGATTATACAGTCCAATTAAGCAAATGCGTCAAGTCACGCGCGAGCTCTACGCACACACACACACACACGCGCGCGCGCGCGATATCGAAAGAGCAGCTCGCTCCGAAAAATCTCAAGAGAGAGAGAGAGGGACGCCAGAGAGCGGAATAAAAAAAGAAGAGGGAGCTGCTGCTAGGCGCACGTCGTAACGACCCCCTCGAACGGCCGCCGGGGCCGCCTTTATTATCGACACGCGCGCGCGCGCGCTTGACTTCCTCGCCTCTATACTCCCTGCGCTGCCTCCGCTGCATGTCTGCGTGTCTCTCTCTCTCTCTCTCTCTCAAAGGAAAAGAACTGGGGTGTGTGCACCTATATACGTGTATATAGGTGCACGTGCGCGGCCTGTGTAATAATCGCGCCGCGCCGACGCACCGCGAGTCTAGCCGATACTTTCCCTTCTTCGCGGCGCGGGCTTCCGCTTCGTCTTCTTTATTTTGATCGACGGGATACGTGTCACGAGGGAGAGGATAGCAAAGACTGTTATATATATATATATATATATATATATATACGTATATGTAGCTGTGTTTACAGCGTAGACTCGAAGGAGAGGGAGAGAGAACCTGTGTAAGCGTTTTCGGCGCTGATTGGACTTTGGCCGTATATAAGTGCGCGTGTATATAGCTTCTCGAGGGATATATTGAATTTTCGCAAACGCTGTTTGATTTGCGCCCGAGAGAGAATGGATAGCTCGCGCGTCGGGAGTTTGGTTTAAACAAACCCGTCATTTGTTAGCTTTATCTCACGCGTGGCGCAGTATACCAGTATTTTACGATAATGTTGATACCAGAAAAAAATAAAATATCCTCGAGGCAAACAAAAAATACAGAAGAAGAAGAAACGAGAAGAGCGTAATTAGCTCTGAAAGTTATGAACAAGTGTACGAGCGCGCGCAAGTAGAGAACATCCGGGCACGGTCAGACGCCCCTTTGGAGAATAACGAAACTTTATACGTATATATACGTGTATATAGTATACACTTACTCGTCGGTGCGCGTTATGAATAGTTGCTATGTTTGTTGTACACTGTATTGTATGTAGACGAGTAGTCCGATGGTAAACAGAATATACGGCCTAGTTTTTCAGGTCCGACCCTATATATCTTTTTCGCGTGTGCTGTGTACAACACGTAAAGACGCCTCTTTTGTTCGCTCGGCAGAGACGTATGCCCAGCGATTTTTCTCGATACTTTGAATATAAATACGTACTACGTACCGTATTAATCTATCAATATAGTTGGACGTTAATGCATGCGATGTATATATATGTATTAATAGACGAACAGGGGTATAAATACGCAAACGACTTATACTGACCCTTTTCTCGAGAGCGGAGTTCAATTCCTTAGGTTACTGTATTATGTATACACGCGCAGTAAATGGCTTTATTGTGTCCAGAGCGCACGGCTGCCAATAAACGGGCTTACTTGTGTGTAATAATTTACAGCCGAAATGTGTGTGTGCATGCGATAGTCACCGTGGAGAATTCCGAAATTGTATTCCCCGAGCTTTGAGTTATGCGCTCGCTACATTGCGAGCCTGTGTGTACAGGTGTGCGAAGGGGAATTACTCGTTCCGTGAATTATTTCGCCTGTTTACCAAAAGACAAACGCCCGCTGCATAGCTTCTCTCGATGTTTACTGCAAATCAGCTCTATTCATCTGATAATATTAGCGCGAAAGTTTGAAATGTGGGACACGTACAGAAATGAAATACCGCAGTGCGATTATCGGCTGATTTGACGGAGTGAATTTCCGATTGCTCGTCAGTAAAAAAAGAGAGAATTGAGTCCCGCCGCATCCCTTTCCTCGATCGCGTCTTCAGCGGCTTTTCAATTTCATCGCGTCGCGAGCTCGACGATGCAAGAGATTAATCCGAAATTGCGGGGAATAATCAAGCACTTATCGATTAATCATCATCGGCCCCTTCGATGCTGCTGCTCTGCTTCAGCCTACATATGTACATACACATCGTCGTCGAGTCCAACGACCCCCTCTCTGCACATCTGAATCCCAGCCAAGATCCATCTCTCTCTCTCTTAAAAAAAAAAAAAAAAAGAAAACTTCCAGCACTGCACACACACACACGTATACATAAAATTTCGCAGCGCGACTATATAGCTCTCGGCGGCAGCAGCTGTTCCTGCATAAGCGGGCGGCACGCCAAGTTCGCGCGCGCATTAGCCGAAAATCCATAAGCCAGTGTGGCGCGACGGTGCGTCTCGTCGGGGCCGCGATTGCGCGCTGCTGCTGCTGCTGCCGCTGGCACTTCCGGAGCTGAGGGTGTGGAGACGACGAGGCGTGAAAGAGACGTGGGCCAGTTTTCGAATTGATATGCCATGGCGAGTATAATCGATATCGACGGCCTTTAAGAGCGCCGCGGTTACAGGCCTTTACGAGCTAAAAATTAGCCGGAGATCCTTAATCTCCTCTACTGCGGGACCGGTTAGCGTAATCGCTGAAGTTTAGCGTCAGAGCTTGTTAAAGCGCGCCTCGAGCCTCTGGAGAGAAAGAGGAATTTTACGAAGCGTGAAACTGCTGCACCTGTAATTTTCGAAACAATTCCGAGCTCTTTTTCTCTCTCGCTTCGCCTCTTATAAACCCAAGAGACGAGAGAGACTTCTTCATCTCCCCTTTCGAAGATTTATTAAAAAACTTTTCGAATAAAACGCGAAAGAGACACTATACCTACGAATATTTCTCCGCCAAAAAGTCTCTGGAGAAAAAAAAAAAATATTCCCTCGTCGACGAACACATCAGCGAAGAAAAGAACGAGTATCCGCACACGAGAGCGGCGTATAGAGCATCAGCCTATTTTAAAAATATTGGATTTCAGAGTAAAGCCTCAGCAGCAGCGCCGGCACTTGCGCGACTACGAGCGAAATACTCCATAGGATGGTATTATACTCTCGAGCGGGCGCAAAAAGCCCGCGCGCCAGTGCGTCTTTCGCTTTGATGCAGTATATATACCTTTTCTAATGCAGGCGCGCGCGCTTAGAAACGAGCTCTCCCTCTATACACGCCTTTTCTCTCGGAGGAGTGCGCACTTCGGTCTGCTTCTTTCCCTGCATTCTTACATTCTTACAGCGCATAAATACGTCGTACGTATAGAGGCACGTAATGTACAGTGCAATATAACGCGGGGGAAGTGTGTACAGCGCGCGAACGTGATTGATGCGTCGAGGAGCGGCGACGGGATGTACAATTCCTGAATGATGGAATGCCGTGTGCTGAGCGTGTACGTATGTGTAGGTGTACCGGCTACCTTTATACGAGCCGAGAATCTCTCGTTTCATTAATTTCATTTATGCGCGAATGGCTTTTCACTTCTTCGTCGGAGGTTGTGACGACGCGCGTGCGACGATTAATTGTGCAGTGCGTTTTTTTTTCTTCTCCTCCGTCACCGCCGTAGTGCGTCGTTTATAATTGGATCGATTGCTGGCGGAAGCTCGTTTCACGAGGACTCTTTTTCAAATCTTTTTACAAAAGCCCCATCAGCAGAGAGTGTGAGAGTGAATAAAAGGACGATGTAATTGAATGCAGAGAGGGAAAGTTGTAAAAAAAAAGTTGGTTGCATAACGGAATTATACACGATGCGCAGAGAGTAGCTCGAAGTTCGCGCCGCATACTCGTCGAATATATAAAAACTTATAATTAGCCCTCGGAGGGGCAGTAAAAAAAATTTTTTATAGGAGCAATTATAACCGACAAGATTTACTCCCTCTCGCTACACGTGACTTAGAACAAGGAGAGCAGAGTAAATTCCGAATATCAGCCGAAGAAATACATAAGCTACGTTATTTATAGGAGTCGCCGAAGATTATGCCCGAGTCAGTGTACAGGGGGAGAAAAGCGCTCTCTCCGGTATACACATTAGTGCCGGCCCGGAAAACAGAGACGGATTCCGGCGGGGCACAATAAACTTTTTGCTGACCCGACGCGAAAAGTGCTCTCTCCGCGCTCGTGTATTATATCAGCCATTCGTTCCCTTTCCGCCGCACAGCTGATGAACGCGCGTAATTCTTTTAATTATACCAGCGATTTCGACCCCGACGTATCATCGTAAAGAGACAAGCGCGTGTGTATATGGCGCATGGAACAAACGACGATTGTTTGCGTGCATTGTGTGCGCGCGCGGCTGCTTATACGAACACGCGCCGGAGGTGCAGTTTAAAACTGAGCGCACGCAACAGGCAGCAGGTGCGGTGTGAGAGGCTTTTTAGGCTGTTTTTTTCTCTCTCTCTCTCTCTTCGTATTCTCGTGTCTTTGTTACTGTGTTACACTTATGCATAGACTGCGGGAGAATCGATGCTCGCGCGTTCGGATCGGAGGGACGAGCGTATATAATTGAAAGGTGTGTGTATGGGGCGGCTTTGCAGCAGCAGCGTGTCTAATTATAATACGGATATACGTTCGCGCGCGAGCGCAGATATGTGTGTCAGCGGCGATGAGCTATGCGATAATTAGCGGCGAGGAAGGAGGTTTATATATGTGTGTATTTTGAATCGAAACGAGGCGTGTACACGTGGAACCTGGAAATGGGTTCTGCTTTTGAAAATATATGCAACCCGTGTAATTCTCGCTTAACGGGGTGAATAGATCTCGGGTGTGAATATTACGAGAGAGCGAAGCGCGACGTCGCATCAATTAGCGAATTAAAAAGCCTGTGTAAAGAGTAGCTGCTGCGGCATATCGGAAAAGGCTCCCTTTTCTCCTTACACTCGCTCGCTCCGAGAGTCGTACAGCAAACGAGCGCAGAGCTTTCACCCGCGCTTGCCAGTGAGAGAGAGAGAGCTGCAATAAAAATGAGATCGATGTCGGATTCGCCGCAAACGGATTTTCCCTCCTACGCAGATAGCCGAGCCGAAATTCGGCCCGACTTCGACGAGGCATCCCCCGGCGCGTGAATATTGCAAGCGCACACACCTCGAGAGGAATCAATCGCCGAGACGAGCTTTCGCCTGTGGATGTATATAGGTATAATACGCGCGCGCGAGAATCCTTATTAGGACTCGAGGGGCTGGAAGTCACTCGATTTACAAGGGTGTACTCGCCGAACGAGCGCGAGCCAAGAGAGATACGTACGTGAGATAGAGAGAAAAAAAATTTCGAATTACATGCAGGCGGGGAGTAATTAGCGTAAGAAAACAGCCGAGCCCGCGCGGAAATTCAGCACCGGTATGCGAGCGCAAACACACACGTATATATAGAGAGGAGAGAAGAAGCGGCGGACGAAGCATCGGGGGGAAGATAGAAGTGTCTCGAGGGGTGCAGAGGCTCGCGCGCTCGCTCGCGGAAAGATAAAAGAGAGGGAAGGAAGAATATAAATAAGAGCAGCAGAGGCCCGCGTTTAGTAGTAGGGGAAAGAACAACCTGCGGCCGGCGCGACTGACTCCCTCCACGTATACACATACACAATCGCACCCACACGCAGAGGGGCTGCTGCTGTATAGGGTCGCAGTGACGTCGGAGGGTGGCCGCACCGCCGCCGCCGATCAATACCGTGCCACGCCTCGGCGGAGCTTCTCTCCCTTCTCTCTCTCTTACTCTTCCGTGAGATGCGCGAGGAGTGGGAGTCTTAACCTGCAAAATCGAACTCCGCACCGGCTCTCTCTCTCTCTCTCTCTTTTCGCACACATCGATCCGGACGCGAGGAGGCTTTAATCCCGCGAGCGGCGGACAACAGCCAGCCGCACCGCACGTGCCGACACGCGTGCGGATCTCTGAAAATTATGACATGCAGCTCCCACTCTCTCTTTCGCTATATAGGTATAGAGAGAGAGAGAGAGAGAGGAGCGGCGCGCGGCGCGATCTATATTAGCCGGGCGGCGAAAAGCCTGCATCAGCCGCGGAGGAGGCTAACCTCAAGTGGCAGCGCCGCGCGCGCGGTGCAATACACTTGCCACACAACGTAATCGACTCGGCGAGGAATATCGAATGTGCGAACGTCGGCGGCCTACATTGAAGCGCTACTAGCGGACCATTACATAATTACAGCTGCTGTTACTACTGCCCGCTAGCCTGCTACTACTTGCACTCACCTGCGCACCACGACGACGATAGCACTGACGGTGATAGCGCTGCACCGCTGCTCCGATCCGCTCTATGCGTGCGTGCCACGGGAGACGGTCACCACTTTCTCACTCGCGTGTCCGTGTGTCTACGGCTATACGTCGACCAACGAGCCAAGCGAACGCACGTTACGACTGCATGTTTCCTCTTCCTCTCGTTTATCTTTCTCGGCCTGCGTGTACCGTGTGTGTGTGTATTGTTGTCGCGCGGGCGAGAGCTGCAGTAGGATTAGGCACTAGGTGCGACGACGGACGGCAGCGTCGACGAGCGGCTGACGTCACTGCGGCAGCGGGCAGCACTACTAGCGGCACCAGCAGCAGCCATCATACGTCGAGCCTTTCTCTCTCGCTCTCTCCGTCTGTCCGTGTGTCCGTGTGTCTGTTGTGCGTTGCTGCTCTTCTCCCGACTCTCTCCGGACACGGCCCCGCGTACTCGATCGACTGCGCACACTGTCGTCCGGGTGACGACGGCGGATTCACACGCGAATTTCTGCACGTAGGAGATAAAGCGCGACGGACAGCACAGCGCGGGCTACTCTGCGAGAGAGAGAGAGAGCTGGCTCCAGAAGCCGCGATGGCTCGTATTTTTCTGCCCGCGCAGCCGCACACTACTGCAGGTGGACGGCCGAGGAGGGGAGCCCACCGCTCGACACGCCTCCGCAGGGCGATTGGTCGCGCGGGGGGAGCGCGCCAATTGACGGATTTTTTGAATGAATCGAGATAGCTCGGGGTAGATAGGATTATATACTTTATACGTCGCTATGATGATTGTCGAGATTCAGATCTCGTCCGCGGTCGAGTTTTTCCCCGCTTATAGTTTAGAACGCCCGACGTGCCACTACTTAATACTTATTGCCGCGGGTGTGTAATTTGATTTGGATCTCGAGAGGGTGCGATGTGCAGCTTTTTTATTGTCTATATGCGGGACTATACGGCGTGTTTTTGAAATAAGCTTATTGACCTATGAGAATATGAGATCCGGACCGATACGCATGCGCGCTTACACCGATTCGAGCAATTTATTCGGTTCTCGCTATACGCGAAGGAGGAGAGGAAGAGAATGAGATATGTAGGTACTTATATACGTGTGCGTGCCGTTACGAATCGAAGCTGCGCACGATGCTCCGAATAGATAGTGCGCGGTTAAAGTTTTGACTTGGCTCATTTGGAGTTTAGATGGTTTTCTTTAATCTTTTACTCTAGACAACGTATCGCTTTGTTGCGAAGAACATTTAGAAGTAGTTCGAACAATTATCGCAACACTGAAGGAGCAAATCAAACTCTCGAGAAATTTGAAGGCGCATTTAAAAACCGTTTCGCACCGATCCCTACTGCACTAATATATAATTCTCGATCCGCGAGTCTGACCCACGTGGTCAGTTCGATTCGGCTCCGTTCCTTATTCTTATGCCAAAAGATCACGATATACTGACATAACAACTTATAACGAGTGCCCGATCATAATATAAAGATTACAAAAACAGTACTTACGGTCTGCAAAATCATGCAGTCGTCGAGTTTGACGTCGATGCTAAAGTTGGATCCGCAATTTGTCGACTGCGGACGACGCAGCTAAGGAGATTCCGTTTATTCGTTGAACATTGCACCGATCAAGTGCGGATATGGCAACGTTCGTGTCAAGAGTCAATCAGATCGATGCCGTGCAGCTCGACGATGAGATCTACAAGGTCCTGCGAAGTCAAACGGACGAGATAACCAAGTATTTCGTTCCGGGAAAGGTAGTCAAGTGGCGGCCGGAGATCGACGTTCTCGTCAAGTATCTGATATGGAACTACTCGCTGAAGACCAACAGCTCGAGCTTCGGCCAGAGGCTGCTGAATTTGTCCTACAAGAATTTGGATAGAAGAAAAGCTGTGCTGCTGTTCTTGTTCTTATCGATACCCGATTACCTTCGGGAGAGACTGGTGAACGAGAACTTCATTCTGGAGAGGTTGCCGTCCAACTACCAGAGAAGCAAGTACAAGGGTTACATCGAACAGGTGGACAACTTCTTCCATCTGTTGAATTTTATTTGGACTTTCTTCTTTCTACACTTGGGCAATCAGCCACGATATGTGGAAAAACTCTTGGGTATTTACAATCAATCTTCCACCATGAACAAACCCAGATCCATCGGATACTCATACATGACCAGGGAACTGCTGTGGCACGGTTTGATCGAACTGTTCACCATCAGCTTGCCGATGATAGACTTTCGGCGCATTCAAAAGTTGTGGAACAGTCTGTGGTTACCCAAGAAGAAAGAGAAAAGCATCGTTGTTAATTGTAAACTGGAGGCAAATGCAATATGCTCTTATTGCAGTCAACCACCAATTCTACCCAGGTGGGCAGGCTGCCCCCATGTTTTTTGTTATTATTGTTTAGAGGCCCTATTTACCATCATGGATCCTTACAAATGTCCAATCTGTGATGACGAATTATTTTCCACTGATATGAAGACATATTTGAATGTTTGATACTTTTGTATAAATTTAAGACTTTATTAAAAATAGTGATACAAAAAATTGTTTTTTTCTTATATCAAACCAATAATCATCAATATGAAGGTATTAGCATTCATTATCGTAATAAAGTATAATTGTATATTAGGTATGTATGTAGAGTGTGCACACGTACAGAAACATACACTCACATTCCCATATTTTTGTGTATATCCATTTGAAAGCTAATAAACTAATTATTATAGATACATCATTTTAAAAAAATATCATTCTTAAGTCTTATAAAATGCTTCTTCCCATGACGCATTGATTGCAACATATACACATAAGAGCCAAAATGCTTCATTTACCAAAACACAACATGAACAATTAAAAGACTGTCTTCTGGTTCTCGTCTGTCTATATAGTCAACTACTATTTTTCTCACATGTTAATGATCTGCTTTCTATTTGGTACCATATACTAAATTCTCTCTCTTTAACATTACTTTATTTTACTATATTTTTTATAACTATGATTAACAGTTGAAAACAACAATATTTAATAACAAAATCAAATTGTAGTAGAATAAAAGAAATGATGAAATGAATTAATGATACAAATATGTAGCTGATCAACATGCAAGAAAAAATAAAGCTAACCATTGCTGGATTTTACATAATTAAAAACGGAAAAATCGGTGATTGTTTTTGTCATGATCTTTGCCCAAAAGCAAGAAATGTCAAAAAGTCTGCAGTTTTACAAAAATGTATGGTGTATTAATCCGTTATTCAATCATTGTGGCTCGTATGCATTTTTCAAAATCGCAGTCAGGTGCTTTACTGCATACCTCAATTAATATAGTCTCATGTTAACGCTAATACTTAATCATTTATTTATGTATAAATTTAATTTCCATTCCTTCTTTGTATAATTTATTTTCTTCTAATTTCTGTTGTAACCAGCGCACCAAGCAAAGGAACAAAAGGCACCTTGGTAATTTCATGTTTCACCTTAACGCAGGTATCGCAAGGGTTTTATCACCATCATCAATTGTAAACACCCTAGACGCTCTTACATCAAGTACAATAAATCATTGAGAAGAAGAAATAATAGTACGCTTGTAAACAATCACATAGACACATTTTAGCTTACTAACGATAGTTCACGCGTAATTCATTCGAAAACATATTTCAATAATTATCTCAAGCATATTACCAACAACAATAATAAACGCTTAAAACTGTACAAGCTTAGTCAACAACTCTCAGCGGTAAAATCGTTCGCTAGGTAAACTCAGAAAATTCTGTTTGAGAATCGGGTTCTATTGCAAATTTATAAATAACGAACAGAATTTTATTATCAAACGCTTCCCGACAGCTGGTATTAAGAGTGAGTTTTACCTAACGTTACATTTGTTTGCAAAAAAAAAAAAAAAAAGAAAAAAATGCTTTAAAATTGTTAAATAATTTATAACGAATCATATATAGAGATATAATAAACATGTGCTGAGCGTGTTAGTGCGCGTACAATTGTGAAAAAGAGAGACAGAGAGAGTTCGCTAAAGAAAGAGATAAAAGAGTAAATAATACTTTGGTCCTTTAAAATTTTACTATTCGAGTTATACTAATAACAAGTACTGAATAAATTACTTTAAAAATCAAGAAATACCGGCTATTCCATCATTACAAACGCGTTATTACACTTCGTCGAGTATATAAATTACAATTTTCAAAATTTGAACGATGTATCAGGCCGAGGTCAATATAGTTCCAGAAAATTTCCAAAAAAAAAGAAAAAAAAATTTAAACAGGCTTACGCGGAGAGCACAGTAGCACAGGGGCACAGTATTTGCGACGCTTATTCGTCATCATACAATAATTTGTTAATAAACGGTGTAAGTCTGTTTAGACCGTTATATACTTCATTCCTTTCTCCGTTGCGAGATTATATAGGTACAAAAGCTTGACTATATCACTATACTCTTAACTTCTACTCTTAACTCCTTAGGAATAAAGCTCTCTTATCTTATTAATAGAACAACTAGAACGTGTTTCTCATCATCACAGACAAACGCGCGCCACGGCGCGATGTAAAGTCGACTAAGACGTATTCAGCGAAATTTCATACGCATTAATGTGTCACACACAGCGTCTACACACCTGTGCTCTATGTCTGTTTGTCTGTCTCTTCTCTTTCTTTCTCTCCCTCTCTATCTCTCTCTCTCTCTCTTTCGCTTCATTACAACTCTTTCGCTCTTTCTTCCTCTCTCGGTCTCTCTTTGAGAGTTACGCATGCATCCGTTTCTATTGCTTTTATTTATCGTCTTATTTTAATTTCTTTCTCGACGAATCGAGAACGACATTTTAGAACAGTATTCTATAATTTTTGTTCAGTCGTTCGACGGATGCATCATGCCACCTTAATTAATTAGACGAACATGCGCGCAAAGTATAATTCGCGCGAACGTGCGGCCGCGTGAATAATTTTATATATAATCATGAAAAGCAGAAAAACAAATTAACTTATTCTGCGACTTATATCTAGATCGCACCGCCTGGGCGCTGTTATAGTATGAACACGTGCAAAAAAAAAAATGAAAAAAAAATAATAATAATAAGTATATAATAAAGATAACGAACTAGGATACTCGTTGGACTAGTGTCTGTTCGAAGCAAGAGAAAGCGAAATGTATCAGCAAACCTCCATAAGTGACAATGTTTATGTATAGCATTAAAATTACGCAACAACTTTCATGTGTAACTTGCTTCGCTTTTTTGCCCATCGCATTTTTTAGGAAGCACACTTGATTTCATTACCAATTATTACTTTCGAGACTGCATTTGCGAACCGGCGTCGGCGGTGTCGCTGATGCGCTCGATGAGAGCGAAGCGAATTTCCTCTCTGCTCCCGGTGCTGCACTGCCGGAGAACGGACTAGTTCGCTTGCTCATTTCTGTAATGAGGAAACGATGTCATTAAACGGCTGCTAATCGGAAATGAACGATCATATCGGACGGAATTAAATACCAACCAGAAATTAAAAGCATTATTTTGCGTCTAGCTCCCCATGCAGTTATGCCGATCTCTACGAGATCTTTTTCCACAAGCGACGGGAAAGTTGCCATATCGACTTCATGGGATGCGAATAGACCTAGCAAATACAATAAAAAGCAAATTTGTAATTTTGCAACGTGCGAAATGGCTTGTGCAAAACAGTATCATGCGTAAAATTAGCAATAAACGTTGAAAAAAACTTACGGATGTATTTTTCAAGACCTACGCTGGTTAGCATGCTAGCGAGATCAGAGTAGTTTTGTGATGTAATTTTCTTCAACTGGAAGTTGGGCATATTGTCGAGATAGTTGGAAGTCATGCCGGTAGCTTTGGCATTCGAGCTGTCGTCTTTTGTCGAAGTTACGCCGAAGTCCTGAGCGGACGTAAGATTCGTTGGCGTAGTTGAGTCTTTCCATAAAGATGAGGTTTGACCCAATGAATCCTGAAAAAAAAAGACAAACTTGAAACCCGCTTCTAGAAATAAATTACAGAAGCCTTATTATCTATTGACTTACACTACTGTTTTCGGTAGCAGAACTCAATTCGGGAATCGTTTGACTGAATCCGTATCCTGACCAAACGGAAGTAGGAACTCGATAATCGTTCGCGTTTGGCTTGGTCTGCATGGCCTTTAAGGCCAACAGTTTTTTCTGTTCGTAATCGAACGTCATCGTGGAAAAGTCTTGTAAATTCGACTGCATATCTAGCTGCGTCGTTTTTTTCTCGTTGCCCGTAATTAGAGAATTATTGGCAAGAGTCAAATCGGATAGCACATTTGATAAATCTGAACATCGAGATAACATTTTAGTTTAAGCAGTTTTTCTTCTTTTACAAATTTTATACACTTCATTAAGATTTATATAGTTACCAAGATTCGAGCTCATTTCGGAAGAACAACCAGAAGAATTAGAGTTTGGATCAATTGGCGAAACGTTTCGTGGACTTAAGGCTGGACTCGAAAGTGAACTCGAAACACTGCTTATTGTAGAGAAAGCTGCGATGAAAACAAATTAATGAAGATTTTATTAACAAATTCTCTTAAAAGTGGGCTTAGGGAGGGCAGCAGCTAAAGGAAACGCAGTCATTCAAATTTTTAAGTTTCACATTTAATAAGAATAGAAATTATAAGGAACATATAGCAGAAAGAAGGAAGAAAAAAACTTTCAAGAACTTAAATAGTATACATATGTGTAATATAGAAAGATAGAAAGAAAATAGTATCACAATAGCATAGGGTTGAGTGAGATAGAAGTACAAAATATGATAGAGAGGAGCCAAAACATACACGAGGAAAGCGAAAGAAGGGATAAGGACATGGAGAAGCAAACGATTGACACAAAGATAAAAGAAGCAAAATACAATATGCAAAAAATGCAAAGAATGTTAAAAAAATGTAAGCAGGATAGAAGGTAGAAATGCGTTACGCGAAAATAAAAAATAGTCTAAAAGTGCAAAATAAGAATGTTATTAGATAAAAGCGACAAATGTAATAAAATGTAAGCAAACAAAGTACAAACTAATACTGATAGAAAAATAAGTCTGATTTGTGTAACTGAAGAAACTATCAAGAGTCTAAACACGACTAATTAATCAGCAATAATATAAATTAAATAGAATGGATGAACCAAGTCAATTTCTGGGCCTCTAACTTCTTTTTCGACTTTCATCGATGAAAAACAACACTTACCACCGCTATCCTTGCTGTCGTTAGCGAAGAGACCACTGTTCCGCATGCCGCTTAAAAAGGCCCCACTGAGAGAAGAGTTGAGACTAGTATTAGAATGCATATGTGCTCCTAATCCCATCAGTCCTTTGGCAGCGTTATGCAGCGCTTGTTGCTGTTGTTGTTGCTGCTGTTGTTGCTGCTGCTGCTGCTGCTGCTGTTGTTGCTGCTGCTGCTGTTGCTGCATTGTCAACAGATGGCTCAAGTGGGGCGGATAAGCGTATGCTGGCGTTAGGTGATTCGCATGTATGGATATCGGCGAAAAGAGGGATGTTGGTACGGGGGCGAGAGTCCAGTGCGCAGGGAAACTCATTGTATTAGATGGCGAGGGATGCAGGCTTGGGCTCGGAGACAGTCCGCAAAAGGATGACGGTGGTGTGCTTACGCAAGAACCGCTGCTTGGTACGTTTTCTGAAAGATTAGACACAATATAAAATAAAAATTGTTTCACTTCAATCGACTGCTAGGCAGAAACTCACCGTTGATAATGAAGGGTCCCAGGGGTACAGAACCACCTTGTAGAATGAAGCTCGTCGAGTTCGAGGCCACGTAAGTCTGCGGGATATCGGCGGTGACTTTAGGTTCATCCAAACCTAAGAGCTGTCGTCTGGCCTCGTATATGTTGCTGGCATTTCTCTCGATGCCTTTGACGACGATAGAGAGCGTACTCTGTTTAGGCTTGTGACGAATGTTGATGAAAACGTCCAGCGATTGCATCAGTCTCGACACGTCGTCTGTCGTAACAGTGTTGATCGACTTTTCCGGTAGATCGAACATCAGTACTAACGGCAGCGAACCCTGTAACGCAAAAAGTGTAAATTAACCGTACAGTTTAAATGGATTAGTTAAAAGATGAATGAATAAAATAATCGATGTACGAACCATAAGTTGCTGGCGTGCTAAGTATACATTGTGAATAGAGCCAGTAATGGTAACGTTGCTTTTCTTCAAGCTCGGTATATTTGGATCGCCTGCATCAGGAAACATGATCTGCGTGGCAGTGGTCTGCATGATCGACTTGAGATTGTTACTCTGTTTGCCCAGGACAACGCTGTGATGTTGAGGAGATATCTCCATGGACATCTGTACCTGGATTTGGCTCTGCAAAAAAAAAGTTGGCGATTGAAGTGGAGACATCGAGAGAAAATAAAATATTGAAAGCTCGGAGCTCGAAATGAAAAAATGGAAGTTTACTCACAGCCAGGGTCTCGCACATGTGATGAATGAGCAGTACAGTCGCTTCTTTGACTTTCTGAACCTCCCATTCGCAGCCCTTGACCACGACCAGCGTAGCGTGAAGCTTGGGCCTGGTACGAAACATCACCTGAACGTTGTACTTCTCCTGGATCTTGACGATGTAGGGCGAAGTGGAGAACGGCGTAGTGTTGGCCGCGGTAGCGATCTGCGAACTGTTGCCCATCACCGGTAGCTCGAACGAAAAGATTAGCGGCGTCAGGGTCTGAATTGAAAGTAGAGCGAATTAGATAGGGTAAATTATCGCAAATTCTATTAAACTAGAATGCAGGTTTATCGGTATAACACACCCGAACGCGAGCGCGGGCTTTCTCGACACCTTCCATATCACCGGCGATCGAGACCTGGTTGCTCTTCTCCTGATGGTTGCTGCGATTGCTGTCAGGGAAATGAATGTGACAGCTGGTCTCCTCCATGACCTTCTTGATGGTGAGTCCACCCTTGCCGATGATGTGCGAGTGGTCGGTGTAGCTTACGTCCAGCTTCATAGTCACCCGGTTGTTCTGCTGCACATAGATAAACAAACGCGAGCTTTAGCCAAGAATTTTTTCCCAGAGAACGAATCGCACAGCTGGCTGCGCTATCGCGTACCCGTGTGTCCAGAACCTGGGTTATCTGCTCCTTGGCCATGCGCACGTTCTCCTGGAGACCGGCTACTTTGATGTGCGGATCTGTAAACAATAAAGCTCGTTAAAATTGGGCCCACACATACGCGCGGTTTCTCTATACCGATGAAAACAGGAAAGTCGAAAGACATCAGACACACACACACACACACACACTCAGCACTGCATCATATTATACGCGGACTTTATGCAACTAATTCTTTTCATTGCCGCTGTCAAGATAATGAAACACGCGCAGCGATCGACGACGTGCGCTACACGCACTCTCCTCTCCCGCGGGCGAGAGATATAGCGAGCGAAGCTCCGCGAAATTAATAATAATGACCGAAAGCGAGTTGACGAAAAAAATATTCGCTGATGCAGAAGCTCTGGCTCAGCGAAATTTCCATTCAAACGAGCCGTGAGCGCGCGCGCGCGAGAGAGAGAGAGAGAGAGAGAGAGAGAGAGAGAGAGAGAGAGAGAGTGAGAAAAAAACGAAATTGAAATAATTCGCGAGAATCGGAGCGGCGTTTATTATCGAAGCGGCGGAAAAATTCGCGCACACGCACACAGGCATTCGCTTCATCGATCGCGATAAAGCGCATCAGAAATAACGAGACTCACCCTTCTTGGACTTGGCGCCGATCTTGAGCCTCGAGGGCCACGTTATGAAAGTGCTAGTCTCCTCCATGACCTGCAACATACACAGAGAGAAAGAGCGAGCGTAGATACGCTCAGGTCAGCAGTCGGTTCTCCTCCACCACATAGCGCGCGACGACGACCTTCGCGGACTGTACACATACGTATGCGTCCCTCTCTCGAGAGCCCGGGCCAGAGCGATAACGCACTCACTCTTTTCTCTCTCTCTCTCTCTCTCTCTCTCTCTCTCTCTCTCTCTCTCTCTGGCTCTCCCACTACTCTCGTGTCTCGCGGTGCGATGATGTCTATACGACAGCGTGTTTTAACGTAAGTACACCTTCTTGCAGAGCCGACTTATCTGTGCGCACGACGCGCTAGTACTGAGCTTGTGGTGTAAGTGAGCGGTTGAGCCGAGGCTCGAGACAGAGAGCGAGAGAGCGAGAGAGCGAGAGAGCGAGAGAGCGAGAGAGATAGAGAGAGAGAGAGAGTGAGAGATATACTCTTTTTTGGCTTTTTTCTTCGACCAGAGCGAGTCGCCGGCTTATTTTAGACGGACGAGGAAGGTGTGTGTAATGAGACTCTATACGCGCGCACGAGAGAGTTAGAGAGACGGGTTCTCGACCACTGCACTCTGGACAGACTCGTTTTGTGCATATGCGCTTGCTCGCGCAAGCCCCGGATACGTGTACGCTGGAATGCGAGAAATTTTCATCGCTCGATACTTATAGCCAGTGTGCTTTTTGCAGCGCGCTCCGATTTTTGGATGCGCGACACTGTGCGTGTGCCTATGAGCGAAATAGATGTGGTGAAAGTTATGCGCGAAATTCGTTTAGATAAGTCTTACGTAAAAACGAGCCGGGCGAAGAAAAAAAAAATCGTTCAAAGTCAACGTAAACTTGGAGCGACGTGGCCGGTTCTCGAGAGTGAAAATACCTACGTGTGTGTGTGTGTGTGTGTGTGTGTGTGTGTACGTTATAGTTAAGCGAGACGCAGGGGAAGTTTCCGCGTCGAGCGGAAAAATTGTCGAGCCGATATACCGGATACCAGCTTCTATAAATCTCGAGTGAAATTTCCCGAATAAACATTTACTACGCGCAGCAGACAGTCTCGAGCTGATAACCGCGATCTATCTATAAACGCGAGAAATTACGCATTCGAGTCGCGCGATCGCTTGCATAACCCCGCGACGAGACGATGCACATGCCCATACCTCCTCGTAGCATCACTTCTGCTGCTGCTGTTCCTCCCGCTGCTTGCGCTGCAGAAACTCGCTACATAACGCGCGCCGTCCTGTACACCTCCGAGGAGCGGATATTATCGCGTACACACGGACGCATTCGGATGCGCGCGCGTGTGCGTATTGTATACTTATTATCAAACGCGCTACGAATTTTTCTCTCGATTCACGCGCACATCAGCCGCGGGAGAACGAAGAGGCGGACGGGCCGAACTGAGGCCGCTCGCGCGCCTGCAGGCCGGCGAACGTATTATATTTAAGCCGGCCCTATAAATAATCACACCGACTAGTCGCAGCTTCTTCGGCACATAATTCCAGCTGCTGCTGCTGCTACTGCTACTGCTACTGCTACTGCTGCGCGCGAGCGCTTTACGCAACCGACATTTACGAATTACGTGATACACTCTCTAACACACACACACTCGCGCGCGGCGCGGCTGATAACGCGACGGACTTTTTTTGCGCGCGCCGACTTTTTTTAGTGCTCGCTCGTGTCTTTGCTCGTGCCACTGAGAGAAAAGAATCCTCGACACAAAGAAGAATTATTAACTGTTAAGATAATTGGATTAAAATATGGAGAAATCCAAGCGTTTTAACAGTTAGTTTTTCAGATTTTTTCATTTTCGTAACTTTCTTTCCATCGACCAAAAATCGCTAGCACTTTAAAATTACTTGCTTTTACTTCTCATTATCATTTAGTATCGCTCTGAGACTATTCGATGTTGAAAGATTCTTCGTTTTTGCAAAATATATTCGAATGACAGCACGACCGGTATCATACGAATATAACCTTACACATAACCCCGCTTTTCTGTGTGCATGAAACTATCACAAAAGTATTTATGCATACAGAATCTTCGACTTCATCGAACGAGCCCCACGATATTTTAAATGTTGCGCATCAATATGCTTTCTTCCAGGTACGTAAAAAAGCATATCACGCGTGAAATAGTATAAACGCTTGTATACGGGTCTCCGATTGCCTCGCGTTATAGTCGCGTGCCGACGAGTCGCGCTGTTGCTGCACTCGGTCGATAAGTTTTTACCGACAGTGCGCCACAATCGCTGAAAAATTCCTAAATCCTTAATAGTTATAGTATATTATGACATTGTTGTGGGAGATGGTTTTCTACCTTGCTCGAGGTTTTTCGCACGAGCGAAGCGAGTTTGAAAATCGAGCAAGGTAGAAAAACACCTCCCACAGCAGTCTCATACGATATTTTATAGCACGACAACCTCAAAATCGACATTAAAGTTGGCATTTTGAGGTTAGCGTGCTATAAAGAATTTTTCTCTTACTATGAAGAAATTTTCGTTTGCAACGTTTATGAAGAGAGAGGCGGACGTAAGCAGCGGCGGCTTTATCTGGACGCAGCCGGGAAGTGCCGCAGGTCGTCTTGCGCGTGTGTGTGTGAGAGAGAGAGTACATAAGGGGATAGGAGAGCCGAGGCTGGCTTACCTTGTGGAAGAACATGTCGGCAGTCTCGCCGTTGCTGTCACCTGTTGCCCCCGAGTCGAATAGAGTGGTGCATGAAAAAGAGAAAGGTGCAGTGAATTTTTAGTTTTAGATCCAATGACGATCGATTCTTTTTTTCGCCTAGTCCGCGAGAGCATATACGACCGCTGTAACGAGAGTTTTCGAAAATTTTTCATCGTTCTCGCGTAAAATCGTAAAAATAGAGCTTTAGAATTCGAGCGGAACGGTTACGGAGCGAGTTGACCGAAGAAAAATCCGTACACGCGCTTTTCGTGGTCATTGACACCGCAGTATATCAAAACATCGCTCGCGGCTCTCGAACTCGCCTGTGTTCCCGGCACAGGTACACAAATTTATGACGCGCTATTATGCGCGAGACTCGCTGTAATTGTTTGTATTTACAAACGAGAACGCTCGGAGTGAATTTTTACCGCAGTATCGGGGACACGAGCCGTCGCCGTTATATTTATTGCACGTCTCTGTCGATCAGCGCACTTGTTGCATGCGTCGTTACTAGCGAAATCTATATTTTGCTGGCGTTTACGGCGCTTTTCATAACGTTGAAGAGCGATTGTGATTCGGAGCACCCGTCAAATTCGTACGAAAATTTCTACGCTGAAATCGGTGATTTCGAATCGCGGCAGCGAAAAAATACCTCCGAACGCGAGCACGAAAAGCTTCCTTGACACGCGTACATATCGGCGATAGTTTGCTCGAGGAGTTGAAATCGTCGCGCTTCAATGACAGTAATTCTTATTTACAAACAAGAACACTCGGAAACTAACTCGTACTCGTTCTCCTTTTACTCCACTGTATCGCTAGCATTCGACGCTGGTGTAAAATTAATAGAGTAATTAAATCGAAAAAAAAATAAATCTTGCATTATAAAATTTGTCAAAATAATCGAATGATTTCAGAAACGAAGGGAACAGCACACGCGAGCGAAAAACGATCAAAATTTGAATCATGCACGCAACTCTAACTGTCGTCGCATAACCGTTAAACTAACGCACCGACGGATGAAAGACACGATGGGCGTATACAGTAATTTATTGTCTCTGCTTCTTACCGAGCAACATCTGCTCCAGCTTGCGTCGGTCGACGCGAAAACGTTCCTGCTGCAAGTCTTCGGAGCTGATGCCGAGGATGGCTGCCAGGTCCCGGAGATCGTCGGAGTTGCCGATGCTCGACGACTTGCCGGAGACGCTGGTCGCGGTCGTGGTCGTGCCCTCGGATGTCTCGGACATCGTCTCCGTGAGCCGACGCTCACGCTGCATTAGATCGAGGGGTCGCATCTTGGCTGTTGCTTTTGCTGCTGTCTTCTCGGAGCAGCTCACTATCCCGTCTTGGAAGCACACACACACGACGTTGCCGCCGCAAACTCCCTGTGTCTTACTCGCCTGCGAGTCTGCGAAGAAAAAAAACTCGTGCTCGAATTAGATCTCGACTGATAACGCTACATTCGTAGGGATAAACAAGTACGCGAAGATAACGGCGAGTAGGTGAATTTACGAGCGTTGAAAATCAAATTTATCGAGATTGGAAGTAGAGTTTGCAAAAGTTCGAAATCGGACACTACGATACAGGTGTCAATAAAATCGAGGTAATAACACTGACCGAGTACACTTTTGAAAATCACGTTCGCAGAATAACAAAAATATTTACGAGGTTACACGATCACTACGTACTTCCGAAAGCGTTTACGATAGAGAGAAACCATTAGCAGCTACCGCGCGATCACGTGCACACGCCAAACAAACCGAGAGCGTCTTCGCGCGAACTTCCGGAAGCAGACAATCGAAGAGACGAGTGAAAAAATAACTGCAGCCGCTGCTGCTGCTAAAATAATTCAACGTACCTTGGTCGTGCGCGTTGATCTGGAGAGCTTGCGGAGGGTTGGTCGGTGTCAATGCTCCCTGTCGCGGTATCCCGGTCTCCGGCGATGCGCGTCTCTCGCCGTCGGGATGAGAAGTGACGGCTCCGTTTGGAAATTCCCATACGCGTTTCTCCGAATGATATTTCCGGCCAATCGGAGAGTAGACCCCCAGACACGCCTCCGACTAGGATGATTAGTACAGGTAAACAGGGAGCGTGCGCTCGCGACCTTTGAGACAGCCTGTCTGGACACTACTCTATATTCTATGCTCTGCGAGCGAGTGCTATTGCTCTCTCTCTCTTTCTCTCTCTCAACACGTGTTCGCGCTGCTTGGTCCTGCGGCGCGGTCGTACCACAATACGAGCCGAGGAGGGGATGATTCCTGGTCATTGGCCTCTAAGCGACTATATATCTTGCCATACAGAATAGCCGAGTTGCAGCGACGAGAGGATTTGGCCAGTGAGAGACTTCTTGTTGGCAAACAGTGCTGAAGGTGAAGACGATGTCCGGCTTCTACGTTTTATACGCTCGATGATGATGAACTGCTTCGACGATGCGCGGAGTTTTTTCGATTTGCAGCTGGCTCTTTTTAGCGAAGGTCGTTTTATTTTGCTATGCTGCGGAGAGAACTGAGGATTGTTGGTAGAAAAGATCGGGGATGTTTTGAAGGAAGCGATATATTCGTTAGTGATAAAGTAATCGGGAGAAAAACTCGGCTTTAAATTGTTAGATTAGAAAATTATATTGATCTACCGTGTTAACCGTAAATTTTCTTCTTAGAATGAGAAACATTTGCAGGATTTGAAAATAATGACAAGTTAAAAATTATAGATTGTAAATTGCGAACTTTATTTTTAGAACGAGTAAAAATCGGAAATCCACTCACAAGAAATGCAATAGAATTTATCTTAAAATTTTACAAAAATTGATTTCAGTAGTGCAAATTACTTGAATTCGAGGTTCAACGTTTGTACCACAAAGGATAAAATGTCAGTACTTTCATCGATCTAAAAAAAACGATTTTAGAGGGATAGAATATGGAAAGGTTAAAAAAGCAAGGAAAATGAAATAGAAATGTGTTATAATCATCTCGTGAAATGTGAAAATTGTAAAGAGTAGTATTTTTTGAAATACAATGAAAATAAAAAATCACTTACCACTTTCGACGTCGGCTTCCCTCTTCCGTGTCCGGCTTTGACGTCGATCCTGATTAGTATAGGATTAGTCTGCTGTGGCAGGCTTCCAATTTCGTGTTGCAGTGTAGCTATCAGTTTTAAACTGTGCAGCGGCACTACACGATCGTCGTGATCTGCCGTCAAAAGCAGCGTCGCTGGGTATTGTCCTCCATCTTTAGGTGGTTTTACGTTGTGCAAAGGCGAGTACTTGAGCAGATTCTTAAAGTGTTCGCTATCGTCCGAACTCCCGTAGTCGGACGTCCAAGCGTAGCCGACGGTGAATTTGTGGAACTTCAGCATGTCCATAACTCTGTTATCAAAAAAATAAAAAAAAAAACAAATTTAAATCATAACGAATGATTCGATAAAAGGGAAGATTCGATACAAAAAGATAGCTTACCCTACTTGTGCAATAGCAGCACCAAAAAGATCAGGTCTCTGATTAATGCAAGCACCTACAAGAAGACCACCGTTGCTGCCTCCTTGAATTATTAATTTCTTGGGCGACGTATAACGGTTGTCGATCAAGTACTCAGCAGCGCATTGGAAGTCATCAAAGACGTTTTGTTTGTTTGTGAAACGTCCGCCGTTGTGCCACTTTTCACCATATTCACTGGAGAGAAAGTAAATTAGACTCGCTCTAGATATCAAAATTTTAGCAATATTTACCCTCCTCCTCGTATATTTGGGATTGCCAAAACACCGTTAAGGTGCTGCAAGAAGACTAGCCGAGTAACGCTAAAGGTAGGCTGGATGCTGACATTGAAGCCTCCATATCCATAAAGAAGAGCAGGAGACGAACCATCCAGCACGAGATCCTGAATAATATTTAAATTATTTGATTTTATTTATGAATATTGGATGAGTGAATTAATAGTTTCTTGCTAAATTTTGTAAAAACTCACTTTTTTATGTACAATAAACATGGGGATTTTTGTTCCATCTTTACTAGAATAAAATATTTGAGTTGTTTTGTACAAACTTGCATCAAAGTCATTGACTTTGATTTCGCGGAACACCTGTTAATAAGATTATTGTTATAATCACTGTACATAAAATGAAAATCAATAAGAGTGAAACTGAAAACTTGAAAATTATTTGTACCTTTGGCTTCTCTTCATTTTCCTTAAGATCTAACGTATAAATAATTCCAGGTGTTAAGAAAGAGGTAAACTGATAAAATATTTCAGAGTACTTGAGATCTCCTGAAAAACCAACCACCGTTCCTACATCTAAAGGTAACTGTCTTATCAACTTTCCAGTTTCTAAACTGTGAACTCCCAAAACATTCTGCAAAAATATACGTTATTTTAGTCTTTTTATAGCGATTTGATTACATGAATGGAATAAGTGTTTGGTGTACCTTAACATCTTCAATATAACAAACAACAAGCTTATCCTTATCAACAGCAGTAGCCCAATCCAAAACATTGCGAGAATGCTCTGCTATTAATTCAGACCAACTATTTTCTTGATAATTTTCAAAATCTGTAGCAATCAATTTGAAATTTGGAGCATTTTTATTTGTCCTGAACACAGCTTTTGTACCAACATTCGTAACGTATTCATAGTCAGCTTCTAAATTTCCAACTACTTCTGTCAATGGCAGTTTTCCTTTGATTCCTTCTGCAGTATTAAGCTTGGCAAAGAAGACTAGGTTATCCCGGCACTCTTGCTGGGGCATGACAACCAGCCATCGACCACAGTCTGTTACTTTTGCATCTCTGAGAAAACGAGTAACAGTTCAGTATTTTATTTGTATCAATTAGTAATTTTTAGTACTTACATTCTCCACAAAGGATGTTCTGGAAAATCTACAACCACCACATCTTCTGACTGTGGCGTGCCAACTTTGTGATAACACAACTTTTGATTCTTATTGACAAAAGTCTCGGAACCATCAGCTTTCTCAAGCTGTTCGGGATAGCAAGCATAGAAAACTCCCACATTATCGTGTGTCCATGTTATGGAAGAATACTTTACTTTCTCCAACACTTCAGGATACTTTTCACCTATTTATATTATCAACTCATAGATTCTATTCAATTAAGCAATTTAAATAAATTATTTTAAGAATCTTCACCTGTCTTGGTATTGATAAAGTGAATAGTGTTCCAGTCAGAGCCACTAGCAGATAACGCATAGGCATATATACCACCATCCTCACTAAACTCTCCACTTGATATGGCAACAGTTCCATCGGTGGAAAACGTGTTTGGATCAAGGAAAACTCTTGGCTCTCCGTCCAGTGAGTCTTGTACATAGAATACACTGAAAAACAAAGCGATAAATCAGTAGTGGCTGTTTTTAGGATACTACAAACTCTGGACAAAACTTCAAACTTACCTTTGATTTTGCAAACCAGTGTTCATGAAAAAGTAGTATTTGCTTCCCTTCTTCGCAGGACAAGAGTACTTGGGGTAGTCCCACAGTTGTTTAAGTCTATCATGGATAGCTTGACGCTTGGGGCAGGCTTGTATAAACGGAACAGTGATGGCATTCTGAGCGTCGACATATGCCTTGGTCTCCTCCGACTCTGGATCTTCCAGCCACTTGTATGGATCTTTGATCTAAAAGCAGCAAAGCATGACTTAGCAAAACACAAGAAACACAAGCACCCAACCAGCAAAAACTTTCACTTTCTATCACCCTCACCTCAACACCGTGATAAACATCCACAGCGGTCTCGTCTCTTCGAGCTTTCGGGTAAGTGAACTTGTTGGGACTCATGGTCGTGCCGAAGAACCGAACTCGCGAAAAATCTCTTCGAAAAGCTTCGATTAGAGGACTATCTCTACTACGACTACTCGGCAGTGAAGCTGCAACAGCAGTGCTGGGGAATGAGGTTAGGATGCCACCAGTGCAGAAGGCTACGTTGCTTCTGCGCCGAAAACCGTGGAGCCGTTGCTTCGGAAGCACTACTTTTTTAACCGTCGTTCGTACGAGATGATTAAGCATTGAAACACGCAGTTGCAGTCACGAGCTCTCTCGCTCTTTCCCTCTCAGCACGCTGCACCCAGTTTTTCGCTTTGAGAAAGTATATCCTTGTGGCGACCGACGACTTGTATCTGTGCCGCGACTGCAGTTGTTTTGATTGTCAACAGCGCGCAATGAGCTGCGAATGAGTGCATATGACGCGTCTATCATTATCGTGGATTTATAGCTAAGATCTGAAGGATCAAGGGCTTTTGTAAAATCATGATACGACGTATTTGATGGATTTATCGTGTTCCAGAGATAAATACATATATATGTGATGTATTTTATTGTTAGTAAATAGAGTTGATTTTTTTCTTGGTTGGCAGCACAGCAAACTTTCAAATGTTTTCGTTTGCGCATGCGTCGTGCTGATACTCGCGAATATTGTTGTTCTTTATATGCTGTTTGTATAAATAAATATGAGAAGATCGGCCGTATAAAACAAAGGAAATATTTTCGCGCTAATGAGTTGTTTGGTATTTTTGGAAAGGCGGTAACTAAAAGGCCTTTGACTCATATCTGTAAAAATTCGTTATTTATTTTAAAAAAAAAACGGTCAAACTAAGTAAAATTTAACATCGCGCTCGTCAAAGCAGCTCGGAGATAACCATGCTCTGCATGTTTCAGTGATAGAACGGAAAAAGAAAGTGAAGCCAAAACCAAAACAGAATAACAGATGTCGAATTTTTTTTCTCCTGACGTCACGCCCGTTGAGTGATGGATTGGCCACGAGAGGTCGGTATCCGGCCGATATTCGCCAAAATCCTCTCGTTCGTTTCCAGTAGAGGTAGTTTTACAGAATAAGTAGTTTTACTTTTCGAACGGCTATAATCTCGGTAAGTAAAAAAAATCATCTAACCGTCATACGCACGTGCGAGCGAGAGCCGAGAGATAAGCTGTGGGTTTTCGTCTCGCAGGTATCGATTGTTCGAACGATGGCTCGTGGTGCGTTTATTGTTTTGGAGGGACTAGATCGAGCGGGAAAGTCGACGCAGGTGTCGATGATCGTCGAGGCGTTGAAGGAGAGAAATGTACCTGTCGAGAGGCGTGTGTTTCCTGGTGAGTTGAATTCTCATGTGTCATTATTGTAATAACTCGTCGTGCACTTGTATATATAGGCTTGTATAACGACATGCCGGAATTGCGTTTGTTTACACACGATGCGTCGCAATTTTACAGTTTATACGAGAAGGTAGCGGTCAAGTCCAAGAACGTATACCGCAAAGCAACGATTGAAATTCAAAAAGTAATCCCACGATAAAGGAATAAAGAGTTTTTACTAGTAGCCGGTAAAAACACGCCACCCCGTAGACTCGTATAGTTGCGGACCTCGACCTCAGGTGCCGCTATAGTCTCCAGATCAACCTCGAGCTCATTATACAGTGTCCACTATATTTTACACACTGTCGCGCCTCGGTGATCCATAATCTAGATCCGGCGACTGTAAGGATGTTTTTTCTTGTTAAATGTTTCAGACCGAAGCACCGCTATCGGCGGTATAATAAATGACTACTTGGCGAAGAAAATCGAGCTAGCCCCGGAAGCAGTGCACCTGCTGTTCTCGGCCAATCGATGGGAGTGCAAGGATGGCATTCTCGAGACACTGGAAAAAGGGAGGACTTTGATCGTCGACAGGTCGGTTCTTATATCAATTGTCCCTCTTTATTAATCGTCGCTTGACGTATTCCTCGTTCGTTCTATTTCACACTTTCGTAAGCAGCTTGCATACACTTAATAATTGCGATGCTCTTTTAAGCTTACATGACGGCGTGTACGCAAGGGTGAGCCAGTATACTGGCAATTAGTCACTAACGAAGCGCAGACTTTAATCAGGCGAAATATGTAACGAGAATTACGACGAGAGCGATATCGAAGATTAAAAATCGCGGATATATAATCTCTGGCAATCTACGCAAATGAAGATGCTCTCTCCTTAACGAAGCCGGGGATATACAGAAATTATCCTAATCCCCTAAGAGACGAGACTTGCGTAATATCTTTCGGAGGCACTGTCTACATACATATACACAGCAGGATAGCTGGAAAATGCAAATCAGCATAAAATGCAAGCGCACGCAAAAGAGCCGTCGTTTGTTTATCGTCGTGCGGCTACTAAAAGTCGACTCTACAATACAATACGACGCAGTCCTCGAACGTTTATGCGGGAGGGTTTCAAAAAGATTCCCAGGCAATATACATTGTTCTTCCGGAGAAAGTCGTCGGCACGCAAAAGTGGCCCCGCCGCGCGTTATACTTTCCAAGAGGAACGAAACTTGCGGAGTTTCCTTCTCTCTCTTTCCCTCAACTATCCCCAAGGGTGAGGGGGTCAATTTTCTTTTAAAACTCTGCGTTTTTTCCGCTTATATACTTACGCTCTCTCTCTCTCTCTCTCTGTCTTTCTCTAGGGATCTAAAAGCCCGGGTAGGCTTAGATTGTTGTGCGTATAAACGATGATGGAAGTTTATGGAAGGATATTTATTCGATGGGGAGGATGATATAGAGATGATTTTCGAGCTCCAACTTTTTTTTCACCCTCGATGCTAAGCGAACCTCGTTGTGTAACTGATTCCTTGGTCGACCTTGTAATCGATGGGTAGCGGCGATATTGCGTTGTATCAATTAGCGGCGATATAACGACCTTATCGCGATGATAGAATACAAAGTTGATAACTGCGTTATGAGCCGTACAGCCGCGCGGACGTCCGAATCTCAAAGCTATTTCGTGATTGCCTCTCCCGGCGATTATTATCGCTCGTCAAGTTTGCGGAAAAATAAAGACTACGCGGTACCCTTCCGCATCATTATACGCTTTCTTCTGTTTTCCTCTCTCTCTCTCTCTCTCTCTCTCTCTCTCTCTCTCTCTCTCGCGAAACTT
The DNA here is from genome assembly GCA_024372645.1 of Trichomalopsis sarcophagae. NCBI lineage: Eukaryota > Metazoa > Arthropoda > Insecta > Hymenoptera > Pteromalidae > Trichomalopsis > Trichomalopsis sarcophagae. The sequence goes on from QLSS01000002.1 coordinate 4,651,955, forward strand.
ACTTTAGTCATTCTTCTCCTCGAGCGCGGTAATTCCTCGAGTGCATCAGGCGACTAACTTTTTCCCTACCGAGCGAGAGCGCTTGGGCTATTATTCAATTATACTCGAGGTGCTCCGTCCAATTTCCGATCGAGCCCGCAGGTATACGATAATTCGATATGAATTAGTTGTCCGACTTGTTCGCCGCTGCTGCTGCTGCTGCTGCTGTTGATTTAAATTTCCAACGCCTTTTACATTTCGCTCTGTATAAACGGATTTACTCGATGGTGTGAGTGATAATAAATATAATGCACGTGTATAATAAATTACGCAGTATCGTGTCGTCGTTGATGATAATTTTACATCAAAGTTGTATCGTTCAAATTGAAAACTCGCGCGACACCCAGTTAAAAAAGTAATATAAATTTGCGCCAGAGTTTTGGAGAGCGACTTTAATTAGAAACTTTTCGCGTTACGCCAGCGCTTCGCACGAGTTTCTCTCACTGCACTAACGAAATAGCACTAACGTCATAAGTATATATCACCGCATTTAAAAGCGCACATAATTGTTTTTTCACGCACTAACCAAAAAGTAACTATCAAATCCTAGATACGCAGCTTCCGGCGCAGCTTACAGCGCAGCGACGACCGGTCGGCCGTTGTCCTGGTGTACGTCTCCTGATCAGGGTCTACCAGCACCGGATTTGGTGCTCTACCTAGACGTCACACCCGAGACGCAGCAGCAGAGGTCCAACTGGGGTGAGGAGCGATTCGAACGTGCCGAGACTCAGCGCAAGGTTGCCGAGAATTTCCGAAAGCTGTCCGAGAGCGGTAACTGGGCGTTCGTCGAAGCTGGATTGGATAAGCTCGAGGTGCATCGGGAGTTGTTGCAGAAGGTGCTGGACGTGTTGGAAGGATGCAAGGATAAGCCGATAGGGAAGCTTTACGAGGATTAGGGTCTATTTTATCAGTGCGAGAATCCTGATTTTGATGTATAGACATATATTTTTCTATTGTACCGTAACTTTATAAGGGAGTATAAGATCAACCAAAGACTTGTGTAATGTACTTAAATATACTTGTTTCAAACTCTGAATGCCTCGTTGATTGTGTAAACAAAACTAGGAAACAGACTCCCTGCTTCGATCCACAGAAACGATCTATTTTTATAAATCAACTCAGCGCGCATGTCATGTTCGTAAGAAACCGAGGAGTTTTTATACGACGTGTGTTTTCCTACTGGTATAAATGATGTTTATTGTTGGAAGTCAGGAAGAGAGTTAAGCGAGAGTGGAAAAAATTGCCAATCTGTCGTGTCTACTTTTGCACGGCATCTCTCATCGTGAGACTAATCTCGTTCATAATTCATCTTCATTATATGTATACACGCATGCGCGTGTAACTGGATTGATTATGCTTAGATTGAGAAAGTTGATAACAAAAATGAATATCTGAAAAATGTTCATTAAAGGCGAATAGACCATCGACTTTTTAAAATGTTAAAGTAAGTATACTAAATGCTACAAAGTATTGTAACGTTACTGGAATACTTTAATTGCGTGTTCGGCAATAAATATTTAACGAACATCGTCACTGGTTTAAGTTGTAGCTAGCGACAATTCCAGCGATGACTCGAGATATAATGTGTGAAACAAAATATACCTGTCGAGAGCGACAAATTATCTGGTGAATGGGATTGTCACGTGTGGGCTTTGTAACAACGCAAATTATTACGCTACGATGGACTATTATTTAACGAAGAAAATCAAGATAGCTCAAGATATGCTGTTATTCGCCAATACATTATTGAGAGAAAAGCATTCGCGGGATTCTGAAGAAGAGGACAACCTTGATCTTCGACAGGCCTGCTTTTAATCGTTCGGTATGGTTAAAGAAGTAACACGAATTTGCGCGAGTTACGGAACAAATTGAATTAAAAACTTTTCGCATCGCGCTAACGAAATTGAGCGACTCGCGTCATGTCAGCGCTGCTCACCTCATTTGAAACTACACAGAATGTATCAAATTCTAGCCTATCTAAGCCTACCAGTGCTGAATTTGGTGTTCTCTCTAGTTGTGACAACGGAAAGGAAGAGCAATAGCTGGTGATTCGTCGATGCTGAATTGGATACGATCGAGATTGGATAAGCCAATTGGGAATCGTGATTTTGTATAAAAATACAAAGTCTATACGTAACAGAACAATGTCAACCAAAGACTTGTGTACTCGAATCTACGTACTTGTTTCCAACTCTGATTTTCTCGCTGATCGTGTAAACAGAGCTGGGAAATAGACTCCCTGACTGCCTGAACCGACAGAAACGATCTATTTTTATAAATTAACCCGGCGTACGTGCGTGTCACGCACATACATAAGAAGCGAGCGAGTTTTTGTATATGACGTGTGTTTTCCTACTGGTCTCCCGGCGCTCTTTCGTCCACATCACTGTTGACGCGAGCTCCCGCAAATGATGTTTGTTGTTGGAAGTCGGGAAGGGAATTAGGCGGGAGTGGAAAAAATTGCCAATCCGTCGGGTCCACTTTTGCGAAGCGCCTTTCCCCGTGAAATCCGAGACTCCAATGTCGCGTATATAATATACATACGCTCGAGTAATTTCGAACGCGAAAGTTTCGCACGACATTGTCCGATATGAATTCCGAATTAGTTAATTAACTCGTTAGCCCCTCTAGAGCACGTGCGCGTGAGCGAGCGAGAGAGAGATTTCTCAAATTCTCCTGCTCAATTTTAACGACGCATAATGAAGTCGTAAAATTAGTAGACGCGCAATATCCGTTAAGACGCTGGCAATACAACGCGCTCTCCCCTACTTCCGCGAGAGCGAGCTTTCGTCACACTCAGCGTAATTGAAAAATGTAACGAACGAAGTTTGCTCCCGCTCCCACAATCCGTTCAATTTGCCGGCGCTGGTAATCTCGAGCGTTGACCCCTTCGCGCACATACCTGCTGCGTATAGCTGTATTAGCGGAGGGACAGAATGCGCGACCAACCCCCTGTTTTCTCATTACCTCTCGGGCGCTATAGCGAAGGCGAGATTATGCCCTCTTCCGCGGAAATGTAAAAGCAGCGGCTCCTTTCACTACATTCACCCGCTGTGCGATGGATGTGTTGCGGCTATATGGACACTTGCATTCTGAAAGGGGAGAGCTCAAGTGCGCGCTCCAGTTTTTTTTTTGGACACAGGAGAGAGCGACTGCGGGCCTGATGAGATAAAATTGGATTTATTATACACATGGAAATAGATTCGTCATCGTCGTCGTCGGGTTCTTTAGAGCGCTGTAAACACGTCGGCCGGATTATCTAGGAATTAGAGCTGTCGGGTATCTGCAGGAGGATCACCAGATACGTCGTGAGGTGTCCGAAGATCTGAAAAATGTGAATCGATTAGAGGAACCGTGTCGTCTTGTAAATATCTTACGAATATCGCTCACCGAAGTCAGCAGGGGCAGGTTCACGTTGAAGCATCCGGCCGCCGTGAAATTCAATCTCCGATTCAGATAGTGCAGCGTCGAGCTGAATTCCTGCGCGGAGAGAGAGAGAGAGAGAGAGAGAGAGAGAGAGAGGAGAAAAAGCATGAGAAAGCTATATAGGCGCGCAGAATCAATGTTACTGTATTTTATCGTTGTACACACGTATTTGCTCTGCCGATACGCCTGTCGTCGCCAGTCCAGCAAGACGCTGGCCATGCGGTTCGCCTTGAAAATTAAATATGAGCGATCGAATAATATGTATGCGGATCTATGATATACGTTATATACCTCGAGCGAGGTGAAGTGACAGGCGACGTGGATGAGCAGCATCTGGACGAGATAGATGAGGAGCCAGCTGAAGAGGCAGAAGACGATCTTCGGGTTCTTCAGGTATCCCGGATCGAGTATCGTCCAGATGGTGAAGAAGTACATGTTGCTCACCGCGTGACAGAAGAGATTCAGCAGGTAGAGGAAGAGCGAGAACGAGTAGATGTTGCCGAGCTCCTCGCTCGTGCTCAGCAGCTTATTGTACGAGCTTTCTATTTTCTGCAACGGGAATTGTCGGGAATTGTCGTCCCGCTGCACTCTTGTAGAAATTACGACGCGCGTGCCCGCAAAACTTTCGGGATAAATTCACGTTTCTATGCGGGCGCAAGCTCGAAAGCTCGCATGCAAATTTCCCGCGCTTCGTTCGCAAAGTTTCGTCATTTAGATCCTGTCGAGAGATATCAACAACTCACCTTGACGATCTCGTCAGCGGGTCGGCTCCTCCTGCCCTCCTCCTTCTTCCGCTGCCTCGCAAGCTCCTCGTTCAGATAGGCGAACCTCTGGCCGAGCAGCATGACCACTCCGACGAATTTGAGCACCGCCACGCAAGTGCCGACATAGGTGAGCATGTAGCCGATGTTCTGGAGATAGGGCTCGCCGAACGCGTGCATTCCCAGCTGATTGATCATCGTCCAGCCGACGACGTTGCTCGTGAGTATGGTCCAGACCCAGAACCGCGCTCGCCTCAGTATTGGGCTGTAGCTCGGGCTGTCTCTGCCGTCGGCCGAGCCGGCGGGGACATTACCGAGCTGAAAGGACTCGTCAAAGTCCTGAATGGAGTTCCAGACGTGGACGAATCGCCCGCGACAGCGAATACAGAGGACGGTGTCAACCATGGAGACCAGGTAATTCAGGATCAGCTGAGGGATGGAGAGATTTGTTTATTCTTTTTTCTTTTATATTCTTGATCTCCCCCTCGAGCACGCGGCTCTGCCTATTGTACGAGCTGATGCGGAAGAGATGGATTTTCACGCCCCTCTCGTGTACTATAATTTAATTAGCCGAGAGGCTGGCCAGTCTTTCCGGAATTAATTAATTGGCTCCTGATGAGCAGCTCTCGCCACCTGTCGCGCCTTTTATCTGCCGATTATTTATCCAGGATTAAAGAGCAGAGGGGACGAATTTCCTCGATGCGTGGGTGGCTATGACGCTCGAGGAAAAAGAAGACGGAAGAAGAAGAAAGGGTTGAGACGCGTGAAAAACGAGCCTGAGAGGGAGCGGAAATTAATCTCGCGGTATACGTACACGCAACTCGTGCAAAAAGGTATTAAACTTCGCGGCGATAAATCAGCCGCGGGTATGTGTATTTTACTTATATATGGCTACACCCGCGTATAACGATCGTATATCGAAAATAGGTGCGCAATGAAAAGCGAAAAACGTGCTGCACATCGAAACTCTCGTAATTCGGCGGCTAATCCGCTCGACTCAAACTTTTGTTCCCCGAAAGCATAACGGCGAGTTTTATCGTGCGACCTTGGAATTTCGATAATTTCGAGGCTGAAATTTGAAAAATACATCCGATAATACGGAACCCAACGGCGACGATGGCATTACGCATATAAGCGGCTAAAGAGTATAGTGTACAACGGCAATATCTCCCCCACATACAAGTACCCGCGCGTCTCTCGCAGTCGAAATAATAAAGCGTAAGTGTAATAGCTCCGCGACGCGTCTCTTGTCCCTCGCGCATACACACATCACATATTGTTTAAGTAGAAAATTGGCTCGTCCCTCGCGCGATCGTTATACCGCCGCCGCGACGTCAAGTGCGGTTGGATTAATAGCCGAGATAGGCGCGCGGGTATCGTCGTATAGATATAGAGGCGTGTGTACGCAAGAAATTTCGAGCAGAAGGAGAAGGGCGAGTTATTTTATGCTCGTATTTTTATTTCCGAAATAATATTAAAAATCTGAGCTCGCTGATTTTTAATATGAAAAAAAAAAAAGAAACATCTTATATCGCTCCCACGTAAACGTACCTTGCCATCCTCGGTAACCCCGAGCACGGGCTTGTCCCTGTCGAGGCCTCCGAATCGAATTAACGAGACGACGACTATGTAGGTGTAGACAACGAGCCAGAATATCGAGAAGAAACAGTAGACAGTAGAAGCTCGGAGTCGTTTGGGCCTATTGTTGTCCGGTCGGGCGTCCTCGAATTCGTAAGGCGCCAGGCCGAAGACCCGAGCCAGATAGACAGCCGGGCAGACGACCTCGTAAAGCGGCGACTCCTCGTTCCCAGGCGATTTCTTCTGCCTCGGCGTCGACCTCTGCTGATGCTTCTTACTTCCCACCTCCATCTCGCTTCGGTGCGTTTTGTTTCGCCGCTGCGAGAGGTGAACGCTCTTCTCTCCCCGCGGCTTATTGCTCGCGCGAGCTGAACGATTTATTTCCGTTTTCTGTCCTCGCGCTTCATTCCCTCTTCGCTTCTTCTCTGCGTCTTTTCACGACTGCGAAAAATATCGCTTTTTCCTCTGTGTGTGTGTGTATCGATCGCTCTGGAAATTCAAGTTGGACGCGACGCAGACAGTCGGCGATTGAATTTCGATTCGAGGTGCACAGCCTGTGTGTAACCGTGAGAGTCTATTCCTTTATTCACACTTCTCAAGCTCGTAATTTAATTACCGCGAGAAGAGCCGAGCTTTCTTTTACGTCCGCGCGGCTGGCAGTAGTCCAGCGCGAATGAAGCTTAAGCGGCTCTTTGCCGGCCATACCGCGCACTTTTCGCGATACCGTTTGTTTGGCCGCGCGAGAGCGCAAATGTTGTGGAACCTATTAAGCGGCGATCGATTAAAGCTGCGCTGTCCAAACGAATGCCGATGTCGTTGCACGTGTGTACGCTATTTGATTCGATTTCCGAGCTATACTCCGTTCGCTTTAAAGAGGAAGTATATGCGACGTCGTTGTGAAACTTTTGGAAAATGGCACGACAGCGTCGCTGTGAGTTCTTCAGCTGTACGAAAGCGAAATTGGCTGTGTGGGAAGAGAGAGAGAGAGAGAGAGAGAAAAAAGTCGAATTTAACTTTTAACGCGGGTATAGCGAGCAAGTGGAGGACGAGTCACTCGTGACTACGTAATTTTTAAGGCTTCTCCGTGAGTCACCCCGCAAGATTGCGTAAATACACACTCGCACGGAGTGGTTTTTCCTGCGCGACGGCTTTATTATATTATATTCCGAGAGAGCTTTTTCTCTGCTCGTCTTATACGACGACTATAATAAAATCGCTGAGCTATCGCTGTTTCGACGAGGCCCCGACGATTTTTACGCGTTTGGAAGAGCTTTCGAGCGTTATCCAACGCCGATAAAATCGTTAAAATACGCGGCTATTTAGCCTTATTTTATTCCAGCTTCCACAACTTATAAGCGGTTCACTCGCTCGGACTCGGAGCTTACACGCATAGCGCGCGCGCGCGAGTTATATTTACCCGTATCCTCTTTTCCGGAAAAGAATATATCGGCAAACGCCGAAAATAATCCCGTGTCTCGAGAGACAAAAGCTTCGCTCGAAGCTCAGCCCGCGTCACACAGCCGAATTTCCACTTCCATATCACACACACACACACGCGCGCGCTCGCGCGCAAGTCGATTCCGCAGAGCTCAGGTGAAGCGCGAAGGAAAGCTTCAATGATCGATTAGATCAGCCGATAGACAGGCGGAAAACACACGGGTGCTATTGAAAATTCTTTATTCCCCAAGGCGAGACTCGAGCGGTAGGGACTAGATAGGTGCAGCACTGCGGAGTCGTGCCGCGCACGTCCTGCGCTCGTATGCACACTTGCATGCATAAGGCAGCGCGGCGGCTATTCGAGGCAGCCGCAAGTGTCGGAGCGCGAACTGTGCGAAATTTTTCTTATCGTGTGCGCTCGCTGCTCTAGTGCAGAAAGTGTGTGTGTGTGTGTGTATGGTGAGCTCTCTCTCTCTCTCTCTCTCTCTGTTGTTGCGCAGCTCGGCGAGGGATGAATAATTGATCGCGAGATCCCGGCCGGATGATAGAACGAGCGACTCGCTCTCTGTGCGGCAGACCATCGAGCTGTTTTTCCCTCTGACCTCTCGAGTGTGTGTGTGCGTTACATACGTGTGTTTGTCTGTGGGCGGAAAGTCTTTTTCCCTGTGTCCGTTTGTGTGCACGTATGTCTGCCGGAGGATGACGAAGGAGCTGCGTCGGAATTTCCGCTTTGGTTTGATGCAGCTATTCGGCAGAGTCTCCATTTCACTTTCCACGTTTATACGCGTGAAACTAAACGCTACCGCGGAGATACGAGCCTCTCTCTCTCGCAGCTCGCACGTATGGCCCAATGCGTGAAGTATCTATATATGCCTATTCGAGGATGAAAATTTCATGCGCGCATACAAGAGAGCTGAGAGAATATTTGAAGGAACAGCTTATACGCGCACGCACGCTGGTCGCGCCCCTCGATCTCTATGGGGTGGAAAGATTTTTTGTCTCTTGTCATGTACGCTTGTATTATTCACCGCTCCTGGGTACGTGTGGAGATTAATCACTTTCCGTATGACATACAGGCTTCCGCAAGATTTTCTCGCGTTCGAATAGAACTGTCCCTCTATCGCGCAGATTCGAAAACGCTCGTTATCAGCGAGAGAGGCTGGTTTAATAAGGGACAGAGCGAGATAGAGCTGGCAAATATTATCGCAAATCCGAGCCGCGCGTTGATAGAATACGTAAAGCCAGAGCAAAGTTTGGACGATCCGAGAGAGCGAGAGCGAGATTATATAGCGAGCGCGACGACGAGGCTGTGTTGACTTTATTCATTGAAGTGTAGATTCGGTTCAAGGCTCTGCCCCGTCGGCGTTACTTAACCTAATGAAAAGTAATTCTCGCTTCTGAATTCACCGCTCGCGCAAACGCGTCGTTATAATATCTACGCGTCCACTACTAGCTATAATTATTTATCGGCTCGGCTTGCTTTCAAAGCTTCTCTCTCCGCATAATTCCGTCTAGTACAGGAGTGCGAGCGAAATTCACCCGAAAACCACGCGGGCTGCGTCCTCTGCATGCATATTAAAGAGAAGCGCCGTGTTGCCCGAATTAAATTGAATTTCCCGCGCGCGAAAAAGCTCGCCGCCGCGAATATTTGAATGGCAAATCCGCGCCATTCGTCACACTACCGCTGATGTACACGGCTGTAAAACTTTGCATCGTATATTTCCCGCATCATACAAAGCGATCGACGCAAGTCGCAGCGCACTCGAAGTTGGATAACAAAGTTAGCGTGTCAGACCGTACTCGGACATTATCCACTTGTGCGCGAA